>JAWWEE010000010.1:1844723-1859948 GCA_035221455.1 Xenops minutus | reverse complement strand
GCTGGTGGGAGGTGTCCCTGCCCATGGCAGGGGGTGGCACTGGATGGGCTTTAAGGTCCTTCCAACCCAAACCATTCCAGGATGTGTCCATTTAGAAAGCAGCACTCACTCTGTGCTCTGGGTACCAGAAGTCTCTTCCAATCTGAACTATTTTTACTTCCAACCTGAACTTCCAATTCCCAATCCCAAATCCAATTCAAACTTCCAATCCCTTCCAACCTGACCCAGAAGTTTGTCATTATTAACAAACAACTCTGTGGTTGATCCTTTCCATCAGCCTCCACTTCTGCCTTGGGATTCACACCAGGCTCAGGCACAACAGTCCTTGCTCCCAGATCCAGCCATTAAAGTCCCTTCCCACCCAAACCATTCTGTGATTGCATGGAAAGCACTTTTTATTAATTAGGAATCAGGCTGGCATTAAGGTTTTGGAGGCTGAAGAAAGCCCTTGCACCTGCACTGCAACCCTGGGGTGCAATGCTGTTCAGGGTGGCTTTTTTACAAGTACAAACAGGATTATCCTCTCAAAAAACCATAAATTAACCCTGCACAGCATTGCTGATGTTGCTGCTTTAGCACTTGTTTCTAATCCAAGCCTGCAGCCTTTGGAAAATCCATTCCCAGCTGTTTTCCAGGTGTGCAGTTCTGCTACTCCAAGCAACACACAGGACCCTAAATGGCTACTTCTCATCACAGTTTCAGTGTTGTTTTTACAGAAATAGCAACATAATCTAAATTTTGAGGACGCTTGTTCCAAAATACAACTGTTTCAGAGTACAACTGCTCTCAAAATATGTTCATGTTGTCCCTTAAATTGCAGCTGCTTTTAGAAACTCGATGGTTTCTATTAGAATCTTGATGGATTCTCCTGATGGAAGAAACTCTGCACACACCAAATTATAAACTTGAGTGGAACAGATGGTTCCATAAATATTATCCTGACCAATTGCTAGAAACAGTCTATTAGTTTTAATGCCTACCTGGATCTTTACTGAAAACCACAGGCATGGACTTGTAATACAGGGGGAAATATCATTAAAATAAATAGCCTTGGAATGAATAAAAAATTACTCAGCAACTTCAGAATGCCAATGAGGACAAATGATCTGTAAGTGTCACATCCTGACTGAAATCAGCAATTTGGTCAATGTCAAGTAAGCAAAGTGACATATAACTTAGTTCCAGCAATCCTAGAATATCAGAGCTGCAAGGAAAACACAAAAATAAGGCCATCATATCTCAAGAGCAAGAAGAAGCAAGAGAAATCCACTTAATGAATCCTTCAAAAACACTCATAGGACCATTTTTAAAAAGATTTCTTGTCATTAAATCCACTGTGCTTAAATGCAAGTGAACCAGCATAGCCATAAAACGGGCTAAACTCCCAACAATTAATTCAGATAACCAGTTCAAAACGAATCCAAAACTCACCCCAAATGTCCCAAACCAGGAAAACTAAAATGCTTGGCAAGGTGACATTTTTTTAGAGGAGAGCTGTGCAATGATTTCCTTTTGTGTTTTCCTGATTGGATATTGAGGGAGGTGTCAAACAAAGGAGGAGCATCTCCCTGTCCCTGCTCCTGCCCTGGCACAGGGACCCATGGAGTGGGAGCTGCTTTAATGAAGCCAGAAGATAATTGGGTGATAATTTACACCTCTAAGACGCAGCCTCTCTGCTGAAGTGTGTTCCACCAGGTGCTGGAAAGCACTAAATGCCTTTTCCTCCAGACAAACGCTTCCAGAGGATGTATTTTCTGTTTCCCAGCTCCGCTGCTGCCATTCCTCATCCAGTTAACTCCAGCATATGCTCAGGTATTCCCTGGTGTGCTTTTACAGCCACAAACACTAAACTACCCAAAGCCCCGAGGAGAGGAGGGAACGGCGTGTGTGTTGTGTTTCATCACGGAGAACATCAATTAGTCAAGTCATCTGTGTCATTTATCCCCCTAATTGGGCTCCCCAAAAGGCAGGATTCTCCCTTTGCCCCTCCCAAATTCACAGCACACCTTCTGGTCCTGGGGGCAGACCCAGCATCACTTCAGGAGAAACAGCAATCCCACAGTGCCCTTAAATGTCAGAAACACAACCTTGGTGGAATCTTGACTCCTAAGGGTCTGTTCTGTCAGCTTTGGGTGCCAACATTCATATTCCCACTTCCAAATTAATAGCTTGATGTGCAAAATAAAACACACATTTGCAAGTCTCTTTGGAACCTTCCCTGGCTCTTTGAAGGCAGCCTAAGACACTGCTGGGATTAAGCAGGGCTGGCTCAGGTTCCCAAAAAGCAAGTCAGGAGTTCTCTTGGAAACACTTTGCTGAGCATCTGTCACAGGAAAACCTTTCTCAGGATCTGTCAAAACTCTGAACTGGCCAGTTCAGCCTCTCCCAGACCTGCTCAGGCTCTTTCAGCAGCCAAGTGCCATCAGTGGGTGTTTATCCTCCTCCTAGAGCCATCTCAATTTTTATCCCTGAAAGCCACCATTTGTATCCTTGAAATGCATCATTTTTATCCCTGAAACCCACCATTTTTCTCCTTGAAATGCATCATTTTTATCCCTGAAAGCCACCATTTTTATCCTTGAAATGCATCATTTTTATCCCTGAAAGGCACCCTTTTCCCCTGGAATATTCAGGCAGTCGTGCTCTGGATGTCCCACAGGGGAGCTGTGTCACCTCCAGCCCAAGGGGACGGAATCCCCACCCTTTTTATGTGCCAGAAGATTCCTCTGTGACCCTTTTGAAGAAGGTGGATAAAGCCCTTCAAAGAGTTTCTCCTCCCTCCTCACCACAGAGCATTCCAAAGCTGGGGAAGGGCACAAAATTCCACCTATTTCCAGCTGCCATTGAGATTTCTGTCTCTGCACAGGATTAAGGAAGTTTCTCCTCGTTCTCAGGAAGAGAAATGAAAGCACCAAGAATAAAACTGCCAAATCGACAAGCAACATCTGCTCAGGATGGATTCCTGAAAGATCCATCTCCCAGAGGGATTGGCACCAACTGTGGATCAATATGATTATCAAACGAGCCAGATGTGGCAGAGGGTCCTGTGCTGCCCCTGAAGAGAAATTTTACTGAATTAAATAGAATTTCTCAGTGGAACATTCCCAAATGGAAACTGTTTGGCATGGATGGGCACACTCAACAAAGAAAGGAACGTCAGAGCTGCTTCTCCAAGCATTCCAATTTGATTTTTAAGGATATTGGGAAAGATTTATATCAGATTATTTGGAAATTCGCTGCTGAATGTAGCAGCAATCTTCGTGGAAATCAAAAAAATTAATATTAATGAAAATTAGCAACGCTGATAAAAAACCAGATTCTCTCAAACCTGTAAATCCCAAACATGTAAATAGTGGCTCAGTTTCATCACATTGATGTCACTCACAGCTAGAGGGAAGTCCATGGTCCAGGAAAATCTTAGTTTAAGGATTCTCCTTCCAGTTTTCCACTCAAACTTCAATCATATTACAAAGTTATGGGCTGTTGACTCCACTTTTGCTTACCCAGGGATGGTGATGCTTCACAATTTGAAGAGCAAATTAATTACAGAGGAAAAAAAAACCCAAGTTTGCACCTAAATTAACTAAATTTTGTTACCTAGATTCTTTTTTTTGCTTCAATTTAATTATCCCTAGATTGTATCATCATTAAATTAAAGCTAAGCCAAATTAGTTCTCCAATTCTTGCTCCAAGAATTAATACTATTTGCCTTCCAGGAGCACTAAAAGTATAAAACTACTTGAAATTATATCTTTTTTTAAAGTGTTTGTTACCTACTTCTAATTAAAGCCATTCATCACTGGAACATCATCTGAGGTTTGTTGTGGTGGGGGTTTTTTGTAGGTTTTTTTATTGTTCTGATACTTAATTTTTAGCAAGTAAATGCTTGGCTTTTCTGGGATGAATGTGAATATCTCCCCCACCAGGGACAATCAGCACCTGGAAACAAAGACTCTGGAATCTCAAGGCTCCAAACAGACCTGCAACAACAACCATCATCAGACACCTCCATTTCCAAAGCTGCTTGTGCTCTTAATTCAGTTTTTTTTTTCCCAATATAAATGGCTTTAAATTTAATATTCTATTTAATTTAGTTGCAGATTTTAATTTCCATGATGATCAAACAGCCAAGCCTGGGTTGCACAAGGTGCTTCACCCCCTGTTTTCTGAGAGGGGAAAACAGGTTGAAAACTGAAATTAAAGCTGTTGAAATAGTCAGGCACTGGGATACTCTGTCAAAAATATATTATAAATACCTTGAATAATTTGGGTCATCTTCCTCCATCAAGGAAACAGAGCCAGGCAGGAGGAAAACAACAAACTCAGAACAGACTTTCTAAGCAGTTTTGGGACAGCAGTTGAGAAAAAAGCCTTTATAGAAAGGAGATGAACCTTGATGTGGTCCAGTCCCCTCTCCCATGGGCAGGTTCTTCTGCCATGACCCTTCCTGGGGGGTGTGGAGGTTCCTCCTCGAGCAGACATCTCCCCATCTTTTGGTCTGGGTGAGTTACAGCAAATCTCTACTCAGTCATTATTTCCTTTTTTGCCAGCTTTGATATCATTGCTTCAGCAAAGTGCACTGTCCTATCTTACATTTTACTGCTGGGAGTTTTAGCTTTTTGTATTGTGTAGTAAACAATTCTGATTACTATCTTTTGTCTGCTCCTTTGTAATAATAAGTGGTTCACTGTATATAAAATAGTCTCATTTTGCCAATCATTAAAACCTGCAGGACAAAAGTGGTTCCATCCCACCTCTGTAGTTCCTTAAATTTAAATTGTTGGCATAATGTGAGGCCAGGATTGGATCACAGGTTAGATCTGGGTTCAAACAGTGCTGGTGACACAGCCCAGCACACTGAAATTCCCATCAAACAAGCTCCAAGCATGCACTGAGAGCCCCCTTCTCCTCCAGGGGCAGGAAAGCCTACCATGAAAAGCCCAAATTTAAAACAAACAATATCATTCATGAAATTAGAGTGAACTTGGGAAGCTGCAGCCATTAATTGCTGCTGTGCTTTTGTGGGTTTAGGGCTTTAAACACAGCACCAAGAGCACTAAAAGACCCTCCTGATTAAATAATTCAAAATGTTTGCACTATATAACATGTTTGAAGGGGAGAGAAAACTATGCTAAACACTTGGAATTCACGAGCAAGCACCTCATTAACATGCCACAGTATCAAATATTTATTACCTTCTCCTCTGTAATGAGCTCATTTAAGACAAGTGTGAGAAAACCCCTGTCTCATATTAAAGGTGGCAATGTTTTATTTAGGGGCACTTTAATATTCACTTTAGGCCATGCCAAAATATAAACACACAATTAATATTTCATTAATGAGAAAGCAAAAATGTCTTTCTACAGCTTGTGCAAGGACAAAGCAGGGTTTGTGTGCTGGGATGTTGCTGCAGCACCCACTGCCCTCAGAGGGCAGCAATTCCATATGCAATTATCCCAAATACTTTTCCCTTCCCAGATTTGCCATGGGAGGAGCAGCCTTGCTCTTTCCACAGCATTTGCCATCAGCTGCTTTTTCCTGGAAGATGAGAGGAGGGGAATATTAAGAAAGAGATTAAATGCAAGCCAGGACAATGAGGAGAGGGATTGTCCAGGCGTGGGAATGAGCTGGAGATGTCCTGGGTCATCCAAATTCAAGACAACCACTGTGAAATACTCCTGGGTTGATCCCAGTGCTGCAGGTGTTACCTCTGGAGGGAAATCCAAGCCCAGAGCACTGCCAAGGGCAGGATTTGGGATGGGGGAACACAGCCCTGTGCCACCCTCTCCCTTGGTGGCCACACCTGTGTGACCCTGGTGCCCCTGGACCCCTCTGGCAGACAGAGCTCCTCTCTCCCAGCCACACTCCCAGCATTTTCTGTAGGATCCAGGCAGGATTTCCTCCCCCAGTTAATTGGGGAGATACTTGGGGGATGTTGCTCTGAGACCACCAGCCCATCCCCAGCTTTCTGCCAGGTTAAACCTTGGATTCATTGCCTTCCATATGGACAATGTGGTTTTGGGGCAGGGATCTGAGTGCAGTGTTTATCAGGCATAAAGGGAGAATTTCCCAAACTGGGCAGCAGAAATTTATTCCCAAAAGCAGCATTGCTCACACATCCCAAATCTCTGCTTTTTGCCTACTCTTTTCCTTTCAGCAACAATATCTGTAACTTCTCACTGTGTCCCCCAGCAGGACAAACACTCACCACCACTTATTTCCCCAGAACTGCTGAATAATCCAGTCAGGAGCAGGAAATCTCATCCAAGTGCAAACTCTTCTCCCCTTTCCTTCCAGTGGAAGAGCCTGGGATCAGGTTCCCTCTTTTCTTGGATTTTAACAACCTCAAGATGCCCAGAGAGGTAACAGAAACCTCTTGGCTCCTGGGGTCTAACCCAAGCCCAAGCTGTGACACTCCAGTTGCCTTCAACAAGCTTCTGCTGAGCACATTAATTACACACCAAGTGCTCTCACCAGCTCCACGGGAATCCCTTGGCAAGGAATGGTGCCAACCCTTGTGATCCCCTTCAGCAGGGGCTGCTGGCACTCCTGGCACAGCCAAAGGGAGGTCCTGGGGAAGCTCAGCTTTCCCTGCTCAAGGGCTCTGGGTCTCCTGTGCCTGCATTTTCAGGTCCACCCTCAAAGGGTTCCCCTCTCTGTCACATGTGGTGGTCACCAAGGGCTGCTCTCCAGGCATGTGGCACAGTCAGGGACACCTTCCACTAGCCCAAGTGGCTCCAAGTCCCATCCAACCTGGCCTTGGACACTGCCAGGGGTCCAGGGCCAGCCCATCACTGTAGCCTTAAGGCTCGGTCTTGTGGCTTTGTGGGGAACAGGTTTTTTGCAGCACAATCAACAACTTCTTTATTCCTCATCTTAATATGTTCTCTGCCAGTTTAACGCCATTCCTGCTATTCCTGCTTTGATTTTCTAAGCTACACTTCAAGATTAGAACACTGAATACACTTTCACACACAAGGAGGAACACTGCTATGCTAACACCAACACACAAGGAGATGGAGAATTCTTTACCTCCCTGGCAGAGTTTTTGCAAGGCTACACAATTTGTAAATACACATTTACAAATGCATTTGGCAAGTTTCCCCACCTCATTTTGGAAGCCCTTTGCTGAAGGGAAAAACAAGGGAGAATAAAAAAACCCTTTTTATGTTGAAGTAGAAACATCTCTAGATCTGAACCCCTAAGATTAGAAAATCTAATTCAGGACAAGTTTAGGACAAATCTACATAACATACACAGTCCAAGAAGTTGAAACTTCTCCAAAGAGATGAATGATTATCATCAATTCATGGAGATGAGGGGAAATATTAGTCATTCTCAGTGTACTTCATATTAAAAATGAAGGAGGAAATGCTCTGAATAAATAGTAACTTGGAAGGGTTTGACATTACACCATGAATGATTCATGGGGGCCTGGCTTTGGGAAATCCTGACTCCCAGACCAAAGTCATAGGAAAAAAAAAGAGGTGCAGGGATGAAAAGGTTTTACTTCTGAGTCAGCAAGGGAAAAACTTAACACATTTTCAGAGCTCCTGGGTTGAGGAGTGGACACTTTTCAAGAGGTGAAACTTCTAGGAGGTTCAGGTGACCAATATTTGGGTCTTACTGGATAGGTGAAGTTCCCAAATTGCATCATTATCACTACCTGAAGGTTATTTTGTTGTGTTCTGCCTTTTGGACATGTCCATGCAGTGAGGAATGTTGAATTTCCCTGGATCAGACACTGCATCTCCCCGTGGAAGTGGCAGGACAGGAGCATGAAGAGCCCTTACTCTGCCCCACTTCCCAAATTGTGGGGTTTGATTTTCCAAATGACTAATTCTTTGGGATTTTTTTCTCATGTCTCTCACAGAGGTGTGTCTGTATAACTAGCCCAAGATTGGTGTGAGTTAAGGAAGGGCTGGTGACCATTTCTGAGCTCTTTAGAGAGGCTCCAAATTTCTGGGGTGTGACCCCACTGCTGCCCTGGTTAAATGCAGGCATGGATGTGTGGGATGACCAATCTTCATTTCCCTTTCTTTATCAGTCAAGTCCATGAGAATTATCATGTCTTGACATCAGTGGTAATTCAGACAAGAATTACTGTGGTTGTCCCATCCCTGGAAGGGTCCAAGGCCAGGTTGGACAGGGCTTGGGGCAACCTGGGCTGGTGGAAGGTGTCCCTGCCCATGGCAGAGGATGAAACAAGACAAGTTTTAAGGTCCTTTCCAACTCAAACCATTCTGTGATTCAACTCCCTGAAAAAACTAAACACGAATTTGTTGCAACTTCCATTCCCATGATGTGAATCTGTCCTTTGATCCAACCAGGACACACCAAAGACCTGCAAGACCATTAACACCTCTCAGCAAAGACAACATCCCAACCCTGGCCACAACTCCCTTGGTTTAGATGCAGGAAAAAGAAAAAAATAAGGGTAAAAGTAACATAGAGACAGTTTTGACAGCATAAAAGCTCCTGCTTTGGGAATAAAAGTGGCTGCTTCACCTTGAGGTGTATTTCTCATCAGTGCCCCAGCTTTGTCCCCAGATGTGTCTGGCAGCAGGACCATTATCCCCTGACAAAGCTCTTTTCTGGGGGCATTATCTCAGCAGAGACAAGAGGATCAATTTAAAAAACCAAGAAGCACAATTTGCCTCTATGAATGTGACAAACACATGACATTCCCAGTCCAGGAATGGTGTGTAACACAATCCCAATGCACAAGTTCCAAAAACCCCGGTGTAATTAACTCCTAATATTTTTATGGGGTTGTTGCACAAAAGCAAGTGCTGCCACAATTCTTTTCAAAGGATTTCCCCCCCACCCCCCTCAGGTTCCTCAAATAAAACCAGGGGCTTTACACCCATCCTATTAGAATGATGGCTTTTAATCAAACTGCATAATCAGAGCTGCTGGAGCCTGGAAGAGCATTTAGCACAGGTCTTTTTGGGCAAGCAGAGGGACGAGATGCATTTAGGGAAGCAAATTCCAGCTGCAGCTAAACATGTGTTTTTCTGCCTGAATCAGTCTAACAAGGTGCATGTTTTGGTGAGCAGGCATGTTTGGAGCTCCAGGAGAAAAGCCAGCAGTCAGAAACCAATGAAAAATTCATTGTCCTTCAGGGCACATTTGACTGTGGAAAAAACTTCCAGGGGAGAGCTGGTAACTCAGGACTTTAAGAGCCTAAGACAATGTTGTGAAACATCTCCCTGGGAGAGCTGGAAGCAAGGTATTTATCATTATGAATATCCCTTTTTATTCCCACCACCAAGCCATTGTCCCAAGTGGAGCAAAAGTGCCCTTTAGACCTAAAAAAGATCAAAGGAGAATGGGAAGGAAGTTGGAGACTCCAAACACTCCTCCAGACCCTCAAATTCTGCCACAGATTTGTATAGAAAGTTCATAAATAGGAAGAATTTTAAAATCTTTAAACTAATTAGAGTCTGCCCTGCAGTTCCTCTCCCTGTCAACACCCATCAAGCTGCCTCTTTCATTTCATTTCCCTCCTAATTCTCCTTCCAAGCTCACAAGGTCTTTCTTCAAAAGCCAGAGGAATTGTGTTCATCTCTTTGAGCTAAACTTGGTTCCAGAGGGTGTGAAGAAAATCAAAAGCCTCCAGGTAACCCGGTTTCACACTACCACACCTACTGGTGCTGCTTAAATAACCTACCTGGAGCCCCCAAATGAGTTTCTCTAGTCTGCATCCAAATTCATCTGAAGTCATTAGACACGTTCCCATCAGCTACAACAAGCTTTGAGTCCAGAGCACCTGCAGAATCGCTGTAACTTGAATTGGGGAGGGGTTTGGAAGACAAAAAGCCATCTTTTCTGACCACAACAGACATCCCACTCTGCAGAAGTTGAAGGGTAACAACTCAGTGAATGGGTTAAAGGTAAGGCTGGAAAACCCTGGGAAGTGAAAAAGTTCATTAAATCACACTGTTGGTTTTGACAAGTGAGGGATTTCTAAAAGACCATCCCCTGAAAAAAATTCAAACCCAATCTACAACCTTCTAAAATCTTCAGTCAGTGAAGGATCAGTGAACTCTGAGTCTCAAAACACACAGTGACCAAGTCTCCAAAATCCAGGCTGGACCCCAACAGAAGGTTTTCATGTTGTGTTTGGGTGTTTAATCACAAACTGGGGGTTCAGTATCTATTCCCAAGAGGGGCAATGTCCCCATCCTGCTGTACCAGCCCTGGTTTAACGCACTTGCAGGGAAACCAAACTCTCTCACAGCCTCTGAGCAGTTGAATAATTGGCATTTCTTCCCTTGCTGACTTTTCCCAGCATTGTCCCTGCATTTCTTTTTCACTGAGTCCCCATTTCCCTTCCCTGGAAAGCAGTTCCACCATTCCCACTTGGATGGAGCAGATAGGGATGCACTTTGCCAACATCCCCCCTCCCAAGGTTCAAACCTTTATAGAGATGCAACCACTGGGATAAAACTGTCCTTATTGTCACTGGCAAGAACACACCAGCCACAAAATTGTGCTTCCAAAGCACTTCAAACTTCGGCCATATGTTTGTAACTTTGTTTTTTGCAAATTCTCTTTCAGGAAGAAAAAAAAAGGAGAACAATTAAAAAGAAAAAAAAAAGTTAAGAGCTGTTTCAGCTGGAAAGGTATTTCAGCCACTGAGAACCTGCTTACACAAAGCTCTCATTGTGTTTATATAGACAAAAATCTGGTTTCCTAATTAGCACTGGGAGGCATGAGGAGCAAGATAGATGCTGCCTGGCCAGGATTTACATTCCTGCAAGTTTACACTATTAGTTTGGGGATTTTTACCCCCTAAGGAAAAGCTCTTGAAGAAATGAAACCTCCTCCATTCAAATAATGACCTGACACGTGGCTCATCAAAATGCCTCCAAAATGACAAGCTGCTTTTGTTGTTCTGCTCAATTCAATCCAACTATGAAATATATAATTCCACAAAACTTGTATTAAGTATTAATTAGTGGACAAAATGCAAAAAAAAACCCCACTCAAATTATTTTCCCTAATCCCAAAGGATGCAGTAAAAGACAACCCACTGAAACTTTAAATTCAGTGTTAATACCAAGTATAGCTACAGCGTATTTCTGTTGGCATAAATCCAGTTTTTAATCACATTCACATTGAAAACGAACAGATCATAATTTCCAAAGCAGCATCTGGATTCTGGGGGTGTTTAAAACAGGGTGGAGAGTCTGAAAATTGTGGTCATGGGTAACAGAGACACACAGGACACAAAGCTGAAAACAATTGGGCAGTTCCCTTCTTTCTCCACTCAGGGGGAATTCCCTTTGCTGTCCCATTTTCTCCTCCCTCTGCTGAACCCCTTTCCCCATCCCAAATGGATTATCAACTGCTGCTTTTCTGGGTTAAGACAACCTTTGGTCTGAAGTGGGACTGAATCCAAAGAGAAATGTGAAAATAAAAAGAAAACTAAAAAAAAGCGAAAACAGATTCCTTCAAAGCTTCTGCAAATCTCCAGAATGGCCTGATCAAATCTGATATTATTCACAGCTTGAGCTTTTTGTCCAGGGGATGTTGGACACTAATAATAAATCCATTAAAAATAAAAATTTAAAAAGTGGTTTTAAATCTTGTATTGCAGCAGTGAGGGCTTCAGCATTGTCAGGTGTCTCCATTCCTTCCCATGGCATTTGTGCCTCTCCCAGTATCCCATGTACATCCAGAACAGACCAGGACAGCATCCCTGTCACCAGAGCCACCTCCTTCCCTTCCACTGTGGCCAATTTTCCTGCCTGTGCTTTGCAACTTGCCCTTTGAAACTGCACCAGCTCAGAGGTGGCCGGGTCTTGTCAGGCCACACACAGCTTGTTTTGCCTCCCCTTATGAGAACCAACATCCTAATTAAGGCTAGGATTAAAATTTAAACCCTGAGCTGTGTGTTATTTTTATTTTCACGCTCGCATTCTGAAAGGAGAGGGTGGATGTGATTTGGCTCTTGGTTTTTAGCAGACATTACCTGTCTTCAGAGATTGCTGAGTGCCAAAATCACACACATCCCCTTTGCACGGGTTACATGGGAAGCACAAGGTCCTGGCAGGCACGTCAATCATTCCTTGTCCTCAGGCTCCAGCGAGGCCAGGGAGCTTCTTGGCCACTGTCTCAATGTCCAACAGGCACATGGGATGCAGCTCCAGCCATCAGTCCTGGTGTCAGCTTGGGGGGTTTATTCCCCACGAGGAAAATCATTCTTCTGTAGCAAACGACACTGTAATGACAATAAACACAAGAGCCATCTGGAACTGGGAGATGCTGCTCTCAAGAGGATTTTTTCAACTGCTTTGGAGCAGCATTTGTTGTTTCAGACTGAAAATTCGCATGGCTTGCCTTCTAAAATGTGAACAGGGACCAACAACCTTAAAGGCTCTTGCTAAAAAAAAAAAATCAAAGAACCTGTCATCAAAATAGACAAAGTTCTGCTCCCTGTAAGTCCTGGAAGAAAAGAAGCTAAAACCTACCTTTAAAAACCAAATCCTGGGAGATGCACAGGAGAGTGAGGGCTGAGAAAAAGCCATTTGGAGCACATGGGATAAGAGTGATGAGCACATGGGATAAGAGTGATATTCTTGCAGTCAGGAATTAAAAGTGGCATGACTGACCCATCTTCTTCTTAATGGTGGGACCCAGAGAAGCTGGGGCTGCTCCTTCCCTGCAAGTGCTGGACAAAGCTGGGAGCAACCTGCTCTGGTGGAAAGTGTCCCTGCCCATGCAATGAGATGATCTTCAAGGTCCCTTCCATCCCAAACCATTCCATGACTGAGTGCAGCTGGAGTTCTTTGCTCTCCCCACAGCAGCAAGGAGAGTTTCCTGGCAGATAAATGGTGGAAGGTCAGGGTTGTTCTGCCAAGTGACCCCAAAAGTGTTCAAGTTGCCAGCCTGGCACTCGTGGGGAGTTCATTCTGCCCTGAAGGGCACGAGAAAGCAGCAAAAGGTCAGCAGAGGCAACGACACTTTTGAACTGAAAATGTAATTGCAGTTTCCCTGTGAGGCTTGTAAATACACTCTCAACTATAAATAGGCCATTTCCATCACTTTTAAAAGACTCTTAATTAATTTATCAGTGATCACAGCAAGCAGCTCCCAAACTTTCTGACATGCTCAGCACTGTCTCCTTGAGGTGTCACACACAGACGTGGTCAGGGCCACATCTCATCTGCCAACAGGGGGGAGGGAGAGCCTGTTTTCAACCAAATTTTCTTTTGCCCTGCAATTTATCAGCCACTAATAAGCTGTTTAATATGCAGAGATGGTTTTCCACGTCCCCAGAAAAAACATTCCCTCTGCAAATCCAGTGTGTGTGTTTTTTCCCCCTGTTTGTTGACACAGCAGATCCAAAGGTTGTTGGCATTCCAAGGATGCACTGGAGCCACCTGAGGAGAGATGGATACAGAGCACTTAGAGATGGTTCTGCAGAAGTCATATCATGGGGGAGGAAAAGCAGAAGGAGCTGTTGAGACTATTCTTAGGAATGAATCTGAGCTGAAGATTTGGGATCAGAGTTCAGAGTGGGTGGTGCCTTCTCAGCCCTCTGGTCCTTGGTGAGACCTTGGGATGAGACCTTGGGATCTGTTTTCTCAGGGCTCCCAGGTGGAACCAGAGATCATGGAAATGCCTTGAAACAGGGGCAGGCCAAAGACATCTTTGGTTGTGTCTCCTGATGTCTTTGCTGCAATGCCATGCAAGGCAAGCAGAGTGAAAAAAAAAAACCACACTTTGTTTCAAAATTCTGTCCTTTTGTTGTAAAATCGTCATTTACCACTTTTAAGCATTTTTTTTTCTTTAAAGCAACTGCACTTGCGTTACAAAAATCCACTCATTATTTTGCTTGTGAATCTCTTCTTTCTTGTTTTGCATGAAATATAAAGAAAATTAGGGATGCCACAAGCTGGGTGTAAAATATGGTAAAAAATATAAAATGATGTGTTATAAGGAGTGCAGCAAAACAATACTTGATTAATAACAGCTAATAAAACCATTAATTGGTCAAGAGTCTCAGTGTGATGATTAATAGTTCCCTCAAAATCTCAATGAAAAGGACATGAAATTAATCTTAGGAAGGATTTCATGTGATAGATGAGTTGTTGAACCATGGGCAAAATAGACTTGAAAACATTTACCTGTGAGGATCCAGGGTAGGTGGGAGATCCCAACTCAGACCCACGAGGGGCTGAAGACCTCGAGAGCTTCTGGAGTGGTTCCTGTTGCCTCAGCCCAAGGGTTGTTCACCTTTTGGCATTAAAAAACCCTTCCTCCTTTCCCACCCTGTCCCTCCCACTTGCTTCTTTATTTATCTGCCAAGTTTTCAGTAAAACTGGGATCAGAAGCCTGGCTGGAAGTGCCATCCCAGCTCTCTGGGAAGTCCCAAAGCAGCTGTGTGTGTCTCTGAGCTCAACCCAGCCCAGCTGGATCATGGCATTTTCAATAAATCACGGGAGACTCTTTATAATATGTGGGTTTGGATGACTTACTCTTTGTTATTAGTTAATTCACTTCCTGGGAGAAAAAGCCACCCCCTTTCAGTATTGCAGAGTTAAAAAGCAGCAGCAATCCCCAGCCCCTGGCATGGACTGGGTCTGGCTCCCTGGGGGCAGGAGTTAAGGGCTCTCTAACCCAATTCAGCTCTGCATCTGCCCTGAAACAAGCAGATACATGGACAAAGCACACATTAGCTACCCCAAGTTAATGAGCAATTAATTCACTTCAATTAAAATGCGGATCAAACCCCTCCAACCTACACATGGCCATGACTGGGGGCTGCTCCACCACCCTGCTGCCCCTTCCCCTCTTACTTTCACTTACAAATTAGGAGCCTGAAGTATTCTCAGCTAAAATAAACACAGAGCAACAGGCAACAGTCTTAGGGGGACAAATAACTTGCAAATTAAGGTGTAATCCTACAATAAGCAAGAACTCAAATGACTTTACTGTTTCAAGTCCATCCACAAGTCCATTGCACTAAAACTACTGCAGTGATGTTCTTCAGAGCACATGGATGTTCCAAGGCTTCAGTTATTTCACAGAATCATGGAATAGTTTGGGTTGGGAGGGACCATAAAGGTCATCCAGTGCCACCCCTGCCATGGGCAGGGACACCTTTCACCAGCCCAGGTTGCTCCAAGTCCCATCTAACCTGACCTTGGACACTGCCAGGGATCCAGGGGCAGCCACAGCTTCTCTGGGCACCCTGTGCCAGGGCCTGCCCAC
>JAWWEE010000010.1:1830464-1844623 GCA_035221455.1 Xenops minutus | reverse complement strand
TTATTTTCTTGACACATTTCCTGATTTATTTTAGTTTTAGAAGCTTCAAGGCCAGGTACTGAGAGCAACTATAACATACTCCCTGTAGCTAATAATTGTGACTTCAACCATGCAGTGTCTTTGCTACTTCAACAAAGACCTCTACAATTATTTCTATTAACCCTTTCAGTGTTAGTTCCTTATTGATATATCAGTTCCCTCTCTGTGTTATTTCTTTATTGATATATCAGTTATTGATTCCTTAAATCACCCTCACTCAGGGCACACCACACTATCACTGCCACGCTTTGCAAGCTCCATCCTCACAGCAAACCCCCCAAACACCCACCCAGTACCTCCCAGAGTCACCCAGTGGGTGTTTTCCTGCCGGGAACAGAGCTCTGGGCTCCCACAGGAGCTCTTTTAGTGCGGCACAAATGGGGTTCAGTCGGATCTCACACCCGGCTTTGCCTCTCGGGCTCTTTAACACCAGCTCTTCCAAACCAAACTTGTCACTTTGGACAAGCCCGTCTATCCTGATGAATTTGGCAGGGAAGGGTTCAGGAGGTTACCAGCACGGCATTGTTTTATCGGCCAGAGCTGTCGGGCTTCGTTATTCCCAAGGCGAGAAGAATTAAGAGGATGACGCTGGAATGGAAAGTTGAGGAGCAGCGATGCCATCCCGTGGGAATGGGATGACACCACCTGCCCGTGCCTGGTACTGCATTTTAATCAAGAAATACATGAACTGGGAAAAAAATATATTTATATACATATAGATTACATTGAGGAGACGGCACCCCACTTGCAAAGGTTTTCTTGAGATGCTGCAGTCAACAAATTTTAGGAACAATATTAGGACCTTTCAGGAAGATATTTGCCAGGAGTGATCCTCATTACAGTTTTGCACCTGCATCATTTAATGAGGGTCTTCTGGGGTTTTTTGGGGTGGGTAATCCTCCCCCCTCTCTTCTATAGACGAGTTGTACTACCTGCTCAAAGCCCAACATCTGGGAAGGAGCTAGTCTGGGATTTCAGGATATCCCCGCTCCTGCTGCACTCTGCAACAAACTAAAATTCCCAGACACCCCTAAACATCCCTCCCAGACCCTCAGCCATCTCCTGAGCACCCCAGTTTCAGCTCCATCACTGCCCTCTCAGGGGGGACCATGCTAGAGCCCAGCACTGCTCCCTTCCATCAGCTCCCAGTTCTCCATCCCCTCCTTCCCCCACAGCATCTTTTCCTCCTCCCTTTCATCCTCCCACATTATCTCCTCCAATCTTTCACCATTTGAAGAGAAAACTGTGCTCAGAGTGGCTCAGCCAGTGTCCCAGCCCTCTCTGAGAGGATAAAATCCCTGCTGAGGCACCAAAGGATGGATTTGAGTCTCGATTTGCACACCTGGCTAATAGATACCTTTTTACAGCCTGGCTTAGCATTGTGTTCCCCAGTTGCCTCTGAACAGCTTATTTTTCCCAACATAAGCAGCCAGGGTGAAGTTTCCCTGCAGGCAGAACACTTGCACAAGGCCCATTCACTTGAGCTCAACTTAAGCCTTACTTTGATGCTTTAACAGGAATTTACATGGTCCACACGACTTGCTCGAGTTCCCCACACAGGGAAGATTTCACCCTCTTTGCACTTCAAAGTCTCAGCTTTTCCCATCCAGCTTTTTCAGAGAGTGTATCCCATTGTGCTCTTAACACTTCTCATCCTTTTCAAATTACACCGTGGCATCTCCCAGAGCTCTAATATTGTCAGCCCATGACCAGCAGGGATCCGGGAGCCAACTGGAGACCAGGGGTAGCTCCAAGCACAGACATCAAGCAAACACCCTCTTGCTGCTCTCAGCAGCATCACAAACAGCCTCCAGCCCCAGCTCCCCCTGCAGAGCTGCACCTTCAAAATCTTGGCTCTTCTGGAGAAGAAAAGAGAGGAAAACTCCACAAGGTTGACTCCTTGCTCTCCCTTCCAGCGATGGAAGCGCAGACACCCCTCGATTCACACACACACTAAAGCTTTCACCACATTCTCCCTCTTCTCGCTCTGAAACACAAAATAACTGCAAAAGGCCTTTGGCACTGGCAGCTTTTTCCAGGAGAAGGGTTTTAAGTCAGCTGAGAGTAGAAAAGAGTGGCCCTTAGACAGCCCCAAAGAGAAAATGAGGCCCCTCCAAAGCTCTGGAGTTCACGGAATGGCCAAACAAACCAACTCAGCTCCTCTAATTAAAGGATTTCAATCTCCAGCAGCCCAGCCATCAAGGAGTTGGTACTTTCTCTTTCATGTCCATAATTAAAAATTTGTCAGAAACTTGAGGCTGGTTTTCAGAAGTGCCCAGCACTGCCCGTGTCCTGTTGAGAATCTCAACAACCAGGTTTGCAGAAGGGTTTTGAACCACAGGTTTTTCTTGAGAGAAATAAAGGTTTGTTTTGTTCACAGCTCTGTAAAGCACCCGTGGGTCTCACCACACCAGCAGATTTCACAACCTGAACTCCCTGAGCAGCCTCTGGTGGTTCTAAGAGCCAAGCATGGACCTCAAAGAGTGTTTTGTTCTTTGAAACACAGTCGAAAAGTCTGTACAGAAGAGCCTAAAGCTCAGTCTGGTACTAGATCACTAAATTAAGGAAGAGAGCTGATCCCAAAGTTGCTATTCCCACATGTGCTAAGCCACTGAACTGCCTCAGAAGGTTGCATGGACCTCACAATGAGCTGGTTTTTGGGAGCCCACAAGCAGCTCTCTGTGTTAACAGGAGTTTGATTTGGTTCAGAGGACAACAAAGGACACCAAAACTCTCCAGCAAATTAATCTCCTGGGCCTTTCCCAGGTTCCTGATCAGCCCAGAGAAGGAAAAACATCTCCTTCCACCCCAAAGGGCCTCAGCTGCTCTCAGGGTGGTGGGTGGGAAGCCTCAGACACAACTCTGTGTGCTCCACTGAACCTACAGCTGAGCTGGTCCAAAGCAAAGTCCTCAAACCCACCCCCAACAATCCCCCACAACTTCTGTACACTAAAAACCTTCACCCAAAGAGTGGCCACTTCACATGGAATGAGACTAAAAGGAAGAGTTTCACAAAGTAAACTAATAAAGCAATGCTTTTTGCTGAATTATTCAGAGCCCATTAGGCAAAGCCTGATGAACACTGGGGTGGCCTGATACCCATCTCTGTGTGCCCTCGGGTACTTACAATTTCCCTGCCCATTAGCACAAACACTGCACTGCTCAGGGGTCATTCTGCTTAACTTTTCTTAATTGAAGCCTTTCTTGCTATTTGCCATTTTCCACTGATTGCACCCACTAAATGCAGCTTGGCAATCCCAGATCACTGAGCAATTCCAGCCAGGAGCAGCCACCTCCTGCTCCTTCCTGTCCTGAAAGCTTTGCTAGGATCAGGGAGTGCTAATCCAGGGAAAACAGCTTCTGGTTCCAGCCCCCAAAAATATCAGGCTGGGGGGGGAAATAAAAAATAAATCTCCTGCCACATGGGTGTTGCAGGCAGGAAATAATGGAGGAAGAATTAGGAAGGGGAAATGAAGGATTGGATGTTTTTACAAAAGAGAGGGCAAAACCCACTAATAAATGGGAAGGAAAAAAGGTGAAGACAAGTCAGGAATAATAAGAAGGTAATTACCCAAAAATAAGCAAGCCACATTTTAGATGTGCCCTGCTCTCCCCAAATCTGAGTCACACACTGCTGAAAGCAAAATCCCCAATTCCCTCTGAAACGGGGAAACTGATTTGGATCTTCCCACTGAGCCCTCGTGAGAACATCACTGGCCACCTCTCAGCCCTCTTGACTTCCATGGCACATCAGGCAGCTCCAGGAAGGACCACAGCCTTAACCATCCATCCCAAATATCCAAGTGTCTGCATAAAATGATGTCCCCCACTGGGCACAGGAGAACAAACACTGTTAGCTTCTCCTTGACCCTACCAAGCAAAACTGGCAGGAAAATTCACTTCTCCTTAGAGCAAAGTGTCCTTCAGCACTCCCCTTGCTGAGACCTCCTCTGGTCCCAGCCAGAGACACTCATCAAACCAAGTGGGGAAAGTAAAATGGACCTGTCAAAGCAGTGACATGGCTAAAATCAGAGCCAGGGGAGTCACATGTTCATTTGCCTGAGACCTCTCATCTTCAGGTTTGGAGGATTTATCAAAGGGCTGTTTCATCCAGGACACCAAACACTCAAGCCTTGCCCAAATGCCTGCATTTTCTAATAAAGATTTAAGCTGGGATTTATTCTGGCACAGGTGCCTGAGACACTTGTGTGAGAGCCTTTCCAGGGCACTTGTGAGTGTCCCCAGACCTTTAGAGACTCCAATTTACCTTTCCATGGAGCAATGCCAATATCCCATTGGAGGGAGCTCTCACAACTGGGGAAAAACATCAGTGGAGCCAAAGGAACCCCTTGAAAATATATTTTTAAGAGCTTGCCCTTTGCTTGTGCCATTTGGCTTCATTTAAGTATCATTTTCATTGAATTTCAAATGAAAGACCAGATTCTGTTCTCCACACGGCCCTTCCCTACATTTCCCTGCTCACACAGCAGCTTTCCAGTCTGAGTGATATCAAATAACTCCAAACCAGGGAGATATCCCAGCAAAAGCAAGACCAAAGCACCTGTTCCAGTTGGGAAGCTCTGCTTGGCTCTGGGTACCTGCACCCTTTCCACTGGAGAAACTGTGCACATGGATGTCTGAGTTTCCCTTCTGACACTGAGCTGGAACAAAAAGTTTCTCTGGAAAGCAACTGGAAGCACAATCCTTACAAAAATTAGTCTCCAGCTTTCCATGTCTTGCAGAGAAATTAATGCATTATTCAGAGTGTGAGGCTTAGCTTTGGCTCCATCACTCAGAGCAGCAGCGCAGGAGAAACTGGGATGCAGAAGAAAACACTCAAGGTTTTATTACTTCATTTAGAAGTAAAAAATTCAAAGTCTAAATAAAATATGTTTCCACCAGGAAAAACAAAATAAAACAAAAAAAAGAGAATCTCACTTCTGCCACTGGCAGTTTTTGAGTCAAATCTTTCAGCTGCTTCATTCACATTCACCTGGGTGGGTTGGTTATTGGTCAGGTACTGATGCTTTTGATTATTTAAAGTACATAAAATATGAGTAGCAAAACAAAAAAAACATTCTAACATAATGTTCTGACCTTTTTCTAAAAGGGGCTCATTTTCATTACAAAATCCTTCAAGCTTAGACAGATTTTTTTTTCCCCCCTCTTTTCCAGCAAGAACGAGGCTCATTTTCATGCCAGGCAGGGCTAATTCCTGAGCAAACAAGGCAAAACTTGGAGAGCAAAAATGTTCATGCATAAAAGCCAAACTCTGTTTTGCATGCCCTCATTTCAGAACTAAACCCATGCTAATGGGGGGGTTACCTGAATGTCAATCCAGTAAAAGAGGAAAAAATGCTCCTTGAGAGGTGTCAGTGGGATATGTGGACACAGCAGAGCTGGTGCCACCCACCCTGGTCCTCAGTGGGCCAAGTGGCTTCTTGGCCACCCAAAAATCCCACAGTTGAGGGTCATGAAGAGCCAGAGAACTGCCCAGAGGAGGAGGATGAGGAGGGACCAGGGGAAGGTCCTGCTGGTGGAACGAGTGGTCACTGATGGATAATAAACCTCTCTGCCTCCTCCAATTAAGCCAATTAGGGAATCCAAGCTCTAAATATTGGCCAGTTGGGTTTTTTGGGGTGGTTCCACTCGCTTTGAGAGGCTGGATGGCTCTTTGATCACAAACAGCAGCTCTACAGAGCAGTGAAGGTTTTTGACTGGAGCAGGAATTCCAGAGAGGGTTTCCCACATCCTGCCCCAACACCAATAAAATAAAAAAGACAATACATCCAAAAGAGATCAGGCATTAAAGAGACAGTAATTGAGGGGGGTTTGTTGTTTCATGCCATAAAATGTGCTGGTAAAAAACCCCAGAAAATAACTTTACTGGGCAGATATTTTGGCACCTTCACATTAAGTGCAAAGTCATAGCTGAGGTAATTATTTTTTGTTATAAAGGGCACATTTAATCAATAAAAGGCTCCCCCCCCCCCCCCCCCAAGATTCAGTAAGAGTTTTCATAAAGTTTTCATAAGTCTGTTATATCATGGAGGTGTTTTTCCTCATATCAGCAACTCTCACAAATTTATGGGGTTTTAATTTATCAATCTGTAGAAATTTCCAAATTAATTTCACTTCAACCTAAGAGTGTTTTACACTTATCTTTGACAGTAATAGAGAAGAACTCGGAGGGCCAAAAAAACTAAAGGGCAAGAAGGGTGGACTCCACATGAATTTTAATCATCTCCCCATCCTATCTTATGACTTCAGGGATTATTCATAATTTTTGCAAGTTTTATGTTTGGAGACAAAGACAGATGATTCAGGTAATGAAGCTGACCTATTCTGCTGTATTGCAGCCTTACTTCAAAAAAAAATAATACAAATAAACTCCATTTGGCCTCCCATTCTCATAGATGCACGAGTATATTACAGGCATTTAACTCCCTGATTTGTAGATACCATCAGACATTTCCAAGCACTAAAACGCCAGCAAAATTTGCACCCACTTATTTCAACTATCAAATTAGGACTTTCATTATTAGCCACCTTGAAACCGGTATCATGTTCCACATCTTCCCAGGAAGAATTGAAATGCAGGCGACCCAAAATGGGCTTTTAAAGCAGGAGAGATAAGCAGGGGCCAAGGTGCTCAGCAGCACGAGGGGGCTGCAGGAGATGCAATCACACAAATCACACCGAGCCAACCAATAAAGGCAATTTTACCACTTTTTCTTAAGGCTAAATAAAAAAACTCCCTTTCTCCTACAGCTACAACATCTCAACCTTTAAATGCCCTTTCAAGAGGAAATAATGCAATCCCTACAGAAACCTATTACATTTTGGGGTTTGCCCTAAAATATCGGGGTTCGGTCCCTGCTCCCATCACAGAATCCCTTTGGCTCTGACCCTGGAAATTTTCTTTTGCATAAAACATAGAATTGTGGAGCACAGAGACCTGCACAGTTCACTGCAGCCAGCAAAGCCACTGAGTCCTGCATTTATTCCCTCCCTATCCCCAATCCCTCCCTCGTGCTGCTTGTCACAGGGGTTGACACATGTCACACGGTGCCACTACACACAGAGCCATCAGTGCCAGCTGGAAGAGAGCAATACATATATATTCCAAATATTCCAAATACTCCTGTGCACACAGCCTTGTTCTCTTGGCTGTGGCCTCGTCAGCACCCAAAGCCAACAATTATCCCAGCAATTCAGGGAATACAAAGCAGCTCTTCCATTAAAGAGAAGCAAAACTGAACTGAGTTGAACAAGCACCACCAGGATGGCAAGTCTTGGTTTACACATTGGGGGTTTTAATGCAGAGTTTTTATTTATCTGCATTTTTTTTTTTCCTTTTAGGGTGAATAAAAATAGCAGCACCACCCCAATGACAGGGCTGAGAGGACCAGCACAACCCACAGCAAATACAGGGGCACAGCACAGGCTGCAGGGGTGCATTTCTTACAGCTCTGCCAAGCCCTGGGAATTGTAAATTAATCCCACTCTTATGTGGGAAGGGAATTCAGACTTCATATTTAGTCAGGAACCTACCAAGTGATTTCCTGTAGTGTCCAATGCTGCTCATTACCAGCACAATGTGCCAAATTAAGGCAAAAGGGAAGGCAAGGCTGGAAAGTCTCTTTGAAACAAATCACCCAGCATGGAACCCACAAATTTCAAACGTGTCAGGATGGTAGCCAGAAAAATTCAGTGAAATCAGGATGTTTCTTTTGCTCAGCAGATCCTGCATCCAGAAATCCATGTCCACCAGAATAGAGAACTCAAGGAGTTGCTCTTTTTAAGGGGCTTTTTTGGCTTCTGTTTTATCTGTGGTAATATTTATGTTATAAAAGTGTACTTTCTTAATTAAGACTTGCAGTAAAATACCAACCTGTCAGCTCAGAAATGTAGCTTTTGAATAACTGAATTAGTGCCCTTTGGAATAACCATCCAATCGTGGAGAAAGGTATTTTCTGCACATCCTCACTCCTATCTTTGCAAGGGAAAAGCAAACACTGCAAAATCCCTCAGTTCTCTGTAATTACAATGGTTGTATCTTCTTTATTCAGAGGGTGGGCTGGCCCAGGGAAGCTGCTCCTGGATCCCTGGCAGTGTCCAAGGCCAGGCTGGACAGGGCTTGGAGCAGCCTGGGCTGGTGGGAGGTGTCCCTGCCCATGGAAGGAACAGCACACCTCAAATTCTCATTAATTCTCATTAATCAGGTACATTTAAGCATCATGGCTTGCTCTCTCATACTTTGTAGCCCATCCTTTTCAGCTGGAAGGTGTGACAAAGCCCTTGCTGACCTCAGGAATGGTTCAAAGCCAAGATTTCCTCAGGAATGGTTCAAAGCCAAGATTTAACCCAAAACACATCCCAAAGTTCCCCCAAATTTAACCCATAACACATGCTGAAGTTCCTTTCAGCAGCTCTTCTCTTCTGCTCCTGCTGCTCTTTCAAGTTTTTGTACACCCACCATCTTAAGAGACTGCTGGGGGTTTGGATCAGTGTTTCCTCCTTCCCTTTTTACATACAACACAGATAATGAGACTTAGTACCCAGAAACTTTAGAATTCATACTCTTTTTCCTTCCCTGATTTTCTTTCATACCTACAACACTTTTTCGACTCCCAGCAGGGACAGAAGACTAGAATTTGGGACTGGCACAGATACTCTGAGCTGTGTTTGGCTGGTCAGCAGCTTGCAGGTGTTTTTCCAGAAGTTTCACACACTCTTTCTAGCTCATGTTTTATTTAAACTTTATTAAATCAAGTCCCTGATTCCTTACCAAGGGCTTCCATTAAAATGTTCCATTAACATCTGAAATGCCAAGCTTGTTTAGTAAATTACCTTTTGTTTCTTAGTGTCAATCACACAAGCTACTGTACAGCTCTAACTACAGAAACAGCTTAATTCAATGTCTCCAATGTAATGAGGAATGCTGTGTATGGAATGTTCAGAGGGTGAACCCCACATCAGTAAATATTCCCACCCATCACTCCACTCGTGTTAACAGGGTCAGGAAAAGAGGATTTCAGTGGGTCACACCCCTCTGAAACACAGAAAGGGCTCGGGGGGATTCCCTTCAGCTGCACAGACTGCACATCAGCAGAGACAGCATTTCACATGCACATCACTTCTTTAGCACAGCAGAGAATTTCCTTTTAATGGATTTCCTGACCACATTGCCCCCCCAGCAGTGTTGTGGAGCCAACCTCATTTCTGCTCACGACCTACAAATCCCACAAGGCTGTAACAAGCTGCCTGAATGAAGAGTTGTCTCTCTCCCAAAACGATTCAGACACAACAACTTAGCAGAGCTTTTTTCCATCGAGATAAAAACTCTGAACACTTCAGGGCAAAGGCTCCTCTGCTGAATCAGAGAATCCCAGACTGGTGGGTTGGGACATTAAAGCCCATCCAGTGCCACCCCTTGCCATGGGCAGGGACACCTTCCACTGTCCCAAGTGGCTCCAAGCTGGCCTTGGACACTTCCAGGGAATCACTGTACAGATGGGAAATCCATCTCCCACTGTACCAGCCAAATATACAACTGGAGGCTCAGACTTTCACCTTCTCAGTCAGAAAAAGAATCTTTTCCCAAGTTGCTGATTTATTTACTTACTGTAGCATAGTAACAACATCCACTGATATCATCACATGGAAGTTCAATCATTAAGCCACATCCAATGCTTAACAACCACACATTTTCTTTTCACTGGTTGTAACGACCTCTAACTTTCCATAAGGATCCTGATAAAACAAGGAAGAAATTATTATTTTATCTCCCTTACAGGACAGGTATCTCATTCTGTTGTACAATCCATCTCAAAAGTATAGCACAATTTCTCCAGAGATTACCAGCTCCTTTCTTCTCACTGCATAAGGAGCTTTTACTCACTCATGGCTAAAAAATAAAAATTAAATTGTCACTCTCAAAAGCATCAATAATCTGATAGGATTAGTCTAAGAGTAGCTACTAAGACAAAAAGAACCATTTGATAAGATTCAACACACACTGACCATCACTTTTGCCCCTAAAAGATTATTACCTACCAGAATATTCATTAACTATCAGAATTCCTATTTCTGCCCAGACCATTCCACTTACCAGAGGTAAGGAATGGCTGCAGAAGCCACAGTGTGAATGAAAGCAACATATTCTTGGGTGGGTTTTTTTAATATAACAAATGCAAAGAATGGCAACTTGCCTCCTTTGGTTCAACCATTTCCCTTCTCTTTGTCTTCAAACACAGCTGGAGTTCACACACAGCTGCAACCTTGAGAAGGGCAGCAGTGTCCCAGCACAACCACAGCTATCAGAGGACAAGAGTCCCCCCCTTTCATGTGACACACAGTTGGATCCAGGATGAAAATCAAAAGTAAAAAGGCATTACATTATCATTCCTGCCCTGATATCCCAGGCATTCCCTCCTGTGATCTCCTCTGTATCTCTCTGATATTCCCAGAATGCAGCCTAGATCACAAAAGAGAGAAGACTGAAAAAATGTGGAGAAATGAAATCACCTTAATCTTCCAGGGCTTGTTAAAAAATATATTCCTTTAGAAAAATAGATGTGGTTTTGATAAATTTGGGAATTGATATTTTTTTCTTTATTTCATATCCTCTCCTTACCTCTTAAGACTTCAGGGGGTGCAGGAGCTGCTCCCTGAGGAGGGAATGGTGCCAAGCAATGCTGCTCAGCCATCCAGAACTTGGCCTGCCCTTCAATTCCTTCAGGGGAAGGGAAGGATCCAAGACACCCTTGGGGGCTCCACCAACCATCATGGTTGAGTGGAAGAGCAGAACTTCACCTCCACCCCAGCTCCATCATTTCCTCAAGATACCCAACCATGAGATCACAGAAGCCACATTCTTCTATAAACCTGGGGAAAACACAACTGAAAATATCCCCAGAACCCCCCAATACTGGAAAACTAAATGTACATGGATTTATACATATTTACTGGGAGGGTGGGCAGCCCTGGCACAGGGTGCCCAGAGAAGCTGTGGCTGTCCCTGGATCCCTGGCAGTGTCCAAGGGCAGGTTGGAGCCACCTTAGTGATTCCCTAATCCCATGGCTGGTGCATTCCCAGCCCAGGGCACAGTCCTGCCCCTGCCTCTGGAAGGCTTTTCCCCTATTTATCCTATTTAGCAACTGTACCAGGTAACTCTTGTGCAGTGAGACACTTGTGAGAGTGAGTGCAAATAGAAAACAGCACACATTCCTATAAATAACCACTCTGCCTCCTGAAAAATCCCCCTTCTGCAGGGAAAAGTGCAGCTGGAGCAGCCCCATGTGCACCTCTGAGGAGGGAACACGTATTTAACCACAGATTATGTCGGTGTCAGACACAGGCAGCACAAAAATCACTTAAATAGTTATCAGGAGAGCTCAATGCACTTCTTATCACTCTCACACTCGGCAGAAATGCCAGGGCCCCAGATGGATTACACACAGCATATGCAACACAGACGGGGGAGGCAGCGTCATAAATTAAAATATATCTTCCCATCAGCACGGGAGGGTTGTAAGTGCTGAGCAAGAATGCCATCTGCAGGCCTGGCCTGCCATCCCTGCCAGCTCCAGGGGTGCCAGCAGCACAAACAGCCCTAAAGTGAGCCCTCAGCATGGGACACATTAATGGCACTTCCATATGCTGATGGCAAGTTCATTAAAAATCAACAAATACAAAAGGAAAAGACTTGCAACTCCTTTCAATAATAATAATAATAATAAAATAATCCAAGACTAGAGACCCTAAATACCAAATCTTTTATGGAACAAGCTGGAGAGGATCATTATCATTACAGCACTGTGTCGGGCATACATATTTGATGAAGGAACTTTTTGCACTGTTCTAAAGGTTAGCAGTGCAGTGCATTCTGTCTGCTCCTTGATTTAAGCAAACCCAACCCCTGAGGCATTTATTGAAATCAGAAAGGAGAGAGGAGCTGTTACTGGGAACCTCAGACTGCAACACAGACAGACTTGGCTAAGGAGGAGCTGTCAGTCCCACTCATGGCCCCTGCTGATTGTTTTCATGCTAACACTCCAAGAGTTAATAAATTATTCTCCCTTTATGCTCCTTTCACGTTGAGTCCCATATTGGCTCCAGACCTGGTGACATTTTAAATCCTCATCAGCAATGGTCAGGGAAGAGATTGAGAAACATATTGAGCTGTGCCAGAAATTCCAAGTACAGCAAAAAGAAATATAGATTAAAATAAATGAAAACTCTGACAGTGGTAAGAAATCACCAAGTTTTCCATAGGCACTGCAAGTAGAAAGCAGAGGCTGTTCCTATAAATAACCACTGTGCTACCTGGAAAGATCCCATTCTCCAGAAGAAAGGAACAATTGCTCATGCAATAACCCCTGGAGGACCTGGCTGATGTTGGCTCACACACACAGTGTGTCCCAGCCTCGAGGGGATTTTAATTGAATTAAATGGAAGCAGCTAAAAACCCACTCCTGGCAAACTGGCAGCAATAATCCATGTGGGGATTACTGTCCATGTGCAGCTCCAGCCACCCAGAGAAGCACTAATACCTTCCTTACCCAGCCTGAATAGGAATAAAACTCCAGCTCAGTTCTCTGCCAGAGAATTTATGTATTTATTAGCAGCAAGAGGACAGAAGAAATCAGCCACACAGAGAATCCTGTCTTAAGACCTCAGTTTGTGTATTGTCCTGGTGTTTAAGTGTGAAAGGAACTCACCCAAACTCATCAAGATAAATAAAAATAAAGCAACATCATTCTAAAGCTCAAAGAAGTGAAATCCCTCAGTCCTTCACTGGTAGACATTTGTGTCACTGGTACTCACACACCTGGAACCTCATGCAGTTCATCCTGCAGGAATACAGCAATTTTAAAATAGTTCTTCTATTTTAAATAATTTAAAAATTTCTAAAATAATTTAAAATAGTTCTTCTCCCTCCCTCTTCCTCCTCCCCCTCCTTCTCTCTCCTCATCTCAAATTATTCCCAGCCAAATAGCTTCAAACCCCTGCTTTCCATTTTATTATTCACTTTGTATGGCTGTCAAACAAACAACTTCCCTTTGATTTGTTTGGGGGGTTTTGAGTGTAGATATATTAATTCTTTGAACTGCAGGCACTGCTGTTTGTTTAATTTTGTAAATAGTGTTGTGTTGCCGTCCCACAAATGAAACAAAACTGCAAATTTATTATTGGAGAACAATTTACATACTTTTACCCGTGGGAACTGGGCTTAAGGGTGGCAGAAATATTTTATTAGAGGAGAAAAATCTCTCTATTAATTTTACATATGCCACGTTTTCTGTCAAATGTGGCACAAATGTCCTACATCAAGTGACCCCATCCCTGGTTCAACTTGGGCTCCTCAGACTCAGCTAAGAACAATATCAGCTAAAAGATGTTTCTTTTTCTAGTTCCCCTGGAAAATTTATCTTCTGGATGAATATTTAGCTGTTTTGTCCTCTCACATCTTGACTGCAATCTCTGCAAGCTGTCTCCCCTGAGAACATCCAGCCAAGGACAAAGAGAGATTCCAGATTAAGCAGAGCAAAAACAGAAAAAAAAAACATCTAAGCCATCCTTCTGAAGGGATTAACAATAAATTATGAAGACATTTCTCAGCCACCATAAAAGAAACCCAGGCAGGGGTAAGAAGAGGTCCCTCTTCACTCTGCCCTCAGCCCCACCATCAACCAACACTCCCAACTTCTCTGCCACCATCCCACAAGGTCTGGACATCCCTTCTCATCACCCAGATCCAGAATGCTTCCTGGGAATGTAATCCAAGTGTTTTCTCCAGGAAAAGCACTAGATTGAGACCCCATTTGTTATTGCAGGAATGTAATGACACAGATGGAGTTCCTGGACACAACAGAGAACTCCAGGAATGTGCTGAGTTAGGAGGAACCCACCAGGACCATCCAGTCCAACCCTGCCCAGGACTGGGATATGGGGGAGGTGGGATGAGGGAGGGCAGGGAACTCAGCTGGGGGAAGAATCCCAGGATCCCTGAGGTTGGAAAAGCCCTCCCAGCCCACGGAGCCCACCCTGTGCCCAATGCCCACCTTGTCACTGAGTGCCACGGCCAGTCCTGCCTTGGGCACCTCCAGGGCTG
>JAWWEE010000010.1:1803766-1823551 GCA_035221455.1 Xenops minutus | reverse complement strand
AGCGGGCTCTGCTCCAGGGAACAGGGACAGGAGGAGAGGGAACAGCCTCAGACTGCACCACAGAATGCTTAGGTTGGATATTGGGAAAAATTCCTCATGGAAAGGGCTGCCCAGCCCTGGCACAGCTGCCCAGGGCAGGGATGGATCCCCATCCCTGGAAGGATTTAAAAGGGGATGTGGCACTTGGGGACACGGGTCAGTGGTGGCCTTGGCAGTGCTGGGGAATGGTTGGAATCCATGATCAGAGAGTCCTTTTCCAACCTAAACCTCTCTATGATTCCCTAAGTTTGGCCACAGACACTTTCTCCATGACAAACACCTCTTATCACTCATTCCTCATTTTGAGCAAACTCCACATGTTAAAAAGAGCTTTCCAAAGCATTCCAGCAATGTGGCATTCAGAGACAGCCCAAGGATTGCTCCCACCCTGTCGTGTGGGGCACAAACACAGGGCACAAACAAGTGCTTGGAACTGGAGAGCAAAAACAAAAGCAACAGGGAGCACAGAATAAAACTCCCCCTCTAAAGAAGCCAGCAAGGTAAAAGGAAGAAAACTAAACGAGGAAAAAGAGCATCAAGAAAGTGTCGTGAGGTCACAGCACTGCCCCAGGAGAGGGGGGAGAACATGCTGATGGGTCTGTGCTTCCAGAAAGGTCACCCTGCCCTTCTGGGCAGCCCCAGCACAGAAATCATCTGCACTGAGTGACAGCAACTTCTCTAGGGGGCATTTTAACCCAAACTCAACATCCTCAGGCTGTCAAGCCCCAGTCATGCTCTGAACTATCTGCTGATTTCAAACCCAACATTTGGTTAAAAAAAAAGAGGAATAAAAGATGGAAGTGGTACATTTACACCACAGATGAAATTACATATTGCACAAATCTTTATAAAATGGCTTAAACACTTCTTTTTCTTAGAGAAAACACTGACACTTCAGCACTTCAAAATTGTTCATAATTTTTCCTTATTAATTCATCTGCTTTGAGCCTCACTTTAAAAAAACGTTGTCCCTAAGGCTCTTTTTGAGCCAAGTTGATGCCCACGAGCCCAAATCCACTGGGATGGAGCCCCAGCAGAGCTGGAAAGGAGGGACATCACTCTGCTCTTGGCTTGCAGCACACAAACCTTCTAGCCCTGACCCACTGCAGGGTCACACACTGAGAGCAGGACACCCCCAACACCCAGCACTGGTGTAAAGAACTAATTCCAGATGAAATCCCACTAGGAAAGGCTCATGGTCCCTTGCTGAATGAAGTCCCACTTCCCTGACACCTTCTGGAAGGCACCAGACCCAGAGGATTTGCTTTGCTGGCAGAGCAGAGGGGTGTAAAAGGCATGAAAAGCAGAGCCAACACTCCAGTGGTTTGGGGGGTTTAATATCCAGCAGAATTTATGGCATGATCCATCACTAGCCACACCTCGTGCCTTGGTGCATCAAGTGTGTTCATGAGAACAAGTTCCCATCTGGGATGTCTGTCTTGGCTTGATTTAAGGGAATGTATTTAATAAGTGCTTCTCAAAGTTTTTCAATTCTGTTTTTAATGTGGCATGGACAGAAATTTTGGAGTCCTGCTGATAAACTGGATGTGAGGGACAGAGCAGGGTTCCTTTGCCAAACTGCTTTTCAAGCACCTTGTAGATGTTGATGGACAAAACAAGGAGAATTTATGACAACATAAAATAAATCCACCCTTCCTATAAAACTTGATTAGATTTATTGATTAAGTAACAAAAGCCTACAGTGGGGCTTTAATAAGCTACAAATGATGTGTCCAGAATGAGGAGCATCCTCTTTAAAGTTGCTGGAAAAAATTCAACAGCCTTCCTTCTCTGAAATCTTTGTAATCCTGCTCAGGCCAATGGGATTGAAAAGGAAAAATCAAGTCAGACCTTCAACACCTCCTCAATTTTCTAGTGGTTAATGGAATTGGGTGAACTGGCCTTAGGGGTGCCCCAGGATAAACCCATACTGGGGGTTAAAGACAGAGGCATTCCCTGGATTTCAAATGCCTGACACAAACTATCCACAAGAAATGCACAGGCAAGGATATATCCAGAGGATGGATTAAAAGTTAACACTGACTTTCAAGTGAGCTCAAGGAAAATCTTAGGGGGTTCTCAGAGAGCTTAAAAAGAGAAGTTCTGTTTCCTGGCTAACTTGCCCACAGTGATTATGGATTCACCTCCAGAGGCTCTTTAGATACAGAAATGTTTAGGCTGGAAGATAAAGCAGACAGATGCTTATATTGGGAGTATATCCAAGCATCTCAGAGAAAAAAATTCCACCTTGGATCAGCCTGGGGTGCACTGAGACTGAATATCCAGCACATGGTTTTTCATGAGATGGCACAAGATACCAAAAAAAAGGAAAGGACACACAGAGACCATAAGACCAGAAAACAGGGGAGTCACCTTTAAGGATTAGTTTCTCATCTCCCAAACCCAGCAGTTTGGAGGCACTAAATGCTAATTACAGCATTCCTGGCAGGAATAAAACCTGGAGACAATAAGCAAGAGGAGAACAGGTCACATCAATGTCATCAGGAGAACAAGTACCTGGAAGAAGATTCTGTAGTTGTTAACATGCTAGATCTCAGGAGAAAACTTGGCCAAGAGGAACCAGCACATGGGGAGAAGAGGTGGAGAGAGAAGAGCAAGGAAATAGGAACTCCAGAAGCAATAAGGCAAAATAAAAAGTAAAGTGACACTTGAAGTTGAATGGGTTTATAACACTTAATGAAATAGAATTGAGCAGTAAAAGTTCCTGTGGCTCTAGGCCAAGGTCATAAAGAGCTGAATTAACCCTGGCCTGCTCAATTAGTGTGTTGTGTGATGGTGAAGCCCCTGCAGGGGGATCAGCCCAGGGCCATTTGGCAGCTGGCACATCTGGCAGAGCAGCCCTCCTGCCCTTCCCTGCTTTGCCAGGCACTCTGTGCTCTGGGGGCTGGACAACCTCTGGTGGAAAATAAGACAGGCAGGGCTTAAGCATCACTTGAAAGTGCTTTGCAACACTGCCATCAATCACAGGAGGTGCTGGAATGTTCTGTCAGTGCCCTGGAAAAAGGAAAGCTCCCATTCAGAGCAAGGGTACAATTAACCAGAGCTCAGTGCTCCACAGCCTGAAGGGACAAGGGAACGAGACACAGCAAGAACTGCTGCTTAACTACCTTTTTATTACTTTTTAATCACTTTTTTGAACAGATGAAGCAATCAAAAATGTGGTTTGCAGATGGCTCTAGGTGGGTCTCCTGTTTGCCCTGCTCAGGAGTAAAAGGAAGACTTGAATGGCAGAGAGAATCAATCATTGCTTGCATCCCAGCACTGACATCCCCCTGAATGGAAGAACTGCCAAAACTTACATCTTCTCTTCTGCACAAATGTCACTCTTTGCATTTTGTTTCCCCTCAGACTCTTCTGGTATTAAAAAGATGGCTCTGCTTGAGAGAGGAAGCAAATGGCACCAAGACACCTCCATTCAGGGGCCCTTGAAGGGCTGTCAGTGGTGGGAAGCAAAATAATCAGGAAAACCAGCACGTGGAAAGAAACTGCTGCAAAGCAATAAAAAGCTCCTGGAAGAGAGGGCTGGAAGCTCAGAGAGGAGAGTGGCAGGTGGAGAAAAGCTTTGACAAAGAGAATGCACAAATAAAAAGGTGGGATGTTTGGGGAGAGGCAGCAGTGGAAAGGAAAAACAATTTAGACCCAAAGATTTCAGTGAGTTCTCCAAGCAGGATGTGGGTCAGAAAAAGTTGCAAAAGAGCTGCTGGAATAACACCCAACCTGGCAAGATTGGGCTAAAATCAACCTCCTTCCAACACCAGATCTGGACCCTCTTTCACCTTGTTCTAACCTCCATTTCACTGTAGCTGCCACTTTAGAGAAAACAAAACACACAAACCCAGCAATTCAACTGCTCTCACTTTAGAATTATCTCCCCCAAGAAGAAGAAATGAAGTTGTTTGTAACTTTACAGCTGGTTGCAGTGCCTCTCACAAGGCAGATATCACAGGCCTGGAAGAGCTGAATGAAGTAATTCAGGTTTGATCCCATCCCCTGCCTTAGGCCAATCAAGTATTTGATTTTTTTTAATATTTTCATATATTTTATTAGTGCCTATTTTCTCTGGTCAGCACAGCCCTTCCAGGGGTATCAAGTAACTTCTGCAGCCAATAAAGGCTCTCCCAGGATCCCAGCAATGGGATCCACATCTGGAGCAGCACAGCTGGCACACTCCCATTCCAGAGGGTTCCAGAACCTCCAAAGCACCCAGGAAATCAAAAATCAGGTTATTAACTGAGCAACAGAGTGTTGCCTCTGGAATACTTTCATTTTTAACCTGGAAGGCAGCACACGGAGCCAGAATCCAAGTGTTATCGGCACTGAATTCCTACAATTGCAAAAATATTGGTGTTTGTGCTTCACTTGAAATACTGGAGCTGTTGATATTCTGTATTTTCAATTAGAACTTGTTTACTCAGAATAAATCAGACATGTGAATATAACCATTTCTCACTAAACCTCTTTTTTTATTTTAAGCTACTTTTTGTTCAAGTGCTTTATTCCAGTTTTAAAATAACTTTCCAGTGCCTGAGATGTTTTTAGTTTTCCTTCTTGATTACTCTTGTTGGCTGCCAAGGGATGCTGTAACTCTAATTACATTGCAGATGAATTTAGTCTCTGTTGGGAACAGCAGACCATAATTTGGATTTTTCTTTTTTACTTTTAGGAAGGTTTTATGAACCTCTGGAAAAAAAAATATATTTAGGCACTTCTCTTCCCAAGTTCTTTTCCTTAAAGTGACTGAGTCAATTACAACCAATTGAGTGGAAACATTTATATTGGAGGTAAACAGGGATAACAGCAGGGACTAAAGAATGGGGAGATGTGCTTGGAAATAGCCAGAGAGGCTGTGGCAGGGCTGTTTATAACTCTGATTACTGCTTTAATGGCTTGGAGTTCTTTTCCACCCTTGTTATTCAGCTGGAAGTTAAAGCTGTGCTCACTTTCCACCTCTAAAGTCGAACTCAGGGATGAGAATCAGGTTTTGGCAAAGGGGAGCCCAAGCCCTGGAGCATCATCCTGTCACTTGTCACCTGGCAGAAGAGACCCTTCACCCCCTCTTTATTATTTCAATCAACCTTCTGTAGGTGACACCACAGGGCCCTAATGAAGGTTCAAATCTGGCCTGATTTGGTTGGGGGGTGGCCCAAAAGCTCCCAGAGGTGCTTTCCAAGCTACATGACCCAAGGTGGCACAAGCCAAGCCTTGTGTCAGCCCCTGCTCAGGGCACCTGATGATAACCTGGGGGGTGGGTTTGGGGGACTCTCCCCTGCACAGGAAGCCCTCACTGAAAAGCACAGGTGGAATTTTCTAGGAATGCTGGAGAGCAGACTTACAGTTCATCATAACTCAGGTTTTATGAATTTCGGCGTATTTATGACAATAATTATGAATTACCCTCTTCCCCCTAAAACTGTCTGACCTTTGAGAGCCAGGGATTACATCCTACAAAACCACCAGGTGAGGGATGAAGAAAACTCGTGTCCCTTGTAAAGGCTGGGCTTTTGCTAAAGGTCACAGTGGTGTTCCTGTCCTTCAGAGCCTGGCTCAGCTCGAGTGATCCCTACACCTGCTTTCAGCCTGTTCTACACGACTCCATTCTCCCTCCCTCATGTTGAGAACACTTCTGTCTTCCCTTCTAAGCTGCCACTATTTATGTTCTGTCTCCTAATGAGACATTTTGCTGGTGCTCCTCATTTGGGTGTCCTGACAAGACAGGATTTGTTCTTTCATACATATAAACTGTGAAAATCAGCTTTAAACTGTTTGACTTTTAAGGCTACTTCCATTAAGCTCCACTGAAACAAACCCAAGCTGCTCATCTGCTCTTACTCCCATCTGCTTCCCAACATTGCAGAGAACATTACCTGGAGTTTCCTGGTGAAAAAAATAATTATTGCTGCTCTGAAATAGCTCAGACTGGTGTGAGAGGTACTGACAGTGTCGAAAGGACCATTGCACTGCACACTCCTGAGAAAAGCAGCCTGGAGAAAAGGTGTTTTGGAAAGAAATATCATTTTATGCTTGTGTGAAATCATAGGAATTAACCCCCCCAGTACAGAGCTCTTTGAGGGCCACAGTGCAGCCCAGAACCCACATTTTACACACCTACAGTGATTGCAACACACTGTTACTCCTGCAGTCATCTTGTGCTTCTCAGCTGTGAAACTGCACAAGACATGGAAAGAACTCAGATCTAGAAAGACTCAGGAAATGTGATACATTTGTACATTAATAACCAATTTATCCAAAAGAACTTCCAAAGTCCAGCTAACATGAAAAGGAAAATACCACAGATACCCAATTCTGATCCTCTTTCCTTATGATTTCTCCCTTCCCGAGGGTTTAAAGGACAAGTGGATGGGCAAGTTGTGCCCATGGGGCAGGAGGGGACACAGCCAGGGCTGGCACACAGCCCTGGGCTTTGGGAAGCACCCACCAGGCTGGGGCTCAGAGCATCCCTGGAGAAAAACCAGAGCATCATTCTCTCCTCCTCCAGGCATTAAAAGGGACAGCAGAGACCCCTCCCTGCAAACCCACTGGTTTCTTGATGCTTTGGGTTCCAGAAAGTCTAATAAACTCCCCCCCCCTTTTCTTTTTAAGGGCCACCTCTAATTGTGTACCCCTGATTTGCCATCCAAAAATCAATTGCAGGTGCAGATAACACTCAGATGCCTAATTAATTGAGGAGTCTCACAAATCAAGGAGATGGCCAAGCTGTTTGCTGCACTTACACCTTCTCTGCCTCTTCCTTTTGCATACGTGGAGACAGAAAAACTTGGAGTTTCAGGTTTTGTTTCATTTTTAGCACGAGGTTTATATTAAAAACAGCAAGCACAGAGTCCCCCATGTGGTCACAAACTTCTTGGGGCTCTTGAGGTTGGGAAATAACACACTCCAGAGCCCAGCCCTGGGAGTGTCCAAGGCCAGGTTGGAGCACCCTGGGCTAGTGGAAGGTGTCCCTGCCCATGGCAGGGGTGAAACAAGATGGGCTTTAAGGTTCCTCCTGACCCAAACCATTCTGTAATTCCATGGTTCTGTGATAACAGCCCTAAAATACACACAGGGAGCCACTGACAAGCAGGAACCCTCCAACTGCAGACACAAGTTGGGCATTTTATGCTGTTTCCAAGGCATAAAGTCATAAAATGACCTTCCTTAAGTGGAGGGGACCCCCTGGTAGTGCCCCACCATCAGGAGAGCCCCAAGCCCAGCTCTCCAGCCCCACCAAAAAGGACACAGAGTTCCAGGACCATGGACATAGCAGCACAATATCCCAAGCCTGGGGGCAGGTTCACACTCAGAGCAGCCCACAAACCACACCTAATTCTTGTGGCCATCTCCTCACATGGTCCCAGCCCCAGGACAAAGCCCCCTCTGCACCCTCCCCACCAGCCAAGGGCAGGGTCCTTCCAGCTGCCCTCATCTTCATTTTTCCAGGGATTTGGTGGTCCAGCCCCGAATTTGCCGGCGTTTTGGGTCTGTCTGCAGCACCACATTGCCATCTGCTGTCCCTGCTTCCCTGCAGCATCCCCCAAACCCGCGGGGAGCACACAGTGACAGCCAGCATGGGATGCACAGAGCTGCTCAAAATGCAAACAGGTCCCCGAGCCATCGGCTTGCAAATGGGATTTAACCTGTTAATTAATTAAGGAACACAAGAAGAGAGGAGTTGGAGTGGTGGGGTGACCCCGGTCATGCAGTGCCCACCAAAACCTCTCCCATCTCTGCCCTCCTCAGCTGGGCAGGGGGGAGAAAACCCAAGGAAAGACTTGTGGGTTGGGAAGAGGACAGAGGGATCACTCAGCTGTCACTGTCACAGGCAGAACAGGCTCCACTTGGGAACATTTATTACCAATAAATCAGAGCAGAGTAACAAGAAATTAAATTACACCTTACAAACACCTTCCCACCCATCCCTCCCTCCTTCCCAGGGTCAGCTTCACTCCCAGGGGGAGAGAGGAGACAGGGAATGGGGGCTGCAGTCCCTTCATCACTCGCTGTCCCTGCTGCTCCTTCCTCCTCAGGCTTGGGGCTCCTCATCCTCATCCCTGCTTTGGTGTGGACTCCTCTTCCCAGAGGTCCTGCAGGATCCCACAGGACCACAGACATCCCTCTGCCCTGGGGTGGGCTCTCCACAAGCTGCAGAGGAGTCTCTGCTCCCCCATGGAAGCCACCCTTGTAGCCCCCCAAATCCTTGCCACCCAACCCAAAACACCTTGGAGGACACAGCTGGATGGAGCATCACAGGAACTAGCCTTGGCACACTGGGATGGTGGGGAGCACTGACAGCTTTTTATACCCCAGCACTTGAGTCCCTCCACAATAAATCCCATTCTTGTTTTATCAGCCACACATACAGCACCATTTTTTACCTGGTCCCTGAAATGATACACCAAGTTATTGGCAGCAGATTCAACCTTTTGCTTGACTCCTGCAGGAAACCTCAGCCACCTCCTGCCTTGGCCCAAGGTTTCCCTGAAGAACTTGCAGAAAGGTGGCTGTTGATTCCAGCTTTAAGTGGTGGCTTTGGGATGAAGCCAGGCAAGCTCAGGGGATGGAACCTGGGTCTTAATGATGGTGGGAAATCAAAATACTCTTTTCCAGAAAGTTACCTGGGCATGAAAAGTGAAAAATTAAACCTAGCCAAGGGGAATCCTTCCTCAGCAGCCAGGAACATGGAAAACAAGGCACGAGGCTGTTCCTTGCACGCCTGCTTTCTATCCATTAATCCTCTTTGCAGCTCCCAGTACAAGCTCAGGAGGGAGCAAACAGATGGACAATGACTTATCATTGGAGAGACTTGGATCAGCAACTTAGAAATTCAGATTTCTCCAGGAAAGGCAAGTTAGTCATCCAAACAAATAGATATGCCCTGGGGGGAAGAAAAATCTGGAGAGAAATAGAGCTAAAATAAAACCTTAAGAAAGGGATGAGAACTAGATGGAAAGGGAATACAAAGGGAAAAGAGCCCCAGCAACACAAAGCACAGACAGCTCTGCTAAATGTTCATTTTTTGTGTGGCTACATTTATAACATAAGGAGGGAAAGACTGAGAACTTAAAAGCACTGAGTGTATTTGCCTTTGTAACATCCAGGCCCCTATATTTGTGTTTCCCCAGCATTTCAGTATTTCCTGGCCCCAAATTGTGCAGAGGAGAACTGAGGCTGTCAAGATGTGCATCAGCAGCTGGATGGGTTAGGATGTTCAGGATACATTATGGCTCAGGGTTTGAAATTAAAATTATTGGGGAGGAGATCACAGAGCAGGTTCTCTCAGGCAATAAACAGCTTTTCTGAAGTAATTCCTTTGAAATCTTCCAGAAAAAGCCTCCCCTGCCAGGGCAGGAGATGGTGGGATGATCTCACCATGTCTCATGTCGGGGCTCTGTGGTTACCTTGGGTTTCCATCACAGATCCCACAGGGCTGGAAAGAGCACAGGCACAGCAGGGTGTTCTCCCAGACCCCACTGCTTCCCACCTGCCCACAAAGCCTGTGCCAGAGCCACAGATGTGAATTCTGGGGAGGAGGAGGCTGTCATCTCATTCAGCAAGAGGACTCTGGCATGGAGGGATGAGGGATTGGTGGCATTTACCCTTCACAGAAGGCAGGAGAGGGAAAAGGAGGCACAGAGGATTAAGGATTCTCTCCAGGAGCCCATCAGACACTGGGATTACACTTGGCAGTGAAAGGCTGTTAAACCAGTCCCTGCCCTGTTTCCATCTCCTTGGTAAATGAAAAAGGATGAGCTACTGATTACTCTGGCTGCAGGGAGAGCCCCAACCCAAAACCCACACCAGGAGCAGGAAAGCTCTCAACACTTATTCTCACATATGGAAGCTGAGATGATAATGATTATTATTATTATTAAAGCCAATTATTGTTTTCATAAACACATCAATTTCAGCAACACAAAAGGTATCAAAACAGATACAACTTCTTTTAAACACAACCCACAGCCTGTTTTGGCCTGATGGATTCAGCCTTTCTCCATCAATAAGAATTCTGGCTTTTTTTTTTAAATCTTGTAGATTTGTCTCCCTAAGGATTTGAGGTGTTTGAAGAACAGACACCAGAAGAGGCTGCACAGGTGAGGGAACCCCATGCTCTTACCCTAAACACAAAGATCCTGACATTCCAGCCTGGTTCCACCAGCACTTTATTCCCTCCCAGTGCCACAGAGCTGTGCTGGGCAATGAAGGAGCAGAGCTCCCACCCTCACCCTGCAGAGAGCTTGGAGCCTCCACTTCCAGCTGTGCCAGCCATGGCAAAACTGCTGGGAATTCAGTTTTCCCTCCAGTCACTGCCCCAAGCCATCAGCTCCCTTCTCCCCAGCTATTATATCCAGGAGAAGCAGAACTAATTAAATAGCAGCCAATTCTTTCAGCACGAGGGAGGTTGTGAAAAATCACCTTGTCCCACCAACTACCCAGGCAGGACCTGAAAAGCAGAGCCAGAAACCCACCAGCCTGGAGAAATTTCCTCCTCCCATTTAGCTTTTAATGGGCGAGCAGAGGATGGATTGCTGAGCACCAGGAGCCAACAGAGCTGTGCACATTGAGGGACTAATAAAGGCACTGACCCACATTATTCACATTTTATGGGACAGTGGGGAAACTGCTGAGAGAGCTCCTTCACAGCCCTGCTGATCACACTGCCTGGGGGAAAGGGACATGGCACAAAGAGCCACTTGTAGCTGCATTCCTGGGACAGTCTGAGCCAGTGTTTAGGGCAGGGAATGGCAGCTGGACCACTGGGCTCTCTGGTGGTTGTGGTCAGACCTTTCTGTGCTCTTCAGCCACCTTGAAAAAGCTCTAAAGGCAGTAGAGCTTCACTAGGCTAAGAAAACACATTTAAACTGAGCTTCCTCATGGAATTAGGTGCTCCCATGTCAGGAGTTTGTAGGAAGTTCTCCCCTGTGGCATCCATTCCCTCTGTTTAGCCCAGGTGTCCTATCCCAGTAAGGAAAGAGGGGCAGGCACAGCAAGCCCTGGGCTGTTATCCCACCCAGCAGCCTCCAAAAGCACTTTGAGGAACATCAGCCTCCATCCCCTGCATCAGAGCCCTCCAACCCATGGCTTGGGATGACACTGGTACACGTAAAAGCTGGGGGAAAATGAACTATGGAGCTGCCAAGAGAGGGGGGTAATTTAAACGTGGTGCTTCAGCAGAGGGGAAGAGAGTTGGGTTCATCCTCTTCCAGGCAGTTCATGGCTCTGCCAGAGCCACCAGCCCTGCAGGGACTCTGCAAAGCTCCAGGGATAAATCCCTAGGAGGTGTTCTGAAGGTTGATAAGGTGGTATCTGGACTCAAGGTTTCCAAGTAACCTCCTCACACCACCCACTCAGGTCAGAACCTTTTCAAGCATAGCCACCCTGTACTCCAAATGCTGATCCCTGAGGCACTGAAAGTAGATTAATCCCCGGTTATTTTATTGTTTTATTTGGGGGATTTTGAGAGGGAAAAGCAACCACCACCTCAGCTGTTGGAACTGACCCCAGAAGAAACCCTCGAAATTGTCCCCATGACCTGAATTTCAAGACCTTGATTTCAATGAATTTCAATGACCTTGATTTTCAAGAGCTGTGATTTCCACACCAGAGATACTGAAAGCTTTAAGATGTCTTGGCAGGTTTAACAAGAACTTTTATTTTATGTCAAAAAACCTTACTAAGGACTTGGAAATGTGTGAACTTCATTTCTCTGTTTCTTCCCATTCCCAAGATCTCCTGCAGTTCCAGCTCTGAGCTGCCTCACTCACCAAATACAAAAATCTTCTGGACAGGCTGATAAGAGTTTTATCCAGCAAGAGACATTCACCAGCACCAGAAAGGCTCTGAATCTAAATTACTGAGTTTGTGTTTATAAAGCTGTCCTCCAGAACCCCAATCTCACACCTCTAAAGCCCATTTACTGCCCTGTTATGCAGCTGAATAAAAAAATAAAAAGGGGGCAAGAGTCAAAGTGAAAAAAATAACAATTTAGCTCACATAAAATGATTGTATTATGCTGGCACTTCATCAACTCTTTAAAATGAAAAAGAGACTGAGACAGGTACCTTTATTGACTGGGTGGGTGCCCTTTCAATACCAAACTGATGAAGAAGCACATTAAGCCAGCCACAGACTCAGGAACAGCCTATGGCTTGATAAGTGGTTATGGAGCAGAGGAAATTTGCTTGGATAGCTAGAAGTGTGACAATAATATTCCCCAGGCCCTGTAAAATAGAGTATTACTCATTTGACTCCCAAATTTGAGTCCCAAGCCTACTAAAATGAACCCCCAGGTCTTGTGCTCTGACTGGGTCCTCCCAGCAAGCTCCAGTTTTCCAGCCCTTGGGTGACTCAGCACAGATGTAATTTTTATTTACTGATAATTGATTTATCATTAAACAGCAACAGGCTTAAGTTACAGAGATGAAGGTGGGCAAGAGGCAACTCTTGAGACAGTTTAGCAATAAAGCCAAAGGAGGTATTTCCTCTAGCAGGGAGAAAAGGTGCACCAGCAACTTCCCCACTGCCTCCTGGCTGCTTCTGAGAGAGGAGCAATTATGAGTTATGCTGTTTAGAAGAGACACATTTACATTGACCTCTTACCAGGAGAGGCAAAGAGAAAGAAACAGCAGCTCTGTGTGGTTCTCTCCTCTCCCAGACACCTCCTTGGCTTCCTCAGAGAGAGCTGGGCTCAACCAGCCCCTTTGCAACAGAAAGCACAAATAAAACCTCTTTTCAGATGCTCCAGCTCCCACCAAACACTTAACCCAAAAGCTCCTTGGGAAAGGAACAGCAATCTTAACTTCCTTGGCAGGCTCTCCAAGATGATGGAGATGTTTATGAGGCAGGGAAACAGAATTACAAGAGACCACCAGAATATTCTGGTCACCTGGAGGCTGAGTTGGGTCCCCAGGAATTCTTAGTTCTCACTGATACAAATCCCAGTAACCCCTCAAATCCAGTCAAGCACATCAAGGGCAACCCAGACCACCCCCCTGTTTGAGTCACAAAATATAAAGCATTAGGACAGAGCTGGCATATTTAAAAAATACTGCATATATTTTTGAAATAAGGCACTCCAACCTGTTCCCTTCTTCTCCCATTATCCACAGCATCATAGACATGCAGGGAGGAGCAGGGACACAAGAACAGGTGACAAGGACACTCCCAAAGCAGGATTTGCACAGTCAGCACTGCCAGCCACAGCCACCAGGGAAAAAATACTCCTGGACATCATCCCATAATTCATTTAAAATCCATTGACCATAAAAAGGATTTCTAGACAAACAAGATTTAAATGTCGTGGAACCAGCTGCATTTGAACCAAATACCAAACAAAACTTCATCAATCAAGATAATTGAGCAGTTTAACACCTCAAGTACTGTTTTTATCTTGATTTGGTGGCCATAATGTCACAATGTGCTCCCAGGCCTTTAACCTGGTACCTCACTCACCACTCCCAGTGTCTCAAATACAAAAAGCTGTTCCAAGAAAAAAACCTCAGAGATACCTCAGTTCCAAGATGAGTTATCCCTCTTTTTCCTGTTTCAAACTAGTCCAAGTCCAGAGACTCTCAAGACTCTCCAACTTCAAACAGGTTGGGTTGGAGGTTGCAAAGCCAAGCTTAAACTGAGAAAAATGAGCTAAAATAAAGCCAGTGCATTTTCTGCCCATCCTCAGTTTTACCTTATTTCAATAAGGTATTTCCCATAAAAGAGCAAAGCACAAAAGTTCTGGCTGCAACAGGAGGAAACTCATCCTGAAGACAGAAAAACCTCTGCTTAAAGAGGGATTTATTTGCAAAAAAACCTACAGCAATTCAATGAAGTCATAAAAACACACAAAATTATTCAAGTTTACCCTAAAAGTGACATCATAACTATTAAACACACCTAAGTTAGAAACCTCTATAATAGACTGTTAATAGAAACCCAACCTCCTGACATCATGCAGGAGCAAATCCCCTGTTAAGGAGCTCCAGCATTTCCCAAGCCCTGGGGAACTGGCAGTGACCACATAAAACCCACTTGAATTCACATCAAAAGGTAATTTTTCTCCTTCCAGTTCTCTCCCCAGCCAAGCAGGTGTGAGCAAAGTTACAGATCCCCAAAAAGAAGCCACATTTCTGCTGGAACACCTACATTTGGATGCTTATGCTGTATTTCCCACCCTATTATGAGTTCCTGCATGGAAGTCAATGTGACTGCACAAATATATCCATTTTTTTAAACCAAATTCTTACAGAATCCCTCCTGGATTCGTGTGCTTACCTGGGACACAGCACACGAATCCAGGAGGGAAGGAAAGGAGCTCCCTGATGATCCAGCCTTTGTCTCTGATCCCAAAAACACCCAGAATCCCCACTTAGGGGATATTACCCCTTTTATTGCCCAGCCCTCAGGATGCACAGGTGGGTTTAGCTCTGGGGCAAACCCAGTTCAGCTGGGAGATTCCTTATGGAAGTGCTGGCTTGGGAGCACCTGGAAAGCCCCAAAACAAAGGAAGATTCTCATGAAAACCCAAGGTGCTGGTGGAGGACAGTGCTAATCCTCTGGGCAAAAGAGACAAATTCCAAAAAAATTATGGAAATAGGTGCTAATCTGTGTAACATCTGAGCCAGGGGTGGAAAACATCAGAAAAGAGGGGTTTTGCTGGCCTTGTGTCAGCTTGGAATGCTTTTCCTCAGTTATTGGGAACAGCTGCTCATCTCATCATTACCCTGAGCATTAATTTTCTTACACCAGAGTCAAAATGCTTCATTGCAGCCCCAAGAGAAGACAGTTTTACCAAACAAATCTGTGCTAAGAGAAGCAGAAGGGAAATGGCACAAATATTTTGGCATTTTCTTAGCAGTGCTCCATAAGGAGACAAAGCACATCCTCCATCAGTTCTGCTGGCATGAAAAATGAGGGAAAACATCAAAATGAGGCGGGTTTTTTAATACTCCAAAATTTTTCAAGTGGGAAATGGGTTGGATTAAAGTTTTCTGGCCCAAATGGGCTCAGGGAGGGTACTGGGAGCAGGTAGGGAAGGACAAAGCCCAGGATGCAGCAGGTGGAGGTGGGATGGGAAGAGCCTGGACCACTGATCTTCTCCTTCATCTGAGCAGAGCTGCTGTGGTGAAAGCTCTGAAATCCTCTGAGCTGGGGGTTCCTGTGGGCTCTGAGGGACACAAAAAGCCTACAAAGGCACCTCTGTCTGCTCGTAAAGGAGGAGATGTTTTTAGTCCAGTTGAAAATGGCAGTGAATTTGGGGTGAGGTTTGAGCCCAGCTTTGGGCTCAGCTCAGTAAAGGTCCTTGGTTAATAAACAACACGTGGTTTGGCCACGGGACCACGTAGAGAAGATAATAATAATGTAGAGAAACAATGTTTTCCAGGCTTTATTGTGCATTCAGTCTGATATTAGATAAAGATAACTCCCTCCCTACAAAGACCCCTGTTTATCCAAACCACCCCTCACTGTGCTCAACACACTTGGCTTTGCAAGGTACTTGTTTAATGTATTTTAATATTTTTTTTTAAAAAAAATGCTTTCAGAATAAACAGCGACACTTTTGAAAGTTTCAGATTTATTTTTGCCTAAAGACAATAGTTTGGGTTTGGTTTTTTTTTCACAGTGATCAAATAGCTCTAATACTCCTTTAGACAAACCTTTATATAATTCATGACTGAGTCTAATGTACTAAATAACACTGATTCAAAGATAAGAGAGCTTTAAATCTTTTCATGTGATTTCAAGGACCCTACTGCTCGTGTTCACATCTGACTGAGCCCTACAAATCAAACTGCACCAAAACCAGTGCTTATCACAACTGATTCCTACAGGGCTTGGGACCACGCAAGGATTTCAGGAGCTGACCTGATTCAAATTGCAGGCAGGCAAGGAGTTTCTTTCTGCAATTTGAATAGGCTAATTGCAAATCTGAAGCCTGGGGTGGGAAATCCCCTTTCCAAGCTGGTCCTGCTTGTGTTGGGACAATGGTTCCTCTCAGCCACGCAAGGGATGTGTCGCTTCTTGGGGCTGCCAGTTGAAACTAATCCATAAATTCCCAGAATCACAGAATATTCTGGGTTGGAAAGGACCCACAAGGATCAAATCCAGCTCTTAAGTGAATGGGGATGGAACCCACAGCCCTGGTGTTCTCAGCACCCTGCTCTACCCAACCGAGCTAATATTGCCGATACAAATACTTCTGTTAAAAGATCACGAAAAGCAGCCACTAAACCAACTGATGCTCCTTTCTCCTCCGGCAGGCAGAGGGAAAAGCGTGTTTGCTCAGTGACACCTCCACCCTCTAAACCTCTAGATGGACCTCAGCAACATCTGGGTACAGCAGGAACCCCGTGAAGACGCTGTCGTCCTCCGTGCCGGCGTAGACCCCGTTCCAGTCCCGCGCCACCTCCAGCCACACCTGGTCGCCCACGTTGAGCTTCAGGATGGTGAGGAAGGATGCCTGGTCGATCTCCTGCCCGTGGACGGTCTCCCTGGCCTTGGCCACCCTCCTGGAACGTGCCACGAGGCTGACGCGGGCCGGCCGCCCCCGCACCGTCAGGTGGAAGGCGAAGACGTAAGCGCCGGGCACGCTGCAGTTGAACTTGCCCGTGGCAGGGTTGTAATCCTGCTGCTCGTTGTACAGGATCCTGTCGAACCTGATGGGCACGTTGGGCGGAGGGAAGGGCTTGGACAGCCCGGCGCTGAAGGCTGACCTCAGGGGCTTCGTGCTGTCCCCCCGCGCGCCCTTGGCCCCGCGCGAGCCCTTCTTGCCCGGCGCGCCCCGGCCCCCCTTGCTGCCCGCCACCCCCTTGGGCCCGGTGGGTCCCATCACGCCAGCGGGTCCCAGGTCCCCTTTCTCACCCTTGGTTCCTTGCTCGCCCTTCTCTCCCTGTTTCCCATCCCCGCCCCGCACACCCTCAGCCCCCGTGTCCCCTTTGCTCCCTTTCTCCCCCTTGCTGCCCCCTTCCCCTCTGTCTCCCTTCGCCCCTCTGCCCCCTGGCTCCCCACAATATCCCTTCTCGCCCGTGTCTCCCTTTTCCCCCTTGTCACCCTGTTCTCCGATGGCTCCTGGATCTCCAGGGTCCCCCCTGTCCCCCTTGGCCCCTTTGGTCCCGTTCTCACAAGTGTCCCCTTTAGACCCCTTTTGTCCCTTCAGTCCAGGGGAGCCGTAGCTGCCCTTACTGCCTTTGGCTCCAGCTTCACCTGGAAAAGGGCACAGCGTGGGGAAAAAGAGGATTAAAACCAGGAATGTTGGGTTGCTTTGGAGACAGAGCAGCATCACCGACACAAAGGGAAGGGGCAGTGCAGTATTCCTGGTTTCCCAAGCCCTGGCACGTACCTTGCAGCCCAGGTTTGCCTGGATAACCGGGGCTCCCACTTGCTCCTCGCTCACCTTGCTCCCCTTTTCCTCCTAGGACATTCCACCATTAATGAATTCATTAATTGGAGCTGGTTTCTGCAGCACACAGTCATTCCATAGCACACTTCACTGTCCTTCACTTCGCTGACAAGACAGACACGAGCAGTGTGTGTTTTCAAGAAACCCCTTCAGAAAAGTGGGCTCAGTCCCACAGCCCCAGGCACCATCTCACTCCAGGGATTCCTGGATTTCTGCCTCGCTGGAGGTGGATGCTGCTGCTCAGTGGAAAGAGGGAGAAGATGCCAGAATTTCTCATGCCAGGATTGCCAAAAGCCTTGTCCCAAAAGTGAATCAAAGCCTGGGAGGCTGCAGTGGCTGAACAGCCCAGCACTGTGGGGCTGGAATTGCCATCCCAGCTTTGCTGTGTGATTTCCCAGGGCCAAAGGCAGCCCCGGGATGCTGCCCATGGGGTGTGGTGCAGGAAACAGCTGCTGGAGCCTGAAAGGAAGGGCAGGCATTCCTTTTGGTCACTACTGGTGGGTAATGATTGCTCTCCATCTAGCTGAAATTATTTAGCCTGACATACTTAAATTGAAATGCACCTTCTGCACCTGCACGTGGGTTTTGCTGCTTCTGTCCCTCACCCAAAGCAAACTGAACTCAGTTTCACACTGTGCAGAACAAGGGCACCCACTGATATCTTTATGAGCAGCTGTTCTTGCACCACCTGAAGATGCACCTGAGTCACTGTCCCAGCACTAATGCCAGCCAAACCTCTCCAGGTGTCAATCCTATCACTACACCCCTTTTCCTTTGAAAAATATGGAGAGTTATAATGTTGTGGGTTTTGATGAGGACAACAGCATCTGCCCTTAGTCTGCTTTACCTCTTTCTCCTTTAGAACCTCTTGGACCTGGAGGACCTGGAGTTCCTGGCAGACCTGGCAGGCCATCCTCTCCCTTGTCCCCCTTGGGACCTGTAACACAACCACAGCAACAAAATTATCTTAGTAACTCCAAGGTTTCACTTCATAAATAAAACTTGCAATAGCAGCCAACAATGTGGCATTGGGGAGTGTATGGAAGGGGGTTCCATCCCTCTGGGAGCAGCTGGGTATTTTATTTGACTTCTTACAACGAATGCACATCTCACAGCTTTGCATTTCACTGTTGGCTGTAGTTAAAGACTTTTTTAAACCAGCTTTGAGCTGCCTCAGAGCCACAGGAGCTCTGACATGGATAGCACATCAGAAGTAATCTCTCCTTAATACCTGAGTACACCTAAGGAACTCCCACAGATTTGGAATTGCCCCTCTCCTTAAAGGGAATTGTCTGCAAATACAGAAGTGGGACCTGGCTGACAGTTCCTTGCTGCATAAAGTGTGGGTTGAAAGGCAACCAAGCTGGCTCCAATCTTTTTTTCACTTTTTACATCCACTTGGGAATCTTAGAGACTCCCAGTGCACATCTGGGAGCAGATTATGGCACCTTCAATCATCACAAGGACTTTTCCATCAACACTCCAGACACATATGGGATCAAACTCCCTCTGCAGCCACTGCAATTTCCAGCAGTCAATCCCTCCCAAGCCATGGGAAGTGAGAATCCCTCGAGTACACTGTATTAAAGGAGGATTATTTCATCATTTTCCCACCTTTCCTCAGATGAACAGTTTCCATCTCCAATATTAGTGCTATTAAAGTGAACGTTTGCAGACTAATGCACTATTCATTTGAGCAAGATTAGAATGAGGTGCTCTTTAGATGTGTATTTTAGCAGGAGAAAGAAGAGATGAAGCATGTTTTACGAAATATTCATAAAGAGCTGCCTCTTGTGAGAGGTGCTTTATTTATTCATTTTTAGAATCAAACCCCGAATTATTTATGTGATTTAATTTCCTCTGTTCAAATGGAGGTGGGGGGGGAATGCAAAAAAAAGAGGGGTTTGATATAAACATTCAGCAAAGATGTAAAACTGTTCCAAGGTAGTTTTGAGGCTCATAAAGCCATGGGTGGGGTGACCCAGGGGACCAGACCCAGGGACAGAGAGCTGAAGAGTGTGGCCACATGGGCCACCTGCCAGCAGGGACATGGGATGGAGCCAGCTCTGCAGGAGCCCCGTGGTCCCAAAGAGAGTGCCTTTTTGGGACCTTCCCACTCGGTTTGGTGGTTTAGAACTCCTGGGATGTGGCCAGAATGGACTTTTTTGCTCTGTATTCACACAAGGAATGATCACATTCATTTCAAAGGATCACGGAATGTGCTGAGCTGGGAGGGATTCAAAAGGGTCACGGAGTCCAACACTCAGCCCTGCCCAGGACCATCCCCAAGAGTCACCCCCTGTGCCCCAGAGCATCATCCAAACCCTCCTGCAGCTCTG
>JAWWEE010000010.1:1785752-1803666 GCA_035221455.1 Xenops minutus | reverse complement strand
CCGGTGTACCCGCATCCCCGAGCATCCGCATCCCCGAGCATCCGCATCCCCGGAGCTCCCGCATCCCCGGAGCTCCCGCACCCCCGGAGCATCCGCATCCCCGGTGTACCCGCATCCCGGAGCGCCCGCATCTCGGAGCACCCGCATCCCGGTGTGCCCGCATCCCCGAGCATCCGCATCCCCGGTGTGCCCGCATCCCGGAGCGCCCGCATCTCGGAGCACCCGCATCTCGGAGCACCCGCATCCCCGGAGCTCCCGCACCAGGTGCCCCGCACGGCCCGGTGTCGGCGGGCAGTCCCCGCTCAGCTGGGCTCGCCCAAGGGCACGGCGGCGGAGGCGCATCCCGCAGCATCCCCGCATCCAGGGGCCGGTGACCTTGGCCCCGCGGGTGTCCAGCGGCTCGGTAAGGAGCGCGGGGGGAAGGCCCGGGGGCAGCGGGGGAGCCTCTGTGCTGTGCCTCCTTCAAGGCGGTGGTGGCGTTGCAGACGGACCTACAGCCTTCAGCAAGGTCCATCTGGGGTTAAATTGCTCCCTGCTTTTGGCAGGGGCTTGGAATGAGATGAGCTTCAAGGTCCCTTCCACGCCACGCCATTGCCTGGCTCTGGGACTTGTTGCTGCCGTCGGGGCTTTGCAGGTGGTGGTGCTGGTGGAGCTGCTGGGAGGATGGTTTGCCTTGGTGGGGGTTTACTGGGACCAGTCACACACCCAGAAATACAAAGGCTGAAAGAGGTGATGGAGGGAAGGTGACTGTGCTGCTCATACCAGTCTGCTGGCAGATTATTCCTCTTTGGTTTTCTTAGACTTGCTGGTGGCTCCCAGTAATCTTTCAGTGGGAAGCAAGTGCAAGACATACCCTCCCTGTTGTATAAGCAGAGCTGGCGTAGTGGAGAGGAGAATCCCTGCAATAAATGCTCTGTTTAGTCAGCATGAGGTACTTTGTGGACTGTGGATTTTGATGGTTTAGGATTTGGGATGCTTGGCTATCTTTTTCTCATGAATATCACAAGTAATGGTACAAATAACTATGTCTTGAGAGCAACTCCACAAAGCCCTGGGAGTGATTTCCAGATGGTGCAGGTTTGGTGGAGAAAAGCAGGGAAACTCTGTACCTCAAGCCTGGGAATGCTGGGGAACATTCCCAAAGCCAGGGGCCCAGGAGGTTGGGATGGGACACCATGCCTGGGGAACCCACTCACTGCTTTTCAGGAGCTCAGCACCACGGAGTATTGCAGCTTTGAAGAGCCTTGTCTTGCCCTGCTGTCTGACTGGAGCATTCCTTGTGTCTCCCCTCCAAAAATTAAGGGTGCCTTTGCTTTCCCCTCGTTTTAGGGGTATTCTGTTTGAACAGCTCTTTGTGGTCAAACCTGCTTGCTGGGAGGGATGAAGTGGCCTGTGAGGGAAGCTGTTCCTTGCTCTACATGTGGGGTTATATCAGTGAAATCAGTTTCTCCCTTTTTACTTCTTATCTGCTGCAAGGATCTCACTTCATTTTTTTTCTTTTCCCCTTTTGGGGCAGTGACTGGTGTGGTGCAACTCTGCTTCCTTTCCTTAGATCTCACAGGAGATGCACTTGCACAAGAGTTTTGTACCTGTTTTCCACTAATACCTGTCATAACTATGACAATATTCACCTTCTCACGTTACATAGAACCCAAGAGCAGCTGTTATTTTCAGCTGCTTCAGAAATGACTCAGAGCAAAGCAAAGGAGTTCGAATAAAATAAGAACTACAATCGAAAGTAAGTCTTTTTTTAGACTCCAAACATCTCAGCTATTTTGTTTATAGAGTGTTGTGTTTACACAACCTTCTGAACTTTAAGATCTTTAAAGTCCTCCTGAAGGATGCAGGTGATGTCCCAAACCTCACAAGTCTTGCAGGAACTAAGGCTTATCACCAAGAGCAAAGGCAAAACCTCACCCAGGGCAAAGCCAAACCCCCTGTAAGGTGCTCCTGGAACAGTTCCTTGAGAACTCTCCATTTCTAAGTATTTGCAATTTAAACCTGGTGCTGGTCTCTGGTCCCAAATTTGAGGGTTATTTTGGGAATCAGTTGAGTTCAAAACCGCATCTGTCCTAAACTATACTTACACTGAAGATACAGGGAAAGCTTTTCCTGGGATTTCAACTTCCCTGGCAGGGCTGCTCACAGGTCTGCTCCAAGGTGCAGGTCCCATCACAGGAGAGGACTTGGAGCCCAAAACATGCTCCAGCTCAGGAGGCTGGAAAGGAAGGCATTTGTACAGCAACTCTAAGGAGCAGATAGTTATGTAAGGAAATGACTGAGGAAACTTCAGAGGAGGGAAGAACACAAAAATTGTTGAAAAATTAATTTGGCCTTGGAAAGAAAATGGGACAGAGCTGCTCCAAGAATGTTGTTGTTACAGAGAAGCTGCATCTCTTCCTTCTCTGCCTGAGCAGAGACAGGAGAGGGCACTGATAAATCAGCCAGGCTGCAAAGTTAGGGGGAGTTGATTTATTTGGAAGTGTGGCTTGGCTGGGAGCAGCCTCCAGCTTGCAGGGGTAGGGGAGGCAGGAATTCAGGCTCAACTTTGACAGCTTTCAACTGCTGTGCTGCTATTGAAGGGTTGGGAGTCTCTCTCCAAAGGAGATCCCTGAGGGTGCTGCAGATCCTCCTCTGCTTTCCTGAGCCTCAACACTTTATACCCCACATTTAATATGACTTCCCAATCACTGCAGGCCATGGCACACTCCAGCTGTGTGCTCAGCTCAGCTGAAGGAGCACATGCACCATTGAATCCTCTGCTGTACTGCCATCCAGCTGACATGAATCCATGTGCTCCAGGTAGAGATGCAGCCAAATTAGAGCTCCAAACCTCTGCTTGGGAGCCCAGAAGAGCTGCTGGAGGAGCATGGACATGAGGGTGGGGTTTGGGGTCAGAGCTGGACACGAGGAAGTTGGGCCAGACTTTGTGCAGGCGTGGCATTGCCACCCTGGGAGCGTTTTGCTGCCTTGTTTGCAGTCACCAGAGGTAAAAGGAAGACTTCCTGAAGAGCAAAAGGGCCTGGGTCTTGTGTGCATTATGTAACACTGAGAAGAACCCAAAGAGCACCTCTGCACCCCCACTGAGGACAGCAGGAAGGAAGATTAGTGTTTAAAGACAAGGAAGATGCTGGAGTTCATTCTCCTGAGCAAGGGAAAGCAGAAACAGGGCTGAAAACGCTCTTCTGCCTCACCCTGTCCCCTCTTGAAGTACTTTTCTGCTTCTGGAAGAATTTTTTGCCCAGAAAACCCCAGGGGCACAGTCAAACCACGTTCCCTCCCATGCAGAATGTCTGAGCCATGTCGAGCAATAAAACTTCAGCAGCTCAGAGCTTTGTGCTGGGGTTGCACGGGACATATGTAAGACTTTTACATTTTTGGAGCACAGGAGCTAAAGAATACATGGCCCAGTGTGCTGAGGTGCTGATTCAGGAGGATGAAGGCTGAGGGAAAGAATGGAGAGATTGCCTCACTGCAGAATTCCAGTGGGGGGGGGGTTCTTTAGTGAGACCTGTGTGTCAAGGCATTTTTAGTGGGCTGGGACTGTTGCTGCTGCTCTGTTCCCATTCTCTGTCCAGTATTTCCTCCCTGTTCAAACAGGCTGGAGGGGGTATTTAAAGATCCCTGTGTAGGTCCTGCAGTGTCCTGAGGGTTTGCTGCCTGGCAGGAGGGAAGAGGCAGCTCTCCAGGCTGGGCTGGTGCTCCATGGCCAGGGGCCACACTGAGGAATGGGAGGCACAGGGATGCAACAGAGGAGCAGGCTGAGTGTGTCCCTGGGATTCCCTGCTCCCACTGCTGCTCCACAGGAGCTGCAGTTCATTCCTTGTGCTCTCTGCGTGGGGCTCACTGAGTAAAACTGGGGATGTGAATCCCTTCGTGGTTCTGTTGCACTTGGAGGTGTCTGTGTGCAGGAAATCAGTGGGCTCATCCCACCATCACGTTGGCATTAAGAGGGACAAGGTTGGTGCCTTGGATAAGTCAGGGTGTTCTGAGTTACAGCAGAACAAACCCACTCAACACGATACAATTACAGATAAATTACTTGCAGGAAGGATTTATATTTCAATACCCACGGGGGTGACTACCCATTCCTCTTCTAATAGCTGAAATTATTTATATATCAGACAACCTCAAAAGAATTACTGCATTTTGCCTTGTTGCCCCTGCCCACATGTGGGTGCTCAGGGGGTGGCTGGACTGGGAACCCCCTCAGGGGCCCGTGGCAGGATTTTATTGAAGCTTCAGCAGGAGAGCAATCCCTCAGGATGCTGCCAAACCCACCCACTCCTGCTTCTGTGCCACCACAGCAATTATTGAGCAAATGGCCAATTTATAGCCAATTAAATCTTTGCATTTGGGAGATGGAATGATTATTTGCTTGGTTTTCTTCTTACCTTGTCCCTACTTTACCTTCTGAACATCAGACACCCTGTTGAATTGGGCCACCTCCACTTCCAGGGTTTAATTTTCCCCACTCCAGATAAACTTAGACCCAAGTATATGTTGGAAACCCTTTTTCTCTGTATGTATAAATCAACCAACCCCTCCTTGCTGAGGGTAGTGGGTGTTTTTCAAGCATTCTTTGGAAACCAGTCTATCCCAGTTCCCCTGCAAGAATGTTTCTTTCCCCAGGAATTTCCTAGCAGGTGCTGTCCAGCCACGGGTCAGAGTTGCAGAATTAAAATAGGAACAAAATTCCCCGAATCCCAGTTGCTCAAAGCATAAATTCCATATTAAAGCATCTTCAGGTTCCAACTCCCAACTAGCTTCAACACCAGGTCATTAATAAAGCAATTTTTGAGATTAGACACACTCTGAAGTGAAACCTGGGGTATTTGGATGCTGATTTATCTTTTCAGCTGCCCTAATCAGAGACATGTGTCAACAGGCAAGAAAATCAGGCAGCCACTTAAAACAATAAAAGCTGCTTTACAGGTTTCTCTTCTTGGTTTTTTTTTTTTTTTTCCTTTGCTTGGAGGTAGAATTGCTGAAAATAATCTAAATGTTGCTTAATGGCTTGAGAAGCTGAATTCTCTTCATTTCACTCATAGCTGGCTGTAACAGTTCCATGGCCTCTAGAAAGGCATTTCCACAGCACAATTCAACATTTAAATCCAGATTTATAGACAAATGAGTGTTAAGTTAAAATGGCATAAGAGCAAACTGTCTCCTGCTTTGGAATGTTGGAAGTGATGAGTGAATACTCAGGACCCTTTCAGCTCAGAGGGACAGCAGGAGTATAATAAAACACAGTCAGGCTTCAAAAGATAAGTGGAAGCCCCTCTGGGATGAGTCCTGTTTAAAATACAGATTATTTTAGCCTCAGAAGTTTGTGTAGTGATCTGCCATTCCCCTTGATTATTGCTCCAAGTAATTTGGGTGGTCAAGCTGCCTGAGAGCTCTGGAGATGAGCCCAAATTAATGCAGACAGGGTTCCTTCACAGAGGGATCTGTGGCACAGGGCAGTCTTATCTCTGATTTCCTGAGCAGCTGGTTTAGGATGGCTCTTTTTCCTTTCCCTCCTATGTTTTCCTTTATAAATTATGCATCTGGAATGGCATTATCCTGCAACACTCTTGGTGTTGCAGCATTTCTCCAGCTAACAGAGGAGGTCTCTGGGTAGATTCAATGCAGTGGAAGTGTGTTAGTGGTGAGGACACTGCCATTTACTGTTTGCCTTTTACTTATCTCAGCCTTTATCATTCATTGGGAGACCACAAAGCCTCTGCATTGAGGCAGCTTGGTTCTTCCTGGCTTTCCAGATGTCTGAGTGCCTGGGGATGGAGTTATCCCCCTATGCCCTGACCTGGGAGAACCAGAGCAGCACAGGCTGGGCTTTGGGGAGAAGCTGAGTGGAAACACAACCCCCAGGCTGGAGAAAGGGTGACAAGGGCTTGGCTTAAATCAAAAGGGCTGCTCATCATTTGAATTATTTCATGCTTTATTCATGTCTCCCTGCGAGACAGCAGTGCCTGGTCAGTGGCAGTGCTGAGGCTGCAGCCTGGCTGGATATCACCCAAATCAGCCTGGGGAATGTTTCCCCTGCCTTTGGCTGGCCCTTGCAGCAGCTCTGCACGGTGACACACAAGTGGATGTGCAGCTCTGAGAACTCAGAGCCTTTAGCACCCCCAGCCAGTGCTCCAGCCAGCCTTGCAGCTCCTCTGTGCAGCAGTGGGGATTAGCAGCTATTTACCCAAGGAAGGGATGAGTTTAACTAGCACAGGTATAACCCCAGTGTAAATACCTTAATCCTAGAGAGTATCAGAGGGCCCTTATCGTTCTCTGTCCAATTGCAGAGGAAAGGGCTTAACCTCTTCATTGAAAAATGCTGCTCTTTCTGCAGAAGGGCTAAATAGAGACCCTTTGGGCTCCCAGGGAGTCACAGTTTACCAGCTGGGCCATTTTTATTGGAGGCTTTGCAAGATTTACAAGGCTTTAAGGCCTCTCTTGAGTTCTGCCATGAAACAAATTCTCTGAAAGGAGTTATCTTCCATTCATGCCATGACAGGAAGCACAGAGGGTGGCCTTTCTGCCCAGCCTGAACCCTTGCTAGTAAAGCTGTTCCCAGCACAGCCAGTCACTGCTGGATTTCAAGTGGGAGTGATTTGCCTTCCAGAAGCACTGTGGGCAGGATCTTGGTCCAGGAGATGTGCTCTGGGGGATATGGGAGGATGAGATCGAAGGAAATGCAATGCTTGGGGAGAATTAGGGGAATAAAGGGAAGCCACTGGTGGTTGGAGGACACAGAAGGGCTGGTGGGAAGGAAAGCCTGGGTGGGTGATGGGGCTGTGATATTTTCTGGCCTGTATCAGTGGCCATCATTATTTTAATAACAGGCTGCAAGTTTTTCAGTGCTCCTTGTTCCTGACATCCCTGTTCCTGGCATTTTAGGCAGCAGAAATGTAGAACAAAATGATATATTGGAAGGTTTTCCAGCAGGAAAATCTGCTGTATTCCCTTTTACAGATCTGAGCAGCATGTGTGTCCTTCAACTCCAAAATACAGGAGTCCGTCTGTGAAGCCTCATACAATTGCTTGTCATTGTATTTTCTCTAAATAGAAGGGTTTAGCCTGCATTTAAAGGTTATTTAAAATGCCAAAACGGGGGAAGGCAAACCCCATTCCCTAGTTAATACTTGCTCAGCCATTCCCCTTTCCATGTGGAGCTGGGAACAATGGATGCATTAAAGGTATTACCTGAGAGGAAAAGCTTTCTTAGACTTGTAACTTCCATTAAATACTCTTTTAATCTCTAATGTGTCTTATTTCTTTGGAATGAGCTGAGAAAACTTCTACAATTTCAGATTACTTTTTTCCCCCCTCCCTTTCATAGCTTGCCTTTTCTTTATTCCCAACAACTGCAGAACAATAAAAATTATTATCAGAAGGGAGCAGAGGAGTTTTTACAGGGTAATTCTTTTAATCTCATCTTTATTCATGGCATACGTGTCTGCCATCCACATTTATGGGAGCTGACCCAAAGGCTCCCCTTTAATTGCCTATTTCCCTGATTTCCACATGAGCCCTGAGCCTTTGTAAGATCATGTGGCTTTATTCCTACCACAGAATGAGCAGGGAAACACAGTCACAGTCCCTGTGTGGGCATTCATGGAATCACAGGATGGTTTGGGTCGGAAAGGATGCTGAAGCTCACCCAGTTCCACCTTGCCATGGGGCAGGGACACCTCCCACCAGCCCAGGGTGCTCCAAGCCCTGTCCAACCTGGCCTTGGACACTTCCAGAGATCCAGGGGCAGCCACATTCCCTCTGGGAACTGAGGCTGACAGAGCTTCACCAAGTGCCAGCAGCACCTGCAGAGCTCACCACTGTTCTGCTGTGCCCTGGGGCAGCAGAGCCTGCTGATGGCACTGACTGTGTCCTTTCTGTTTGGAATTCACCTTCTATAACAATCCCAAGTACTACCAGTAGTACTCCAGTACTACCAGACTGGAAATGATGGTCACCACAGCACAGTCAGTCGCAGTGGTCACACTGTAGCTGTCACCCACAGCTCCCTGTCGTTCCAGGTCCCCTCCAGACCCCCGAAGATGGACTTGAAGCGTGTGAAGGACTATATCTCCTGGCTGTACTACCAGTACCTGCTGGTGACGTGCAGCTACGTGCTGGAGCCCTGGGAGCAGTCCATGTTCCACACCATCACCGTCACCGTGGTGGCCATGGTGGTGTACACAGCCTACGTCTTCGTGCCCATCCACGTGCGCCTGGCTCTGGAGTTCTTCTCGCAGATCTTCGGAGCCCAGCCCGACAGCGCCGTGCCCGTGGTGAACTGAGCTCGCCCCAGCAGTGCCCAGCAGCTCCTGCAGCTTGGGGAATGGCCTGGGTTTACTCCAAGCACTCTTGGCACTTGGGAAGGGACCGTGTCCTACAACAAACACATGGCTTGGGTTCATATCCAGAGCTGGGGAGCAGAGGAGGGCACCGAGTTGCTGCCCCTGTGAAATCAGCAGAGGAAACACATCACCACAATGGCACGGTTACCTCATTGCAAGCAGCTCCCACTTCCAGCAGCCTCCTTTAGTCACTGGGGCACACACAAAGCAGCAGAGACTCTGATGGGTGGTGGGGTGAGAGCACAGCACATCCCCCCAGTCCTGCAGAGAGCAGGGGCAAAGCCCCCATGGCTTCTCTGAGCAGGGCAGAGAACACAAAGAAAGGAGCAAACCCAGCAGCAGTCAATGCTAATACCTGCCTGGTTACTGACTTCTCGTTTGTAATGCATGGGAGAGGAAAGTAGAAGTGAAAGGAATAGGAGGAGCAACTTAAATCCAACTGTTTTGCATCTAAGTTGTGGCATCTGAGTTCAGATGGTCTAAAATAGGTTTGTTTTTTTTAAAACACTATATGTAACCTTGCAGTATAGTGAAGATGGCAGAAAGAAGCAAAGCCAGCTGTGTTTCAGTGCTCTGCCTTCTTTGGTGAAACCCAAGATCTTTTCCTTCTGCTCCCACTCACCCAAGCCATGCATGTCAACACCAGGGGGGGATGATCAAGAAATCAGAGGGGAAGTAATAATACCTGCAGGGAAGTCTGAGTGCTTAAAGAGATGCCCTTTCTAAAGAAGAAATTAGATTTATTATCCTTGCCTGTGGGGAGTTTCTGGAACAATGAAAGGCTGTTTGGTTTTTACACTACACCTAAATCAAATGTGAATGCCAAATCATAAATCACAGCCACACAGTGCACGTCTCAACAGCTGATGCTGCTGTTCTTAGAAGTGAGGGGTGAAAATGTAAATAGCTTTCAAATGATATTTGCACAGTTATGGGATATAAAAAATAAAAAGCCCTCTTAACTTCTTTATCAAGCTGCAGTGGGCTCCTGCACGCTTAAAAGCACAAGTCTGTTTGGAAACGAAGACATGTCGTGAAGGTTGAACAGATCTGAACATGTGTATGCAGTTTTTTCAGATAAAAATTAAATTTTATTCTTCTCAAACAACATTTTGGTGCCTGACTCAGCTCCTCTGTGTTTTCTGCTCATTCATAAATATTCTGGATGTGTGTGGGCTGGGCTGACGCTGTGGCAGACAGAATATTTTGTAGTAAATATTTTGGGGTGAGGTTTGAGAGCTCCTGAAGTGGATCCATGTTTGCACTGCCGTGTTCATCCTCACTGGTGCTCCAGCCCAAGATTTCCTGTCTCTGCTGGTGGGGAAGGGATAAAAAACTTTTCTGAGTGACTTCTTCAGCTTTACTAAATTTTAGAGGATTTGGGCAAGAGGTATTCACAGGGAAGGAAAGAAATGCCTGAAAACAACCTCTGCTAAAAAGCCTGTTGAGATTTTCCCAACCCTTTTCACTTCTCCTTGCTGCTGGAAAAGCTGGAATAACTCTACCTAATTAATATTCCATATCAGTGGGTTCCAGCAGGAGACTTCAAGGCGTTTTTGGCACTCAGCAGTGAACAGAAACATATTCTTAGCCCAGCTAAAAGAGAGAGGAGGTGAGATAACACTTCGACAGCCTGAGACCACACCACAGCTTGGGAAACTCTGCTCCAGTGCTGGAATCCTTTTCCCTGGAGATGAAACCACTCATACAGGATGGAAAGAGGTTTTAAGGTGGAGGGAGGGTGGTGTTTTGGAGTTCCCAGTTAACACCAGTATGTCCAACACGTGGGCAACAGCTCCATTGTGATGTCAAGGTCCTTATAAAGCACCTTGGCAGGGCACTGGTTTTTCTCCTGCTTCATTATTGCTCCATGTTAATTGTAGTAAAATGCTCCATGATTACCCTACTAATTGTAGTTCAGGCTGGAAGTTTTTCCACCAAAAAAAGGCCAAATGGAAGGTCTGTGTTCAGAGTAAACAGAACCAACAATCCAACAGTGCAGAGCACACCAAAAGCAGAAGGGGAGAGGAACCACTTGCAGCTGCAGTGACCCTGAAAGTACAAATGCCCCATTAATTTAAGTGCTGACAAATTCGGGGGCTCAGCTGGCCAGCACCATACCTCTCTTGTTTAAAACTCATTTTCTTAATTTCACTTCATCAAAGCTCCCATTTATCCTGCCATAAAGGTTTCCTGGCCAATTTCATGGATCACCTCCCAAATCCATTACCGAGGGGGACTCCACATGGGCATGGCCAGACCATGAACCTGCAGAGGTCTCTTCCTGAAGCCCCTCGGGGCAGCCTTTGCCCAGACTGTTAAAAACAGCTGCCCAAGGACCTTTCCCTTGGTGCTGGTCCTGCCCAGGGGACAGGGCTCAGAGCCACCCCCAGTGCTCCTGCATAGCTAGAAGGCTCCTTGCCAAGTGATTTGGATGCATTTTAATCCCATTAACTACAAAGTTAGGATGGCAATAGCAGTTTGGAGCTGGGGGGTCAGTGGGGTGTGATGTCTCTGACTAAACCCAGCTTAGGCAAGCAGTGAGTAAATGTAGGCTTGACTTCCTTGGAGTGTGATATTCCCAGAGAGCCTCACAGTGGCTCCTGCCTTTCTGCTTCCTCAGCAGAAGGAGGAGAAAGCTCTGTTCCCATCTTTTCCCCTCATCTGTCTGGGAAAGACTCTCTGGATCTGAGCTTGTCCACGACTCCATCAGGAAGAGCCAAAATGAAACAAGCTCCTCTTCACTCTTCCCTACACACAGGAGGCAAACTCAGCCTGAGCTAAACAAAGTGGCTCAAAGCATGATCAGCTCTAATATATTTATCCCTTAGACTAAGCAATCTTTTGCCTGAATTTGAGGAGCCCCAATGATGAAAATACCTCCAGGCAACTTCCATGGAAACTCCCTGGCTGGGAGGCTCTGATTCACAGGTGGAGGTAAGAATTAACTCAGAGAACTCCCACTTGTCACCATCCCTGCCTGCTCCACCCTTATTTCACCAGTTGCTACATCAGGACAGGTAAGAGCTGATAAACTCTGCTGATTCTGGTGTTCCACTACACTCACTTGTTGCCAGGATAACCACGGCCTTCTTTATATTAGAATAAGCTCCAATCTGGAAATAGGCTGTAGAAATCACTCCATGTGGCCTAATATAAATTATTGCCCCCCTTGATTGCCAGCACACATTAGTCTGGGTTTAAAAGTGAAATTGAAAAGATGCCCATGGACCCTTTGCATCAAAATATGGATCTTAGTGCTGAGATGGGCAAGAGAAAAAAAACAGGACTGGAAATATCTACACAATAGAGAATAGGGAAAATCTGGCAAATCTACCTGAAAAAAAAATGAGATTCTGCTTTTCTTACACTGAGTGAGCAAAGAGAGAGGAAAGGGAGGTAAATCGTGGCAGTGTCAGGAATAGATATATTGTCAGCCAGGGTGCTGCTTCCCTTATCTTTTATGGCAGCTCCTGTCTTGGCTTCATCATCAAGGAGCAGATCAGAAATAGCTCAGTATTTCAAGGTCGTGCTCAAGGATGACTTACACGCCGTGAATCTTTAAGAGCATTTGGTATTTAAAAGAAAAAACTGAACAGGAGGAGAAAATGCAGGTAAAACAGACATCCTGGAGATCTGGGCACAAAACAAGTGAGGCCAGGCTGGGAATAAGCACCCTGCCATGGAGAGAGGGCTGGAATGGGATTGCAGCAATGTAATTAAAACACAGGGAGCAACAGCCTCGCCCAGCAGGCTGGCAGGGGAAAGAGCTTCTATCAGTTCCTCGTGTTCTAAACAGCCTGAAATTGCACAAGAGAGAAGCCTGGTAGCTCACAGACACTAATTATCTGCCAAAGGCACGGAGAGGGAGTGATTTAGGAGCTAAGAGCTGGAGAAAAGATGGTGCAAACCGAGTCGACACGTCCAGCTCGGGACAGTTTGGTGCCTTGCTCAGGGGATGGCCCAAGTATTTCACTCCAGGGAAATAACACATCCCAGGGAGCTTTCTCCACACCACAGCCACACTGCCACTTCAGCCTTCCCTTTCCAATAGTTCTCCTCCCATGAGAACTGAAGGCACAACTTGACGAAAGCAGGTAGAACTGGGCTGCTGTTGAGGTGTGTGCAGCTGCACCCAGTGGTCTGTGCTGCCTTACACGTGCTGTGGAGACACATTAAAAATGCCAAGGGCTCCCTTGTGCTCCAGCTTTTCCCACCTGGCCAGAGGGGACTCACATGCTATCCAATAATCTGAGTATTTGGGGATCCAAAAGCTCTTCCTTAACACAGATACATTTTGGTGGCACTAAAATATGTCAAAGCCCCACACCCAGTTCAGTGTCAGCTTTTTATTCAGAATTGGATATTGGGAAGGAATCCTTCCCTGGGAGGGTGGGCAGGCCCTGGCACAGGGTGCCCAGAGAAGCTGGGGCTGCCCCTGAATCCCTGGGAGTGTCCAAGGCCAGGTTGGATGGGGCTTGGAGGAACCTGGGCTGGTGGGAGGTGTCCCTGCCCATCTCAGTGGGGTTGGAATCCTTAAGGTCCCTTCCAACCCAAACCATTCCATGATTCTGTGATTCTGTAAACTACCATGCCCTCTGAAACCCACTCCATCACAGGGCTTGGAACTGAAATAAGCATTTTGCAGCAGCCCTGGATCCCTGGCTTCTTTTCCCCAAGAAATCTTCAATAGCAAAACGAGCCTCGCTGAGATCGTCTTTCATATAAATGCAGCTCCTCCTAAATAAATAATGAGCTGCAGCATTGGGATCAGCATGGGAAGTTTCCACTCCTCAAACATGCAGGGAGTCCTGGTTTTGCAATGCTCTGGCTGAGCAATACCTGCACAGACACCTTTTAATAGCCATGTGTCAGCTCTCCGTGTCCTGCGTGTGCCAACAAGATGGGAGAGGTGCAAAGAAAACTCCAACCCACTGCAATTGCACCATCTCTTCCCAAGCATTTATCTCCATAAAGAATTGTAAAATGCAAATGCCATCAGAGGGGACTGTTGCAAGCAAAAGAAAAATGATAAATATATAAGGACAAAGAGCAAGCTGCCATTACATTTATCCAGCTTGGTACCCCAGCATGTCTTTAGGTCACCACTGGTAAGATGATTCGTGCTGAAATGTTCAGGAGGTCTGGTGAAGCCCTGGGTGGGCACAGTGGCCCTGCCCTCCTCCCTGGATCCATTTAGTTTAGCTCCCATTTCCAACACCAAATTCTCCTTTCTTTACTCCTCCTTCTCCCCTACAACTCCCATAGAATCCCAGAATGGTTTGGGCTGGAAGGGACCTCAAAAGCCCATCCAGTGCCACCCCTGCCATGGGCAGGGACACCTTCCACCAGCCCAGGTTACTCCAAGCCCCATCTAACCTGGCCTTGGACACTCTCAGGGATCCAGGGGCAGCCACAGCTTCTCTGGGCACCCTGTGCCAGGGCCTGCTCACCCTCCCAGGGAAGGATTTCTCCCTAATATCCAATATAAATCTAATTTCACAAATTTAGGATGTGTCCTTGTTCGAGCTGCTCAATTCAAGCAATGTTATGGCTTGGGTTATTTTGATTTATAAAAGCTACTAAGAAAAATTCCCCCGTTTCTAACTCCATGACCATCACAGCAGTGGTTTTTAAAAAGCTCTAGGAATTTAGGAAGTAGAGGATGCCCTTCAGTGCAGAAGTGCCTCTGCCTGCACACACCCAGATCTGCCTGTGGCACACTGAGCATCCAGCTGCTTCAGCAAGACTGGGAATCACCCCCCTCTGCTGACACAGGGCAGCATTTCCTATCCCTGCACTGCATCAAATACGTCCCATGTGCAAGTTTCACACGACACATTCAAAGGAAAGCAAACCACAGGTATTTGTGCTGTGACGAAGCTCATTAGAGCTGATGATGCAACGTTTCATCGCTCCATCAGCTCAGAGTGGAGTGTCACAATATCCTGATCCCTGTCCCCAAGCCATTTGAAAGGAGTTTCTCTTTGGCTCTCTTTGTTCCTGCCTCTGAAGCTCAGCAGGGACAATGTTTGTAGCTCACACTAAAAACTGGGTTGCTAATTGGATTCCTCACAACAACCTGAAGAAATAGGCAAGAACTGGAAAATAATTGGAGCATTATCGCAGTAAATTTAGTGCGGGTGAACTCACAGAAAGCAGCCCCTGGAAGTGGCATGTCCCAATGGAATTAGGTGATATTATTCCTCCCATTCACATCCCAGAGTACAAGCTGAGCCAGCACCCAAGGGACAGCTCTGCCTGTGCTGCCTTTTGGAATTCTTAGTTTGCAACTTCCCAGCTGGCAATCCATGAAAAGCAAGGAAAGCCTTGCTTTCCCAAAGGGATTGCCACCTGATTACAACCTGAACTGGGAGCTAGATCTTGCTTGGAATAAATCTGGGAGTTGCCATCTCACACACACACCAGGCACAGTCTGTTCCTGCCCAAGAATGTCTCCCATGGCTTCCAGAACCGCTGGCATGGGGAGCTGCTGCCTCCACCTTGAATCCTTAAATATCCCCTTGGCCACAGCCCTGCCTTGAATTCCCCACCCCAAGCCCTGGTCACAATCCTGTTGTGTGCTCTCTTGAATGGGAACTGCTCCATTCCTCCAAATTATTACTTGGTGTAATAGGAAGAAGGGAAAAAGTATCAGGAGTGTGGGAATGCTCAGGACCTCAGCACCTGAAAACACAGAGGAGGCGTCACCACAATCTTCTTAAAACACTAAACTGGCATCAGTAAAGATCATAAAGCTGTTTCATTGTTATTGCACAGCCCTTCCCATTCATCCAGCTGGATGCTGTTACTGAAGTCCTATAGTTAAATGAGGGTATTTTTATAAATTTGTGCCTTGGAGGTGCTGAATGTCCTGGGAGCTGTGCATACTGCTCTGAATCCCAAACTAATTTTGGAGTGAATATTAAAAAAATGTGTAAGACAACGCGTTTGCTTTTGTGCTTAAATTTCTGAATTTTACACTTCAATGTGCACAGCTAATGAGAAGAGCAGCCCAGAGCAGAGCAAAACCTCTCTGGGAAGGTCAGAGCAGCTCTACGTGGACAGGAGGTCCCAGGAGCTCCTCAGGTGGCTTTGGCACCTCCTTTCCTGGATCCACTTTATGTGAGGGAATAGTGACCTCAGGTGTCTGTTAGATTAATCACAGGAATATCTTCCCCATGAATTTGTCATTCTGTTGTTCTAATTGACATTTCTACTGAAAATGAAGCTGCTGAGAACTGTTGTCTTTGATACAAACTCTCTCCTGGCTTTTCTGGCCTTGGCAATTGAGCTTTCCTGGAATTACACACAGGTACCCACTCCTATTTTTAACCCATTTTTAAATGGTGTTAAATTTTTTAATTTAACCTATATTTAAATAGTGTCCTTGCTTTTCTTGTGTATCACACAGATCCTTTTAATACTGAAAAAAATATGACAGTAAAGGCAGAAAACTCTTCATATGAAATAAATACAACATTTAATACTCATTGAAAAACACAAGGGAGAAAGATCAGAAATCAGTGCAGATGGATATGCTTTCCATAGGGGTGAGATTCAAGCAGATGAATTCATCAAACAGGAGTTTTTTTGCTTTTATTTTGTCTGCTCAGGTTTCTACTGGCTCATGGATGTGAATCCAGTGGCAAGGACCATTCCCAGGTTTGGGAGCTTCCCCAAGGGACAATATGCAAAAAAATGATTTATCATTTGTAGCCATTCATACCTTGAGCCACTGTACCCATGCAGAAAATAAATATATACTGTTTTCATTTCCACAAATCATTCTGGTGACTGGTGTCTGGAAAATAAATCTGAAGTGGAAACTTTTACAGCACTATTAGGATCAAAATCTCCTCCCAGTGGCTTCATAAAAGATCTGGCTCCCATAAATGACAGGCTTTGTCCTACCCCTCTTGAGACTCTCCAAGTGACAGCCTGGAATTCAAAAGAAGTGTATGATTTCATAAATCAAAGAAATCAAAGATTAAGTGATTCATCAAGGCTTGAAAGTAAAAACTATAAAACATCCGCTGTGCAGCAGAAGTTCTGAAATGAACCTTCAGTGCAGGGAAACAATTTTTAATCCTTTTTTTTTTTGCTTTTTCATTTTTTTTCATAATATGGTCGATAGTGACTCTCTAGAAAGGTCTGCAAAGAAACTTCATTTCAAAGGAGCAGAAGTGAGTAACAGTCTGTGAACACAAGCAGCCCACCACAGAAAAATGTGCCAAAGAAGAAAAAACACATCAGGCAGCTCGACAGCCTGTGATTTTCAGTCCCCACCTGAAAGAACTCTTCCTTTCCATCAGGGTATCACCACATTAAATAGATCCCACATAATGTGTCCATGCAATTCAGCTCTGGTTTTCTCCATCACAACTGTAAACGTGCAGAAAACAAATGCTGATCCACGAGCAAACTTTGGTATCACAAAATCATGGAATCACAGATGGTTGGGGTTGGAAAGGACCTTAAAGATCATCCCATTCCAAGCCCCTGCCATGGCAGTTCCTCATGTCCAAAGGGTGGTTTTGGTACACCATGAATGGAATCTAATCCAACTCCTTCTTCTAAAGCCAAGTATTATGTAATTGTTCCCTTAAAGCCATCTCTTCTCCAGGCCAAGCCAGCCCTGATCCCTCTGCTCTCCCCCAGGGAATGGGGGCTCCAACCCTGGCTCTCTTGCTGCTGGACTCCCTCCACTTTATTGGGTCCTTTTTGTGCTGGGAGACAAGGGGCAATCTGGAAAATAAACTCATAAAAATTGTCAAATTCTTTTTTTTTCCCTGTAAAATATGAGTTCTCAAAATCCAACATGGCTTTGCTAATGGCACCAGGAAAAAGAAGTGGGCATCAGAATAATGTCCTGTTATCCCTATTGAAACTGCATCTTCCCCTTGGAAATTCCCAGCTGCCAGTGGGTTCTGGGGGTGGTCTCTCATCCTAAAAGTAAATTAAATGATAATTATCATAGTTTAATCCTTTATAAATTAGCAACAGGATGAGGAATTATTTATGCTAGCCGATGCCAAAAGTAGCCATTGAATTCTGAAACTAGAAGCTTTCCTTTTTCAAAGACATTCTTTTTCAAATTTTCTTTTCAAAACCAATACTGAACTTAGTATGAATTTAATGCCCAATATCCCTATTCTTGCTCTTTCCACCGAAGCTGGAGATTCTTTCTAAAAAGCACTTAAAGCAGTATTTGGGGACACTCAGCCAGGGCTGAAAAATAGGTTAAAAAAATAACAAAATCGCTTCAGAGCAGCATTTATTGAAGTTAAACCAGCAGCATCCTCTAAGCATTAAGAGGTGCAAGGGGGCATCTCCTCGGGTATTGCCACCTCCAATTCACCCCAATTCCAACTCATACCCACCCCAATTCCACCTCCAACCCACCCCAATTCCACCTCCAATTCACCCCAATTCCACCTCCAATTCACCCCAATTCCTACTCAAACCCACCCCAATTCCTACTCAAACCCACCCCAATTCCACCTCCAATTCACCCCAATTCCACCTCCAATTCACCCCAATTCCTACTCAAACCCACCCCA
>JAWWEE010000010.1:1772327-1785652 GCA_035221455.1 Xenops minutus | reverse complement strand
CCCTGGGCAGCCTGGGCAGTGCCCACCACCCTCTGGGGGAAGCAGAGCCTTTCCCAAAATCCAACCTAACCCTGCCCTGACACAGCTCCAGCCATTCCCTGGCTCTGCAGACTCGCATAGTTCATCCTCCAGAAGAATTCCAGAATGGTTTGGCTGGGAAAGGACTTTAAAGCCCACCCAGTGCCACCCCTGCCATGGGCAGGGACACCTCCCACTGTCCCAGGTGGCTCCAACCTGCCCTTGGACACTCCCAGGGATCCAGGCGCACCCACCGCTTCTCTGCCCACCCTGTGCCAGGACCCCCCACCCTCACAGGGAAACAATTCCCTCCCTTTTCCCCTCCCTCCTTCACTGGGAGGCGGTGGCACCAACGCGGTCCCGCCCTGAGTGACCCGCCGCTCCGGGACTACAACTCCCGGCAGCCCCCGCGGCCCTCCCGGCCCTGCCGCGCCGGCGCCGCCCCGCGGGGGCTGCCGGGACTGGTAGTGCCGTGTGGCGGCGGGGGCGGCTCCGCCCGCGGTCGGGCAGGAGGGCGGTCGGTCCGTCCGTCTGTCGGTCTGTCGGTCTGTGTGTCGGTCTGTCGGGGCGCGGGTACCGCGGGCGGCCCTGCCAGCACCCCGGGGCGGCGCGGCCCGAGCCGAGAGCGCGGCGGGCCCTGCGGTGGCGGCGGCAGCAGCGAGGGCTGAGAGACAGCCGGGCCCGGCGGGACCGCGGGCCGGGACGGGACGGGCGGCACCGCCGGGAGAGCCGGGAGAGCCGGGCACCGAGCATCCCGAGCATCCCGAGCATCCCGGGGCACCGAGCAGCACGGTACCCGGCACATCCCGGGGCACGGAGCATCCCGGGAGCGGCGGATCCCAGTGCCCGGAGCATCCCGGTACCCAGCACATCCCGGTGCCCGGAGCATCCCGGTACCCGGAGCATCCCGGGGCACGGAGCATCCCGGGGCACGGAGCATCCCCAGGAGCGGCGGGAGCGGCGCATCCCAGTGCCCGGTGGATCCCGGTACCCAGCACATCCCGGTACCCGGTGGATCCCGAGGATCGGCGGATCCCGGTACCCGGAGCATCCCGGTACCCGGAGCATCCCGGTACCCAGCACATCCCGGGAGCGGCGGATCCCGGTACCCAGCACATCCCGGTGCTCAGTGGATCCCGAGGAGCAGCGGGAGCGGCACATCCCGCTGTCCGGCACATCCCGGTGCCCGGTGGATCCCGAGGAGCGGCGCATCCCGAGGGAGCAGCGGATCTCGCGAGCGGCGGATCCCGGCGGATCCCGGTGCCCATTGGATTTCTGTGCCTAGCGCATCCCGGTGCCCGGCGGAGCATCGGATCCCGGTGCCCGTCGGATCCTGAGGAGCAGCGCATCCCGGTACCCAGCAGATCCCGGTGCCCGGCGCATCCCGAGGAGCGGCGGATCCCGGTGCCCATCGGATCCCTGTGCCCGTCGGATCCCTGTGCCCGTCGGGTGCCCGTGGGATCCCGGTGCCCGTCGGATCCCGTCGCATCCCGTGGGATCCCGGTGCCCGTCGGATCCCGGTGCGCATCGCATCCCGTGGGATCCCGGTGCCCGTCGGATCCCGTGGCATCCCGGGGATGCGCTGAGCGGCCGGCCCGGCTCGGAGCCGCCCGGTGCATGCTGTGGGGATACACTGTCGCGATAATAAATGATAGAGGATACCATGACTTTGCTGTCTCTGCTGGGTCGGATCATGCGCTACTTCTTGCTCAGACCGGAGACCCTGTTCTTGCTGTGCATCAGCCTGGCCCTGTGGAGTTACTTCTTCCACACGGATGAGGTGAAAACCATCGTGAAGTCCAGCAGGGACGCGGTGAAGATGGTGAAGGGCAAGGTGGCCGAGATCATGCAGAATGACAGGCTCGGGGGGCTGGATGTGCTGGACGCTGAGTTCTCCAAGACCTGGGAGTTCAAGAGCCACAACGTGGCCGTCTACTCCATCCAAGGCCGCAGGGACCACATGGAGGACAGGTTTGAAGTCATCACCGACCTGGTGAACAAGACTCACCCCTCCATCTTCGGGATATTTGATGGGCACGGAGGAGAGGCAAGTGCTCAGCTAGGAAAAAAAAAACCACAAAAACCCCCCAAAAAAGGGGGTGAGGGAGGGAGGGAGGGAGGAAAGTGTGGGGCAAGGCATGGATGTGTTCTCACCCTCCAGGTTTGTGTGGTTACCTTGAGATGACATGTCTGGAGACATTTGGGGGGTGTGTGGTGATTTGGAGGGAGGTTGTCTCTAAAGGAGGACCCTGAAATACCCCATTCCCCGTGTGTCTCATTGCCCCTTCCTACCCGTGTTTATCCCCCCTTTGCCCTTTGCAGCAGGAGAGGTTTAATTGCAGAGCCAGGCGCTGGAGGCGGCTCCGACGTGCGGGGAATAGCGATGGGGAGCACGGGCTGCCTGGAGTCAGCTCTTGTGACAGCCCAGGGCAGGGATTTTGTCCCCGGGCTCATCGCAGGGCTGACAGAGGGTCGCTCCTGAAGGCAGGCTGGGTGAGCAGCCTTGGAGCTCTGGGGGGAAAACCTTCCTTCCCGATAATTCCCTCTCCAGCGAGGAGCTGAGTCGCTGAGAACGCGTTTGGGGTTTGTGCTTTGTGTGTAGTTTTTGTGTCATTACAACTGCTCTGCTGCTGTACTTGTCCCTTTCCCTAGTGGAAAGGCAGGAAAACTGTGCCTTTGGAACTTTGTGGTGTTTAACCTCTGAAGTTTTCGAGGCAGGGTGGCTTCCTTCGGGCTGTGCCCTGCAATTAGTATTGCGGCTTGATGGGATAATTCGTGTATTACAGATGAGGGACGTCGCAACTGCAGCTTCCTCTGCATTTAGGATGTGGTGCTGCCACATAGCTTTTTGTGTGGCACAAAGCACATGTTTCATAACTGTGGAAAAGGACAAAGACTTTGCCCTTGAGTGACAAATTAGCTCCTGGTTGCATGTGAGAGAACCTTTCGGGTTTGGGGATTGTGGGAGCTGCGCCGAAATGCTGGAGGATTTTCAGGTGAATGCCCTGCCAAGGAGGGGAGAGCTCGGGTGTTCCTGCAGCTGCTCTCACAGATCAGGCAGTCAGGATCCTGCCTGGAAAAGCACTGGCAGTGGGCAGACCCTGCTGGAGCACAGGGCTTGGCAGCTGCTGCCCCGCTAGACCTGGAAGTGCCACCTGGAAAATCCAGGCCATAAGCATGGGATCCCAAAGCAGGGCTGTGAAGGGATTTGGGCTGCCCTGCTGCTCCCACAGTGTCAGCGTTGTGCCCCCTTTACATTAACACAGGCACTCTGGAGATTGGAAATTGCCAGCTTCATAAAGATGCTGGGGCTGCTGACCCCCGCTCTCCTTTTCCTGTCTGGTCTCAGCCAGTCTCTGTGCCAGCTCTTCCTGGCATTCCGGGGCCACTTCGCTGTCCCCAGCCCTTCGAGGAACATTTGTGTGTCCCAAAGCAGTGCCTGGCTCCTGCAGAAGGAATCTTGGCTGCGAGCAGCGTGCTGGGGACATGTGGCTCCTTTGTGCTGGGGGACCTCTGCCTTCTGCCTCATCCTTCCCCTTTGTGTCAGTGGCAGCTTTGGTGGCCGGGGCTGAGCAGCCACAGCGAGTTTGTGGCAGGATGTACGTGCTGTTTTTAAGCAGAATTACAGATGGAAATGTGAGACACAGCTTAGCCTTGGGTGATGTAGAAAGGCCACCTGATTTCCTCCTTTAATTTGGTGTCCTACGTGTGTCTTGCCCAACACCAGACTGCAAACTCGGTGTGTTAAATAACCCCAAACTAAGGCAGAGAGTAAATGCCTGCAATGGGCTTTGTATAGATATGGTTTGGTTTGTTGTGCATCTTGAAATGCCAGGATCTGTTAATGCTGATCCTGTGGAAAGCTCCTTTGCCTTCTGTGTTCTGCTGCCTCAGAAGTTCGAGCTGATTCAGTGGCAAAGCAAGAGGCTCTCACAGAGGAGGGTTTTAAGTCTAAAAGGTTCAGCAAGTCTGTTTTCAAATCTCTCTGAATTTAATATTTGACAAATGTATGTATCTAGCATCCCTTATTTATCCTTCTAATGAAATCTCAGGTGGTTTTAATGGCCTTTACTCCTACAAAAGTAAGTTGAGGAGCTAACTAGTTTCTGGCTTTAAATTTTAGGTGAAACTGATCAGAAGAGTATGGACTGTGTGCTGTGCATACAGCAAAAAAAATAAAAAATAGTGAAGAACAGGGTTTAGCCTAAGCAGGTTTTGTAGTTTTGAGTAGAAGACAGGGGAAGGAGAAGAAATAACACAAATTAACGCTCTTATTTTAATCCCTAGTACATAATACTAAATTTTAGGTCGCTGTTTGAATTGGGACTTTGTATGTCTTAGTTTATTTTTATTTTCTTTAAGAGATAAAAGACTGTGAAACACCTTATTTACATGTGTGGCAAAGCCCTTGTGGAGATTAAATTTTCTGTATGGGCTCCCATTAAATTATTTTATGTGTATTTAAAGAAGAAAGAACTGCTAATCTCTGGAGCTACATGTGAAACAAACTGTTCTATACAGGGAAAAATTGTTTTTCCAAGCAGACAATACCACAAATGAGATGCTAGATTAATTCTTTCCAGCTCTATACAAGGGAGTGTGTCTCCATTAATGACTTCCTGCCATATCCCATTGAAGTGGAGGGATGGGAAGCATGATTCAAGCAACATGAATTACTGTGCACTGCTAATTCAGGAAGATTTCTGAGTTCTGCTTCAAAATCGCCAACATTTTGCATAAATTCTACTTTTCTCTTATGTCATTTCCTCTTGCATCTTACAGTTTTGGCCTGGAGAGGCTGACAGCCATTTAACTTGGGTTTTGTGGGTGGCTTGTTGAGAAAGCAGTAACCAAAACCAATTATTAATGTTCTGCGTTGCTGCTCAGAATCTGCTGCAAGTGCTTGTTAAAGGCACTGATATTTCAGGGATAAAATTGGATCCGTGGTGGGTAGGGCAGTCTTGTCTAATAGGTTAGTTTGTTTCCTAAAACTTTAATAACAATAATAATAATAATAATAATAATAATAATGCAGAGCAGGTGGAGGTCAAGAAGTAGAAAAGTTTCTGCCTGTTATTTCCCTGCATGACTTTGGCCAAAGCTTTCAAGGTGATCTAACCTAAAAAAGAAGAGAATAAAGTGTTTGTTCTCTCAGCAGCTTCTTTTTAAGGCTCAGAGATGGCTGGAGTGGTTTTTTTTGGTTTTTCCCTTTCCATTTTTCCTTTCTTTAGAAGTTTTGGGGCTGCCCAGGCTGGACGACAGAGCAGTGTCAAACTGCATAAATTCCCAAATAGCAGTGAGCTGGAAAGCTGAGCAAAGGATGCTTAATCAGAGTGATTTAACTATTTTAACTAGCATTTACTCTCAAATATTTAAGGTTTAAGCACTCAGTTTAATGAGATCTCAGTATCAGACAAGAACAAAGTAGCTCAGCTACCATCTGCAGTTTTATGGTTATGGCTCTGCTACTTATCATTGTTTTTTCCTAACCCTGTGGGGTGAAGGCTTTAAAAATAATTATAGTAATAGATGGTACCTTATTTGCTGCCCGGGCTTGTTTGGAGTCGTAAATGGATGTGAGTAACGATGGGGGGAAATTAAAGCTCAGTAACTGTCTCATAAAAAATGTCTCTCTTTGTATTTCCCTCCACCTCCTTAAGAGGAACGTGGCAAGGCTTGTCCCTTGGGATCGTAGGTGTTGGGTAAGAGCTTTTTGTGGGATGTAATTGGGGTTTAGGGGTGCTGGGATGGCGTTGTGGGGTGTGAAATACTGCTCACAGCATGGGGCAAGGCTGGGAGCTGAGCTGTGCAATGGCCTGGAAGAGGCTGATGCTCCGGCTGTCACAGGACCTTGAAATCAGGAGCACCGAGTGCTCTGGTTACTGATTAACTTCCAAAGGCACTGCAGAAAGGGAAAGGTCAGGAGATAATGGGGAGAGTCCTGAGGAGCCTTGGCTGAGCCTCTGGAAATAGCAGTGCTGAGGTAAGACCTGGAGAGCAGGGCACTGTGCCAGCTGTGCCCAAAGAAACCTGCTCTGCATTCAAATCCAGGTGCTTCGGCTTCCTTGGCTTATTTTTAGTTTCTCCTTACAGCAGCACGAGTTGGTGTTGTGTTGAAAGAAGAAAAAGCTGACAATTTGGGTTTCTTTCCCCCCCCCTAAATCTGCTAATTCTCATTCAAAACCTGTTCCTCTGATACTGAGCTACTTAAGCGATCTCAGTGATGAAAATTTATCTATCAAGCTTTTGAGTAAAGGCCATTAAGGATTAATGTCTTGGGATTTTATAAAAGGTAAGAATAAATCAAACAACAGCTTTGAGCTTCTCTGGGTGTTATAGCCTCGCTGGAAGGTGAGGTCTTTGAGGCTTTGCAGTTTTTAAAAAGAAGCTGCTGGCATGGTTTGCCTTTTATAGTAATTTCCTTTGGTTTCTAATCCAGAATCCTCTGCAAAGCGCCCAAATGTTTGAATAAATATTTACATAGGTGAGGTCACGTTGATAGGCAAGTCTCAAATCTGCTTATAAATTCCACTCCAGTGGCCTAAAGTATAAGCCCAAATGATATATAGGAACATTTCTGTCCTGTTGTTTGGTTTAGGCAAGTTTTGATTCTTGGGTGTCGTGTTCCAGGATTATGCTCTTCACCCTACGAGACCATGCTGATTTGATTTAGGGCTCAACTATGTGCTCATTTGCTGTACAAAACTGGGACTGAAAATGGATTAAAACGGTGTAAAACTCGGTAATTGGAAGCAGGGAGTTTAATTGCTGCCATTCACTGCTGTATCATGGGCTGTGAGATTGAGTCTGTCTCAATTCTGATCCAAAGCAGAAAGTCAATTAATTCGGGACGGGTTTTGCCAGCTCTGCTGGAATTGGTGCTTCCATGTGTGGGCACACAGGCTACCACTGGTGCAGTTCAATCAAGTTGGATTCTTAGATGCTTCCAGATGATAAAAGTCCTCAAAGTTTCTCTGTGAATTTGAGCAGCTGAGCTCCATAGGATGTGTTTGTGTGTGTGCTCTCCTGCTGTGGTCGGTGCTCAGCAGCTTCTCCATCGCCCTGGATGGGGAGGAAATGGTCTGGGGGCTGGAGGATTTTGATAAATTCTCTTCTGTAGCTCAAGAACTTGGACATTTTTGTGTTAAATAATGGAGTGAAAAAAGAATTCATCTCCTCTGTCATGTGGGCTTAGTTAAAGCAGCAGCTTGCTCCAGCTCTGCCTCCAATGTCGTGCTTCCAGTAGCTCTTTTGGAGCAGAGCAGTATTTCTCCTTCCTCCCTTGTTGTTACAGCTCCAAATATTTATGCTGTAAATTGTTCCTTAAAACTGAGATTTGGCTTCTGGCCGTCTCACTTTTTTAAACAGTCTCCTGGCAGTGTTTTGTGGGGATGCTCCCTTTGCTGCTGGCTGGTTTTTGCAGCCCCCTGCAGCAGCTGTGGCACTGCAGGGACGTCCCATGGCAATGGCAGGGGACCCAGGCACTGCCCCTTCTGCTCAGGACTCTTCAGCCCTGTCTCCCTTCATCTGGCCTGCCTGGTGTCTTCTCAGCTCAGGAGTGAAGCTGCACCTTCCCCAGCCCCAGGAGCCTTTGGATGTGTTGGTCTCCTCAGAAATGAGTGACATCGTGCCTGGTTTTGTGACCCATCCCTGGATGGTCCAAGGTCAGGTTGGACAGGCTTTGGAGCACCCTGGGATAGTGGAAGGTGGAAAGAGATGGGCTTTAAGGTCCCTTCCAAGCCCAACCAGTCTAGGAAAGGCAATCCTAAGGTACCTGGCACTAGTGTTTCTTGGGTTTCAAGGTTTAGGGCTTCACTCGCAGCACAGCATGAAAATGCTGATATTGCTGGGAAAAGGAACAAGATCCTTGTATGCTCCTCCTGCTTTGAATCTCTGCCCTTGGAAGGAGAGTCCTCCAAACTAATTTGAGGGCAGCAGCTGCTATAAATACGTACAGAAAGTGAAATGCAGAGCTCTAGCTCCACTTCTTCACCGTAAGTAAGATTTGTTAAAACCTTGAAGTCTAAGTGAACTTCCCCACCCCACTCAGGTTCATCACCACCATCAGATCCCAGTCCAGCTGGACAGACCAGTTTCTCTGGCTCCTGGCCAGCCCAGGAGATCTTCCATGTGAAAGAAGGTCATGAAGATTTAATGACCCTTTGTCTTTAGGAGTCTCGTAGAGTTTCAGTCCTAAAACAACACAGGCAGCTCCAAAAGGAAGTTTCCATCCTGACCAAGATGTCCATAAAGACACCTCTGGCTCTCCAGGCTGTTGTGAGTTGTGTGCAGGGTCAGCAGTTGTAAGAAGCTGGAGATTTCTCTTCCTTTCAGGCTGTTTGTGTGTTTTTATTCCCATTTAGCTGCTCTTAAACACTTGTAGTGGTTTTATTAAAGCAGTTTGAAGCTCATGCCAAGTGTAGAGATTTCATTTAAAGCAGCATAGCTTGAAAAACATGCAAATTTCATTGCAGTTTACAAGAAAAAGGGTTTGCAGATGCCAAAATGCTGACAAATACTCAGGGTAAGTAAGGCTGGTGAGAATGTGTAAATTGTAGCTTAAATTGCTGCCATGAGACCTGATGTTTCAATGGCAAATACACCTCATACCAGGGAAATACCTGGGTCACATTCAAGAAATGGAAAGAACAGAAAGATCCCAGAAATCACAGAAAGGACTTTTTAATAAAGAGTAGGTTTTCAGGTCTGTAAAAGAATGGGGATGGAGGAGAAATCTGCCTTTCTTTGTGCTCTTGTGGTGAAGTCCTTAGATGGCAAATTCACCTTGTACCAGGTCAGGCCTTTCCTGGTGTGGTACAAGGGAAATACCTGGGTCACATTCAAGGAATAAAAAAGAACAGAAAGATCCCAGAATCCCAGAAAGGACTTGATAGGAGCAGGTTTTGAGGTCTGGAGTGATTGGCAGGTCATCAGATAACGTGGATGGAGGAGGAATCTGCTTTTCTTTCCCTTCCTGGGGCAAAGCCATTGCAGAAGAGCAGCTCTTGGGGGGCTGCCCATGCTGGGACAGGGGGTGGGTGTGCAGTGATGGGCACGGGGGACGAGGGCAGGGGAAGGGGCATCCCTGTGGCCCCGAGTGCCATCCCACTGCTCCTGCAAATGGATGGTGATGCCAACACGTGCCCAGCTGTCCTCATCCCCCACCCTGTGTGCCACAGGAGGTGTTGGCACTGCTCAGCCACACTGCAGTCAGCCCTGGCACGCAGTGTGGGCACACCCCAGAGCCTCCCAGCAGCAATGACACGGGGTAGCAGTGACTTCCAGCACGAAAATGTTCTCCCTTGCAAATTTGCTCGTTGTCACAACTGTTGAAGAGGCTTATTTTTATTTTTTCTTTATCCCCAGATCCCCTTCAGGGGTAAACATTTGATTTTATTAAGCTCCGTTATAATAGCTGGAGCTGTCGTACAGCGCTGCTTTCAATCAATATGCTTTTTAATGTAATAAATCTCTTTACTTTTCCCTTTTCTCCCCAACAGAAAAACTGCTGGAGGGCGTGAAACATTTCTGAGTGAAAGTGCGTGGCCCATAATACAGTTCTGTGGTTGCCACTTCTTGAAGCTTCATTTTAAATGGGGACATGATTTATTTGCAGGCATTTTTTTCCCTGGAATATGTGCATCCTCCAAACACCCCCTGAAAGGGAGGCATTGAAATATCTGGTTGTGATTGGCGTGGAATAAAATCTCTATCCAAGGCTCTGTGCTTCAGGAATGAAAACTGAGTGTGGGAGTAGGAGGAAGGGGAGGATGAAACCTGCTTGTCTCCTTAGTGTTCTGGATGTTTATACCCCTGAGCTTTCATCTGCTTTTGAGTGTCAGTGGGCTCTTTCTAATTTTCCTGGCCTTTTTTTTGGTTATTCAAGTGGTTTTAGAGATCTATAGGATGCTATGTAGGATTGAGAAGGTGCTTTTAGTGATGGTTCGTTTGTTTTTTTAAACTGACATATTTGTGAGGTGGTTCTTGTGGGTTTATTTCTGCTGAGAAGAGGGGAAGTTGGGCAAGAATCTGGATGATCCCGTTGAATAAAACGAGCATATTCATTAGCTGTTTATTCCTGATCAGCCCAGGCTGCCCAGGGCAGTGGGCACAGCCCCAAGGCTGCCAGAGCTGCAGGAGGGTTTGGATGATGCTCTGGGGCACAGGGGGTGACTCCTGGGGATGGGGCTGTGCAGGGCTAAGGGTTGGACTCGGTGCTTGTGGGTCCTTCCAACTCAGGATATTCTGGGATTGTGGGATTTTCCTGCTGCTTTGTATTATTCTTCAACCAGAGGCAGTACTGTTGAGGTTTTGTGGACTCAGGTATGTTCATCATCTAAATATTTCCTCTCTGTGCTGTTAAAAACCCAATCTTCCTTCTTCCCATCTCCTACAGATGTGGGCAGCTGGATTAGAGATTAGTACTTCATCCAGCCAAAGGCATTGCCCTTTTCCAGAATTCCAGATGAAAGCTCTCAAGAACAGTCTGGAAAAATGCCTGTGCCACTTTTCTTTAAAAAATAACAGCTTTTTATCAGGAGCTATTCCCAAGTCTTCCATGTCTGCATTGAGCAGTCACTCTGCAATTAAACCTGCAAACTGCTGCTCGCACTTGTGCTTAGTACAAAAAACTGGTGATTTTTTCCATTTCCATATCAAAAAATGGAGGGCTGTTTAAGGCTATGTATTTACTAATCAAGCAGAGGCCATGGAATCAGTTTTCCTGAAAGTTTGCTGCTGGATTGTGCAGAGGTACATGGGAGGGCAGCAGCTCTGCCATGGAATAACAGCACAGGTGGAGGAGAAGTCTCTGTCTGTCTGACCTCAACATTCTCATGTGTAAGGGCAGAGCTAAAATAATATCTGTAGTGATTAATAAATAATGTGGGTGCTTTAGCTGGGCTATTCCAGAAGGCAGCACTCAGCTTCTGGGCTCACACTGAGACATCCCTGACAGGTGACTACAGAGGGATCCTGAAACTCTGTGGTTTGGACCTTTGCTCGCCCTGTTCTCACCACAGCAGAAAATACTACTTTTATTTTCTATCTCATTCCTTTCCCCCTGTTTTAGCATCTTCAGCTCACAAGGTTTGCCTTCCTGCTCACTATTTACTCTGATTCTTTTTTCCCAAAAAAACCATATGGAGAAAGTTTAGAGCCTTTATACAGTTTTATGGCAACACGGAGTAATTGTAGGAGAGCCTGCACCTTTTCCATTCAAAATCTGGTTACAGTTATCTCCAGGAATGCATCTAAATATTTGTACTTTTGTTACTTCTGAACAAGTTCAGTTGTTTTGATCTCAAACTTCCAGCTGTGAAATCTGAAGATGTAAATAAAAGATTCTCATGTTGTTTCAGGCTGTGTTAGGCTCCTGAAATGCTCCCTGGGGTATAAAAAAGGCTCCTGAAAAGATACTTCCTCTTCCTTTCATCTGTGGATTCATTTGCTTTGCCCTGGGATTAACTGGACATCTGAATGTCGAAATTAATCAGAGGATGCAGTTGTTTTTTAAGAGAAATCCAGTTAATCGTGGTGTGATGGTTACATAAAATAGTTGTGTGTAGGGTGAGAGGTGATTTTGGATTCTCTACCAGGTGTTTCTCCCTGGAGTTTTGTATCTGCCAGGAGTGGGTGTTAATTGTTCTCTGGGTGAAATGTGGTCACCCTTTCTGGTTTGAGCGTGTCCTCTGCTCTTGCTTTGGGGTCTCCTCAGGCTCTCATACCTGGCTGTAGCTGTTCTCTGCTGTTGTGGTACTTTCTGTCACTGGTGGGGCACCTTTTCTTCTGAAAACTGGCCAGCAGTGGGACTCACCTGACTGCTCACACCCCAGAGCTTGTGGTGCCAGCACCTGGAGCAAAAGGGTTAAGAGCTGGGCTTGCCACGATCCCAAATGAGGCTGGATAAGCTTCCTGGCTTTGATTTTACACACAAGTGGCTGAAACAGGGCAGCCCAACCAAGCCATGAAATCTCCATGCCAGGGACCAGCGGGCTTGACTAATTTGCCAGGTTTCCTTGTGTCTTCTGCCCAATTTCCTTGATTTGCAGCTCCTCTGGATGTGCTCCCTGCTGTCTGACAGCTCCTTGCTGGCTGGTACCATGCCAAGCATTCCAAGGGCATGGGTGTTTGTTTCAACAAGTCACTGTGCTTTCCTGGAGAAACTTTGCTCTTTGACCAGGTTGTATCAGGAAGCAACAGTGTCTCTTTAAGGCAAAAAACTGAAAAAATATCCTACCCTTACAAAACTACTGCTCCTCAAGCTTTCTTCACCTGCTGCCTGTCATCAGGCTCTGCTTTTTCTGAACAATTCCATTAGTGCCTACAGAAAACCCAGGATCTGATTGAATGACTTGTTTCACTTTCCCTAAAATCACAAAATTAATTCCCCAGGCAGGTAAAATGTAATTTAAATCACATTAACATATTTTAACTGCCAGCATATCCAACCTTATGCCTTTGCATCCAACACTGGGCTGTTTGAAACCAGCTATTAGAGTCAAATTTACTCCAAGTGAGCCTTTGTATTCTCCACAGCCTTGACTGTGTTTGCTTCTTTCTTTAAAATTTGAAAGGCATTCAAAGGGAATGTGGGGGAGGGTCTGTTGCTGCTGGGGTTTTTTGGACTAGATGTGGTGGGTTGGCCCTGGCTGGGTGGCAGGTGCCCACCAAAGCCCCTCTGTCACTGCCCTCCTCAGCTGGCAAGGGCAGGAAAATACAGGGAAAGGCTCCTGGGTTAAGGACAGGGAGGGATCACTCCCCAAGCACTGGCATGGCCAGAACACACTCAGCTCCAGGATATTTATTACCAACAAAATCAGAGCGGGATAATGAGAATTACAAGTATTAAAAACACCTTCCCTCCACCATTCCCTCCTTCCCAGGCTCTCCCTCTTCCCCTCAGGGGCACAGGGAGATGGGAATGGGAGTTCCTGTTGTTTCTGCTGCTGCTTCCTCCTCAGGGAGAGGGTCCCTCCCCTGCCCCAGCAAGGGATCCTTCCCAGGGGAGGCAGTTCTCCAGGAACCTCTCCAGGGTGAGTTGTTCCCATGGACTGCAGCTCTTTGTGAACTGCTCCAGCATGGATCCCTTCCATGGGATCAGTCCCTCAGGAACAGGCTGATCCAGTGTGGATTCCTTCCATGGGATCAGTCCCTCAGGAACAGGCTGATCCAGTGTGGATTCCTTCCATGGGATCAGTCCCTCAGGAACAGGCTGATCCAGTGTGGATTCCTTCCATGGGATCAGTCCCTCAGGAACAGGCTGATCCAGTGTGGATTCCTTCCATGGGATCAGTCCCTCAGGAACA
>JAWWEE010000010.1:1716584-1763112 GCA_035221455.1 Xenops minutus | reverse complement strand
TCCAAGGCCAGGTTGGATGGGGCTTGGAGCACCCTGGGCTGGTGGGAGGTGTCCCTGCCCATGGCAGGGGTGGCACTAGGTGGGCTTTAAGATCCCTCCCAACCCAAACCAGTCTGATTCTGTGAATTCTTACACTGGCTCCCAAGCCTGTGCCTGGTGCTTTATTGGATCCTGGATATCCATAATTGGATCACCAGCCTTTCCCCACTGCAGGGTCCCTGTGTGACCTTGGGTAGCTCTTTCATTTCCATAGGCTACATTTCCCCATCTGAGAGAGCAGGGGAAAAGCTCTCCCTGGCACCACAAACACATCACCCATCACAAGGCTTGTGGATCCCTCAGTTCAGGGTAAAACAGGCACACTGATCCCAAGAATATGTACTTCCTAAACAAACAATTTTTTCAGTGAATAATCCAAAATAGGGATGTTTTTCCGTAGTTAATGGTACAATTGGTCTCATTAGACCTAGCAAAGCTCATCTCTACATCAGTGTGGAGCTTTGTTTTCCTGTGGGGACACTTGGATTTAGGCTGCTGAACTGAAACTGTGTTAATTTTTCCAGGAGAGCAGTTGGAAGGATTCTTTTTAAAGCATGTCAAGTGTTGAGAGGCTGGAGGGAGCTGTAACTCTGAATCTGGCTTGGTACCTGTGGCTCCAAAAGATGACCTGGTGTCATTAAGTGCAGTGATGAATGAGGTTGCAACACATCTTCTGTTGTACCTTTTTAATTGGAAGCTGGGTTTATTAATTAATGCACAGCAGAGAAGCTCCACAGTGGGTTTGGTGAATGCAAGGCTTGACTGTGGAACAGATAAATTGGTGACACAATCTTTGGGGTGTTTGTCCAACCTGCTGGTGGTTATTTTCTGAGATATTCAGAGGGGCTGTACACCTAATTTAGTTCAACAGGACTGAGGCAGTCACCAGGCTGGATCTTCCAGAAGCCAGAAACTTAAAAATATCTGTCCCTGCCTGAGTTCCTTATTTAGTGCCTCATGCAGAGCATCACAGGGTCTAAATGCCTCATTCCTCATGACACTAAGTAATGGTATTATCCCAAATGATGATTTGGGGACTAAACCACTTAACAGATGGGATGGAAATTCTCTTTTTCCATCTCCAGGTTTGAAGCACAAAGAGCCCAAGTGGCTGCTCCTCTGCACTGGGGGAGGGATGGAGAGCAGAGCTTTGGGCTGGTCACACTGACAGCCCCTCAGAGACCATTTTTGGTGTAAAAGCCAGGGAATAGGGCTGTGTTTGTGGAATCCTCTGGCCTCCACACCTTCCTGCTCACTTCCTTCCCTGTAGTGAAGTCTCATCTTGGAGGATCTTGGCGAGGGGTGTTTTGGATCCATTCATTAAGCAAAAGTGATTAAGGTGTTACATGATACCTGTTCTTTGGCAAGTTGTGCAAAGGCTTGAGCAGTCAGTCAAGTGTTGAGCTTTCTATCCATGTGAGCCATCAGAGCTGTCTTTAATCACATGCAGCTCCTGATGGAAGAAGTTCTGACTCACAAAATTCAGGTTTCCCTGGAAGTCCCCATGTAGGATTGCCCTCTGTCCTTATCCTACCAGCAAATGGTAGACACAGAAGTGTTAAATGAACGAATTCTTACCCCAAATAAAATATTGACTGTAAATATTGACTATAATCACCTTTTAAAATTACTTCTGGAGCTTGGGGAGGTGGGGGCAGCACCTTCTGCCCAGGGAGGGTCCCTCAGGTGGGGTGGCAGAGTGACTGTCCCTTGGCAGCACCGTGCCAGCCCTGCCTTCCCCCAGGCAGATGGAGAATAATCCTAATAAACAGCATGACCTTGGCACCCAGTAGTTTTCATTCCTGCAAATTCATGAGGGTTTAATTCTTGTGAGGGGATACACAAAAATAAGGGCATGGTGTTGATTGGCATTTCATGTGTGGGAATGTGGGACCAGGCATATCTGTGGCTGCTTTCCCAGTGACCACACATGGCATTTATTTGCAGTGAAGGGCCAGTTTCAGCCCTTGTTTTCTCCCAGCCCATGGCAGTGATGCTCCTGCTCCACAGCTCCCTCCCCATCTATTCTGGGAAGAGCCATCTGTGTCACTGGGCACTTGGGGGGTGGCCCAGCCGAGTTCTCTGTCATTCCAAAAGAGGAAAGTAGGCTGGGCTGCAAATCCCTGGAGTTTGGGGACTGGGGAGGTGTCAGTGTAACCTCTGCAGGCTCAGAATTGGGATCCTGCAGGACCAGGAGCTTGTCTTGCACCTTTATCCCACTGATGATCTTTAAGGTCCCTTCCAGCCTTGATGTTCTGTGATCCAAGGTGATTTTTGGGTGCCAGGAGCCAGGATTTGCTCAGACAACACATTTTGGGACATATTATGTTCATTGCTGCTTTACTTTTTGCTCCTAAGTGATCTTCATGTACAATAGTGAGAAGGGAAATGAGATTTATTGGGCAGGGTTGCATGCAGGAGGTGTTTCTAATCTTCTCATCTTTCAGGAGAGCAGAATGGGCTTCCCAAGGTTTGCAGGTTGGGAATTGCTGCTTTTCTTCCAGAGAAGAAAAACTGAAATATATTCAGTTTATATAACTGAATATATTCAGAATATATAACTGAAATATTTGGCCAAACTGAAATATAATGCAGTTTTTCTAAGAGGTGCTTTAATTTTAGACCTCCTGGATCACCTGAAGGATTTTAAATATGCCCATTTTGACTTCTCCTGTAGATTTGGATAGGAGGGGACGAGCCCTGTTACTGCTTTAAACTCAGGTTGTGGTTTGAGCCCTGAATAGATTTAGGTCAGCAGAAACATTGGCAACTAAACCAACAGATTTTGCAGGTGAAACGAAGCCATTTTTTGAACACTAAGACAAAACCAGCCAGGATGGATGAAGGAAAGGTTTTAATTTTATTAGGGAAAAGCACTGGCTCCTGTGCAGAGCAGGAATTAATGCCAGGAGTTGTGGAGCAGCTCCAGGGGTGACACACCATAATCCAGGGACACAGGGATGTGCCAGCACAAAAACCTGACCCAGACACTTGACAAGTGTCCCATGGGCAGTGCCCATATCAGAACTGCCATCCCATTCCTGCATCCAGAGCTGTATCCCAGTAATTCCCTGCAGGGCTGACTGGACCTGCTGGAAGTGGTCCCAGCCCTCCCCCAGCACCTGCTCCCCTCCTCCTTCAGCTCTGGGAACAGGCACTGATTTTTTGGACTCCTCACTCCTGTTGTATGAGCCTTTGAGCTGTTTGCTTTAGCCACTAAATAGCTCATTATTCCCTGCAAAGCCTCCTGTTTCCCAACAAACCAGCCTTTCTCTGGGCACTGTGAAAAGCAAGCCACAGGAATGTGCAAGGTGAATTCTCTGCTCGTGGCTGTGCAGAGAGGAAAGTGGTTCTGGATCAATATTTGATCTGTCTCTTTGAATTCCTGGGTGGTTTTATGAGGGACTCAAGTGATAGTGAAGTGTGGGATTGCAGGGCAAGGGAAGAAGTATTAGAATGGGATGGAGTTCATTCTCCTGCTCCACCAGCAGCAGAATTAACTATCAGAGCTGTGTATTTGAAGGGATGCACATCCCATTTCCAAGCTGTTTCCATGAGGAGCCCCAAATGCCCTTCCTTTGATTTGTCTGAGCCATATCCCAGTTATTGTACAGGGATCCCTCCTAACGTGGAATATTCCATGACCTGAAATGGAGAGTGAGTGATTGATTGATTTATTGTTAGTCACACTTAGAACATCTTAATAAAAGTTTAGCAATTTAAATGCAGCTTTTGGAAGGTGGTTTGAAGTTTTGGGGCTTTTTTGTTTTCTGCTGAGGAATTAAAAATTTTTGAAAAGGGCTGTGAAGTTGTTTGACAGGAGCTGCTGGGAATAACTTCCAGAAGCAGCTGAATTTCCAGCTTGGAGCCTGTTTCAGTGATGCTCAGGGAGGGAAACACTTGCTTTGCCTTCCCTTTGCACAGCCAGCCTGACAAATACAGGCACTTCTCATTGCCTGTCTTAAGGAACAGCATCTCAGTTTTGCATTTACAAATTGCTGGGGCAGAGCTTGTTGGGTTGTTGGAATAATTGTGGCTTTCAGAAGACAAGAAGAAATGAAAAGAGAATGGCTTTTTGATGCTGTTACTGTGCAAAGGCTGTGGGAAGCAGCATCACTGCTGAGAGCCCTTTTTAGTGCATCTCTTATGTAAATGTTCATTTTTCTTTCATTTGTTGCAAGTTGAATAATCTGATTTATTAATGCTCACACTAGTGCATCAGCCCCTCTTGGGACTTGGATATTGCTCTTTTAAGGTAAAATTCCTTGCTGAATTTGGGTTTTTCCTTGCCACACCTGTAGACATCCATTCCCTGGGATCTCCTCTCTTATATTTTCAGTTCTTTAAGTGTGGCATTGAGTGTTGTCCCATTGCTGGAGCTTTGTTGGGTGACACACCACAGCACAACATTTATACTATTTATAGATAATATTCTCTGAGCCATAAAGTTGTGTTTTAAAGGACATAATGTCATGGTTTTGCTTTCCCCTTGTTTGCCATCACATGGAAGGAAGGAAGGAATTAGCTGTGAATTAAAACATGCCTCTTCTTGAGCTGCTTTTAAGTCCATCAGATGGCAAATTCAGCAACCAACAGCAGAGTTTCATCTCAAAAAGGCTTTTGTTTCCAGAGTGAGATGCAATCAGTGGTGTTGGCACTGCCTGGCACGTGGTTAAACCATGTCTTCACCTTCATCTGCAGGAATTGCTCTGATCAATATGCAATTATTGCAAGGAAAGCAAGCTCCTAATTAACTTGGTAGTTCAAAGAGGCATCCAGGTTTTTTTTCTGTCCTGTTTAAATCAGTTTTTCTAGGATATTTTGTCTGTCTTGAGCTAAAACAATTCCTTTGTGTTTATACATCCCCACAATGATGCAATCTCCATCTGGAATGTGCATTTCCTGAGCTCATTTTTATGGAAGGCTCTTAAAAGAATTCCTTTTGCTGCTTTTTCGGGCAGACTGAAACCCCAAACCAGTTTGGGTGTCCTGTTTGCAGCTTGGCCCCTGGTGCAGCCTCTCCTCCTGCATTCCAGTCCCCCCATCCCTCCTGGAAAGAAGAATGATCCAAGATTATCCTGTTCTCTGTTGCCTTGGAGTGGAGCCATTGGCAGTATAAAGATACCTGGGAGTTATGAATGGCAAACACCCCCTTGGTGTTCTCCAGGAATATGATGGATCCATGTGAAGTGTTTTATTAGAGAAAGCAAAATTCTCCTGGAAAATGGAGCTCTGGCAACAGTGGCATGAAAGGAAAATGATTCAAGCCTGGCCTTTGTGAGCACGAGTGCCCCCAGCTATATCACTGTCCAAACTGCACACGCTGCAGTCTCACTTTTAAAAGGCACTTCAGTATTCCTAAACTGAGGAATTATTCATAGCATAATGTACATGAGAGCTATTTTGGGAATGTGCAGACTAGAGACTATTCATTTTACATTTACTTGGGGATTTAGACTCGATTTCATAGCAGGGAGCATGGAGTGAGCTCTGCTAAAATATCTTTTGTGCTCAGAGGAGAGGGGAAATCCTGGCCTGGCTGCTGCTTTCAGACCACACAGGTATTTTGTGCTGCCTTGGCCCACTTAATTAATTTTCTACTTATTATAGGGGAGGAAGGCATAACCTTAACAGCCTCAGTGAAAGAACACAACCTCCCCAGGAGTGATGGTCAGTGGGTATTCCACATCCATCCTGCTTTTATTCCAGATTAAAAGCATCAGTGCTATATTTGCAAATAGATATTTAACAGGTCTGTGCCTTGAGTTGTTGTCTGTATTTCCCCTGTGTCAGCACACAGGACATGCTGTTTGGGCCACAAGGATCCTTTACTCCTGGTGGCCTTGTGTTGGCACATCAGTGTCCAGAGGTTGGATACTCAGAGGTCCAAAATCATCCCTCAGAGGGTACTTTTTTTTATCCCAAGAAAGCTTTCAAACAAATTGCATTTTGCTTCCACAGAGCTGCTCCCCCCCCAAACTTCCAAGCCAGTTTTGTATAAACCCTCAGAAGTCACTGAGGAGAAACCCAAGTCAAGCCCAGGAAATGTTCAGAGGAAAAGATCTTATGGGGGGGAAAAAAAAAACCACTTTAAAGCTGTTCTTTAGTCTGCAGGAGCTGCAGGGGAGTCACTTGCTCCATGCTTTGCCATTAATATTTCTCTTGGAGCAGCTGAGAAGGCAGGAAGGGAAAGTGCTTTGGTGTCGGTCCATTAGGCTGGAGGTGAGAGAGGACAACACCTGGAGGTGTTCACTGACCATGCAAGATGCATCTCTCTCAATAATAGAAATATATTTCTATTTCTGGGCTCCTGAGGGAGTGCTTGTGTTAATGGGGTGAAAACTGTGGCATGGCTTTAGCTCAGCCTACCCACCCTTCAAAGCCAGGCTTGGCAAGGCAGGGGCTAGAACAAAGGGGCTGAAAACCTTCTTCCAGCAGCAGCTTCATGAAGTCTGAGGTCCAGCTCTTGTAGGGTTACAAATCCAACCCTGCACTGAGCTTGGAGGAGAGTTTGGCTCCTGCAATAGCTCTGAGTTGGTTCCTGGGTTGTCTGGGCTTGACCAACATCACAGCTCATTTGCAGCTGTTTCTTTGAAGAGCGTTTTTGTGGTTATATAAAGAGTCAAGTGCTCTGCTGTGCCCTGACCAGAACTGCCTGCTGAAATAAAGCAGGAATTCTTCTGCAGCTCCAACATCATCAACCAGTGTCCAGTGATGCCCTTGAAATGAAGTGGGTGCCCTGCTTTTTGGGGTTTTTGGGGGGAGAGCTATTTCCAGTTCCTATTTCCAGTGGAGTTCTGTCACAGGCCATAAATATAAACCACCCCTTGGATTCACAAGTGAGTTGTAACTCCCTGCTGAAGCCCAAAATCCAGTGCATTATTAAAGGTGCTTTGAGGAGGTGCACCCATGCACAGAGTCATCAATAACTGTCCCTCACCTTTCAGGCGTGTTTTGCAGGCAAATAGATCTTGTCAAGCTGGCTGTGATGGATGAGATTTATTGCACTAAACTGAATATACTAATATATAAAAGAATCTGTGTAGTTGTGTTCCTAAGGGAGAGCAGCTGGGAAAGCACAGGCAGCAGAGTTATTACCTCCACTTAAAATTCACAAGAGGGTTTTAAACTCTCCAGACATCACTAAAATTCTTGTATCCTGTTATTTGGGCCTTTCAATTATTTTGGTTTCCTTGTTCATTCTTTAGAGGTGGGTGCTGAGAGACTGCTGTAGTACCTGTGTATGTATATAAAAATATGTAGTAAAAAGGTGGGCTTTGACCTTCTGTGGTAGAAATACCACAGTTTGGATCATGGGCTGCCTGGACACATGGAATTTGGATTTAATACATGAGTTTTATGTTGGCAGGTCACCTTTCCCTTAAACCATCCCATCCCAGGCTTCTTTCCTCCTCACCCCTTCCCAGCTGTGATGTCCCTGCAAGGGAAGGCAGCTTTTCCCCCCTTGTTTTCCCAGCAAGGGAAGAGGTGGGTCTGCTCTGAGCTGATATTTCTCCTTTCCTCTTCCCTCTGCTGCCAACACCTCCCCTCATCCCCTGCCTGCCTCAGCATTTCTCCCAGCTCCTGAAAATGGAAGGGAACATCCCTTTCTGGATGGAGTTCTGGCAGTTTGCAGGTTGGGATCCAGTGGAGCAGCTCTGACAGTTTAGATTCAGCCCAAAGCTGCCCCTGGGTAATATTAATGGTGTAATTTTCTATTGCTATTAATCAGCCTGACAGGTTCCCCCTGGAAGGACAGCTTCCCATAGCTGAGTAGGAGTAAATCACTCTGGGTTTAAAGTTTATCAAAAGTGGCTTCAAGTGTCACTTTTCCCCTTGCCCTTGGCACACCAGCAGCTCTGTGCTGTCAGCACCTACAGGGGCACTTGTCACTGCCAGTGCATCAGCCTGGCTGCTCCAGGGGTCACACAGTGGCCCTGGGATGGAGCGGGTCTGTCTGTCCCAAAATCCTTGCCATGCTGCAGAGAATCTGGGAGCCTGCCCTGGGGGAGGGCAAGGTGGGTCTGGGTGAAACCTGCAGGTCTGCAGGAGCTGTGTCCTCCTCTGGAGCAGGGCCAGCTCAGGATGGCTCTGGGATTCAGGGGTGGTTGGCATTTGGGCTGCTCAAGGAGTGCCCTGGAGTTGTGCACACACCTATTTCATGCCTTGCCTGCCCTGGGGGAGGGATAGCTGGATTGTGGGGCATGTAATATCATTTTTCTTTGCATTGTTTCTCCAGGTGGGAACTTGTTTGTGCAGGAAGTGTTTGCTTGGGCAGTTTTTCAGTGGTAGATCCAAGTGTTCTTGGTGCCATGGAAGAGGATGTAGGTGAGAGCAGCACATCTTGGGGGCTGAGTTTTGCAAGAGCCCTCAGTTTGGGGGGGAATTTTGGTTGTCAAAGCTGATCAGCAGTGATAGAAACCCTGGCTGTGCCCAGTTTGCCTTTATCCATTTGGGTGGTGTTGCTTTTTCCCTGAGTAACTGGTGGTGTTCTCTATGGTGGACCCATATCAGGAGCCTTGTAAAGATCTTGTAAAGTGAAGATCGTGAGCCTGGTTTAATTTTTATGCATGTTTTGAATAGCAACATCATAAACTCCAGTCCAGACTTGCACTGATAAAGAATTGATGAAAACAGAACATATTATTGGGGATTTATGAGATCTGATTTTGCATACACAAGGTTTGTCATTTTTATGTCATGTCCCAAGTTCAGCAATGGTGTTTAACCCATCATTTTGGTTTTGCAGTGATAATATTAATGCCCTTGTGTAGATAAAAAGCCATCAGTGCTGTTTCTCTTGGTCCCATCACAGCATGTGCAGTGCAGACATAAATAATGGCAATCCCTACAGCATCACCAAAGAATGGGCAAGTGCAGCAAGGAAAATTGTCCTTCTTCCCTGGTTCTGGCAGCAATTGAGGGAATGTTGGGATAACAAATCATGTCTCCTCTGGGCCTCTTCCAGGCTTCAGATTGGCATGAAGGGCTTCAGAACATCAAATCCCCAAAATACACTACACCTCCCACCCCCAGCTTCCCCAAACAAATCCTCTCCCTTTTACTACTGCTGTCAGAAACAACAAAGCAAGTAGGTTGAGTTGCTGTGAAGCCAAAAGGAAGGAGAGCATTTTCCTGCCTTTCCCCCTGCAGCTCTTCTGGAAAGGGCTGCTCCTCGTTTATCTTGAAACAATTCCACTTTTCTCTGCTTTGACTTTTTAGTTCAAAGAGACAAGAGCTTTTGAGAGAGAAATGTTGTTGCAGTTGTAAAGCAAGGAGCTGTGTGGTGCTTGCCTGGCAGTACATACTGAATGTCTTATTTATGTGTGCTGTAATATATGGGGAAAGTGACTCTAGAGATCAGTTGTTTGTGCTGATGTAACATCTAAAATATTCAAAGTATTACTGGAAATTACGGGTCCTTGATGAAGTGCAAAGCAACTGAAATGAGATTTTTGGTGGAATTAATGTCCTCAGAGACCCTGAGAGCTCCCTCACTGTGCTGGCACTGGGGGCACATCACTGTCAGGAGCACCTTTGCAGGTCACTCCTGCCCCATCTTGCTGTGTCCCCAGGTGCTGCTCTTGGGGCTTGTGCATGGACAGAGGGAGAATTCCCACATTTGGGGCAGGAGGCTCCCAAAACAATGGCTTCACCCATGCTTTTTTGGCTATTCTGGAGCAGCAACCAGTGCTTTCAGGAAGGGTCAGGAACCAGAGTGGGCTAAAGAGGAGTTATGGAACCCAGGGTTGTTCATGCCTGGAACTACAGCCCAGACTTTTCCTTCCACTCTTCTCTTGCTCCATCTTTGAAGTGATTTTACAGAGTGATTTATAGAGTGATTTTTCATCTCTGCTTTTGAAATGTTGCAGTGTGAAAGTAGCAGGTACATGTTGTTGTATTCCTGAAATGTATTAGTGTGTATTCCTTAATCCAGGAAATCCATGGCTGATGTTAAAGCAGCAGCATCACTGTGGGCAATGTTAATCAAAGGCAGAAAAGCCAACAAAATATCTTGTCTTCTCTGCCTTGTAATGCTTTTGTGTTAAATGGAGGTAGCATGTATAGAATTAACATCCAGAGAACCATCAGAGTGAAACCCAAGCCCAGCAAAGCCCTCAGCAGACTCATCTCCCAGGCTCTGCCAGTCCTGCTTGCAGGGTCATTCCAGGTGGCATTTTGGAATTTCCCATGGAATAACAGTGCAGAATTAATCCTTGATTCTGTACTTTCCAAACCCTCAGTTCTCTATCAGTTCTGTATCGTGTTTTTGCAACTGGAGCAGAAATTACAGCTGAAATTCCAACCTTAGCTCTGTTACAGCATCCTTGGTTGGTGAGGTTTTCATTTGGTTTCTGAAGTAAATTGATTAAATATTGGTGCCATTATAAATGTAGGGAGAAAAACCTGACACGTGGCTAAATTTGGCCACTTTAGCTTTTGTCAAGAATAAAACCTCCACTATTAATGATTTTTAGGCATTGTACAGTTTATGCTCAATAAACTGTGCAGCTGCAGAGGAATAGGCACTCATAACATAGTGAGGGTAGGAAAATGCCCTTTAAGCTAGTATTTTGCTCTAAGGATGTTTAGAAAAGCAGTGTAGGACTGTAATCCCTAAATTCAGAAAAGCTGGAGTTCAGTTCCTGAGCCCTGCAGTGTGTCCCACACTTCCCCCACACTCACTTTCTGTGCTAGTCACACTTTTAGCTGCAGCTTTAGATTTCATTTGGATTTCTTTTTCTTTCCCAGTGGCAGTTTAAAGTACAGTCAGTTGCTAATTTTGCATTAACAGCAGAAAAGAAAAATAATTTCACCTGATTAAATTAAAATGCAGGGTTGTGATTTCCTCTTTGCTCCCCTCTCCTGATGAAGTTGCTGAGGGAGGGTGTCTGAGGACAGGGATGGGACCCCTGAGAGGAAATCTCTCATCAGAGACTCTCTCCCTTCACAAATCACAATTGATTTCCCCTTTTCCCCTGGGATTCAGCCTTTAGGTGTGTCAGTAAAGTCAATAGTAAGTCTTTGCCTGTAGTCAGGAACACCTTCTGCCAGCAGTTTGTATTTCCATTCCCATTACTCCAGTGATTTCACTCCTGTTCCCTCTGGTCCATAAAACCCTGATTTGGTACCCAAGAACTCCCAATTCACCAGCTATTTCACTGAACAATACATTCCAAAGCCCCCTCCTGCAGGCTGTTCATTAAATTTGAACTCCTGCAGCCTTCTCTGGAAGGACTTTGAGCAGCCCTTTCCCTTTGCTGGGGGAAGTGATGTTTCTCTGTCAGTGCTGGGGGTTGTGGTTTATTGGAGGATGATGTTACTCAGGCTCCAAAACTGGCAAGCACTTTTATATTTATTGATTTAACCTCTGCACTTTCTTTAAAAATACCTGCAACCATCCACCACGAAGCAGACAGCTTTTTTGTTTTATAGCCACAGCTTGGGCACAGTTTACCTTACTTGTCATCTTCTCTAATTATTTTTCCAATGCTGCATCTACCAAGAGACAATGTGTGAATTTGAATAAGCTGTGAAAAGCTGTTCCTGAGGGGAATAGCAATTGGAACATGGGGAGGTAGTTACTTGCATTCCTTCACTTATTTTTCAATAGAAGTTTCTTTATCCTTCTTATTTTCATCTTTTATTATTACTAATGTGGTGGCTTTTCCCCAAACCCTCTGTGGTGTATGTAAGTTGTGCAGGCAGCTCTTACTTGGAGGGCTATTTCTTTTGATTAGCCTGAATTAGCTAAAATGGTGTAAAAAATAACAAGGTAGGAACTGAAGCTGCTGAGCTGAAAACTCATCCTGGGCATCGGAGCTGAAGTGAAGAACAAACCTTTTCACCAGAGCAGAGAGCTGGAAGTCAAGAAAGGTCCTGCCTGGTATTAAAATGCCTTTACTGGTGGGGTCCTCATCCCTGGAAGTGTCCAAGGATGGAAGGGGGCTTGGAGCAACCTGGGCTGGTGGGAGATGTCCCTGCTCATGGCAGGGGGTGGGATGAGATGAGCTTTAAGGTCCTTCCAAGCCAAACATTGCATGATTCTCATACCCTTGTGTCCTCCCCCAGGTCTCCAGCCCTGCAGGTCCCCAGCAGCAGCTGCAGAAACCCAAATTTTAGTGCAAACCTCTGGTTTTAGGCTGCTTCCCCCACTGTTGTTGGGCAGGCACAGAGTTCTGGCAGAGTTCTGGCTCATCTTCTTGCTGTCCATGAGCCAGCTGTTCCCAAAATCTCCCAGCCCTGCAGAGCCAGGTTGTCCTTCATGTCCTGTCCCAGGCAGTGACCTTCAGGACTGCACCTCATCACTTCTCATAAATCACTTCCTCTTCTTTGATCAGGTTTTTTTGCTCCTCTCTTTTTTGCAGGGCTTTGTTTCCCAGCTGTCAGCAGTTCCTGAGGTGTGCCAGTGTCCCTGCCCTGAAATGCTGCCAGGTGGGCAGATAACCTTCCCAACACCTGCTGATCTCTTCAGAGCTGTGTCTCTGTATAGACATTTATGTCCCCTGCTTCAGATCTCTGCTCTCAGGTTCTTTATTTAGGGGAAATGCAGCAATTCTTGTGTTCTCCTCCCCTGCTGAATTTGTATTTGGCCTCTGCTGCTGTTGTTCTTCAGGAAGGAGAGGGGATGGTTAGTGGAGAGCAGGTTTGTGAGTGGGCTGTCCCAGCAGAAATCCTTTCTCCACAGGTCTGTCTGTGCTCTCTTCTATCTGTACTCCTCTCCTCGTGGAATTTGCAGAATAATTAGGGGATTTCTTCTTTCCTCTCTCTCTCAGGAATATTTCCCCATCTCCCAGGACCAAGCTTCGCTCCTGCTCAGTCAGGCCCTCTGGGCAAACTCACTTTTCTCTGTTTCTTCACATCCCCTCCCAAACCAGGTTGCACTGAAAGGAAAACAAAGGTGTTTTGGATATCCCATTCCCTGGAGTTGCTTTTCCTTTGTGCTGCTTTCATCCAGTGCTGTGTATTGGCCACTGCAAGTGTGGAACACCCAGGGCAATTAAGAGAGAATACAGTTTATTAAAAGCCACAACAAAGCTCTTGTATTTTGGGTAGGCTCAATAAAAGAGCTTCTTGAAACGGGGCCAGGGATCCATCCAGTGTTTGAGTCCAGCCAACACTCCTTTGGAAGCTTTTCTTGGACAGAACAGCTCTAGCAATGATGGTGAAAAGCTTTAATGCCACAGATTCGCTGCTGGAGAGATACAGGATTAGGAGGGCTCATCCTAAAGGCTGGCAAGTCTCTCCCTAGTAAATTATGGGATATTTGGAGTCAGTGGCAAGGGAAACAAAGCTGGACAGAAGTATTTGTTAGTGCTCCCAGGGATGTTGGAGCAACAGAGAGAAGGTGGGCTCTGTCAGCACGGAGCTTGGCTGATGCCAGCCCAATCCTGGGCACCTTTTCCCAGTGCCCTGGGAATGTGCCCAGAGGTGGCACAGGGCAGGGCTGTCCCTGCTGAGGAGCACTCGTGTTCAATCAACCTTGTCCTGCACCTCTGGGGGAAAGCAGCGTGGCCAAAGAGCATTTTTGCTGCTGCAACAAAAATGGGGCATGTTTTTTGCTCCATGTGCCTTGTCCCAAACCACCTGCATTTTAAGGGGTTTAATCATCTGTCTCTTGGTGTTTTCCAATCTTCTATTAATTCTGGGGTTTTAGTGCATCCAGGGTGTGTTTCCCAGGTGGGTGATGTGAGTGGGACTGTGATCACCTCCCAAAGGGTGGCATTTTGGAGCAGGAAATGTTCCTGGGCTGAATGCTCTTCCAACTTTTATTCTGGCAGCTTCCATGAAAAGCATGTTTTGAGCACGAGGCACTGCTGTTTGTTCCAGGGTTCAGTAATTCCATTTTCCAATACAGAATGTACAAACATCCTGTGCACTTTTGTGGCACCACTTCCAAAAATGTCTCTTAAGAAAACACTGTAAAGGGCACATCAAAGAGAGACCTCGTGCAGTCTTTTTTCCCTCCCATCTAAAATAAACCTGCAAACAAAGCCCTGGATAGGATGTTGGTATTAATAATATTTTTTTGTTGCTTCCTTGTTGAAAAAGGATTTGTGAACTTCAGAGTTTCTTATCTATTTATAAAGCTTTTTCTGTGCCAGTGGTTTCAATGCAGTGGGCTTTAGTTTGATTTATGAGTTCTAGTTAAGGTAGGCTGGCTGTTCCTTCAGTTCTCCATCTACCTGCGTGCATGCAGTGGGGAAAAAATTCATTACATTCATTAAATGATGCTGCCCATTATCTCACCAAGCCCTGGAATGTGATGCTTCCAGGAATGGGAAGCTGTATAGAAATTACCTCCCTAATTCATCATGTTCTATGGAGGAGAATGAGATTTTTTTTCCCTCTCTTTATGGAGGTTTAGGAATACATCAGGTTATTTTCTGTTCAGACCATTGCTCTGTAGCTTCCTCCAATTTTCCTTCAATTACAAGAGGGTTTTTTTAATCATGGCCATTACATTTGTACCAGGATTCTTCTGTGCAAAGGGTGATTCTCATTTAAGTGCTTTATGGCCTTGGGTTTGTCTTTGTGACTGAGCTCTCGAGTTCCACAGAACGAGGCAAAGCAGCAATAAAGCTCCAGGCAGGGTTTTACACTGCAGCACATTATGGTGCCTCACAGCCTTCAGGCAGGCCAAAAAACTCCATTTTCAAATCCAAGATAATGCCTGGGAGTATTTATTCCAGTCAGAAAAGGCACTGGGATCAGCCCAAAATATATTTCATCTATGGCAGAGAGAGAAAATTGAGGGGGTTTTGCTCAGACGAACGCAGAGATTTCTGCAGAGATTTGGACCTCCAAGTGGGAATACTTTGATTTTTCCCCATTCCTTGGCAAAACTGGCCGTTTGCAGAACTGACCTGTTCCTCTGCAACAAGTCAATGAAGAAACTAAAGTCATTTTACCAAGGAATGGGAAAGCAACTGAGGGAAAAATCAAAATATTCCCACTTGCAGGTCCAAATCTCTGCAGAAATCGCTGCGTTTGTCTGAGCAAAAAACCCTCAGTTTTCTCTCTGCCATCAAATGAAATATATTTTGGGCTGATCCAGAGTCCCAGGAGGCAGAAATTTGAACCAGGATTTGCCTGTTTTGGTTCCCCCATGTCACCTGGCATTGCTGGAGTTGACCGTGACCAAAAATATTAAGAAGGTTCAAAAAAGTTGTGGAAAGAATGAAGGGAAAAGTTTTGCTTTTTAAAACATTTGGTATATGTTAAAAAGCTCAAAATGCCAACCATGGTATAAGTTTTTAGGCAAAAACACCTTTAGTGGAAAGGAGAAGTCCCAGGACTGCTGGGGAACCCAAATTAGAGGGGGGATTTGCTCCAGTTCTCTGTTGTATTTACAGCTCAGGTTGTTTTCTAGATGACTTCTCAGACAAATTGCACAGAAATTATTTTATTAGATGCCTTTCACAGTTAAAGGACACGGCAGTCCTTTCAGAGAGACAATGATTGTGTTATTGTGGCAATGTTTGGGAAGAGAACAGAGCACGGATTTGTCTTGGAACGGATTCCACTACGTGGGGCTGAACCACTAAGAGAGATTGTGTGAATGAATGGCTTTCTGATTTGATTCCTAAGTGAAAATCAGATTATTTCTTGGACATCTAAATATGAAAATATTCAACAGCTTTTTTTGCTCGTCCCTGTATTTACATATTTTGTTTTATTTCATTCCTCTGAGCCATAACACTCAGAAAGGCAAATAGCTGCCACCAGTAGAACAGCAGGGAAAAGCCTTTTCTTCAAGTCCTACCTTATTTGACATATCTCTGCCACAAAAAAAGCTATAAAATCAAATGTAATGTAATATTCAAAAAGTCTCTTTATTCAGAAAACCCAGTGAGAACAGGAGGTTGGGTAAAAGTCGAGGCTGGAAAGCTGAGCCCATAAATTCAAAGTTGTTGAAGAATTTAAGGAGAATAAACTGGGCTGCTCTAGGAAAGGATGACTGGGGGAGGAACAGGAGTGGGAAAGCTGTGCCAAGGGCAAAAGGCTGGCACTGAGAGGCAAAAATAGCAGGATAAAGATCATAGTGATCCCAAAAAATAGCCTGGAGCTCCTCGTGGCCATGTGAAACTTGAATAGGGACCAAAATAACCTTCGGGGAAGAGAAATCCAGTGTATTCCTGTACCAGCTCCCCAGAAACCTGGGCAGGGATGGAGAGCATGAAGGGTCTCCTTTTCACCCAAAAAATCAAGAGAAATTCAATTTTATTTCTCAGTTTGATTGCTGGGGTTAAAGATTTCCCTTTCAGGTAGTTTAATCTGCAGTTCTTTATAATCTCCCCTAATTGTACATAATGAAAACATTCATTGCACAACTTTCTATTTGAATTCATTCCCCCAGTGACTTCTCCTTATTTCCAAGCAGGAGAGTTTATTGCAAAACTTTCCAAAACCAGATTAGAATATTATTTTAAGTGTCAGGAAACGTCAGGCATTTTATCATGATTTCCTGCACTCATTGCTCTCGCAAATTTGATTTACCACTTCACTAAAATCCACTTTATGAAAAAACTGCAGCTGCAGGGAGGGGAAAGGGAGTTTGTGGGCTCACAAATTGAGATAAGGAGCTCAGAAAGAGCCCTGATTAAATTTTCTTGGGCTTTTTGCTTATATATTTTGTCCTGGTGAAGCCTCTTAGGTGGGAACCGAAATGAAATGTTTCCTCTGAGCAGCGTTTTTGCCTCCCAAAGCCACTCGTGTGTTCAGTTCATCTCATGCCATTAATTCCCTCTCAGCTTTCCATTCTGGGCTATCCCTGGCTTTATGCACAACTATCAGTAGCTCTTTGAGGTGAAGTGTTTCTTTTGCAGGGGATTTGCTCCTTTCTCTAATGGGCTGGATTAAAAATAGCCAGGGTTCAATGAAAGGGCCAAGCCAGGGGAGCTCAGCTGGATTTGGAGCCCGGAGCTGGCACGGATGCCCTGGCAGGGATGGGCACCAGGCTCTTCCCAAGGCTTTGCAGCTGGAAGAGCCACCTTGAGCTGCAGTTCCTTGCTCAGTGGAGCCCAGCTCAGTGCTCTGCTCAGCCCTCACCCCATCCCAGTGAGCTTTCCTTGGAAAACAGGGAATCCATGGACTCTGGGGGGTGACTTCATCCCTCTCAGGGCACTGGGCAGTGCCAGAGCCTGGAATTCATGGGCACCAGGGGCTGAGGATGCTCTGCCAGCAGCTTCAGCTCCTCAGCCATGACCTTCTGTCTCTTTGGGAAGATGGGGAGGTTTTGTTTGTGGCTGGAATGTGGATTTTGGACATCCTGAAGGGCACATGGATGAGCCCTCCCAAGGCAGGTGTGATGTTCTCTGACTCACAACGTGCCTCAAGCAGCTCCAACTTCTTTTAACCTCTTACCAAACCTCTTTAAAGCTGTCCTTTAACATTTCCTCTCCTTCAGTCGATGTTTTGGTGGTTGGCTTTCCCCTTTGGCCCTTTTCCTCCCTGCCTGTCCCTCCTTGCCATCATCCCTTGGCTCCCAGACTGGTTTCTCCTTGCTCTGTGTGGTGTTTTGCCACCCCCCACCATTTCCCCGTGGTATTTTATTTATCTGTATTTAGATCAGTTTCCCTCACACCCACAGCATTCCCAAATCGTGTTTTATCCTTTTTTTCTCAATATTGGCACCATTTTTTCCACCTGATTCCCGACACTGGAACCCTCTCAGATGTTGTTTCCTCGTTCTGTTTGTGTCCTGAGTTCGGTCTCTGAGAAACAAACCCACTTTTTGGGGCAGGAAACCACAACCCCCCAGTTTCCTGCCCTAAAGGATTTTGTCACACTTGTGTCCTGAGTTTCAAATCCTGTGTTTTTCCACTCTGCTATTCTCTTTTGGTCTCCCCACAGCTCATCCCTTTAATACTCAAAATAGAGTTTACAGTGGCGTTGGCAGAGAGACAGCATCGCTGGAAAAGCTGGAAGTAAATCCAGATGAGAGCATGAAAGGTGATCCAAGAGCTGGGATCATGCAGTGCCTGGAGGGAATGGGACACCCACGTGGGTTTAAAAGCAGCTGCACCTTGAGGGGAAGAACAGGGAAGGTTCAGACAGGGTTTAGTAATCAGGTGCAGTAAATAGAGCTAAGTCAGGGATAACACCTTGGATACATCCCTGTAAGAGTAATCCTGGGGTTCTCCTGCTCTCTGGGATAAGAGGATGAGAGGAGGACTTGAGGGAGAAGATTAAGAGTGGTGCTTCCACTGCTTCATCCTGCACTGCTGTGGGAACATCCCCAAAGCTGCCTGGCCTGGATTATTAGGAAGGCAAGGTAGATGAGGACATCATGAGCTCAAAATGACACCTGGTGGGGGTCTGGGAGGGGGGACTTGGCCATGGTTGTGGCCTTGGACAAGTGGTGTGAAACTCTCGTGGAAAATAAGAGGTGGGATGGGAAGAATTCTGTGGAAAAGATCCAGGTGGAATTATCAACAGCTGGAAAACCAACCAAACAAAAAAACCCAGCAGAATTCTTCCATCCTCAGGGGGAAACCACTGGAGGGCAGGGAAGAGCTCCAGGCTGATGGACAGGGCATCTCACCAGAGTGCCTGAGAGTTTGGGGAAAAGCCTTAAGGAATTCACAAAACAATAAACCAGAGCCCAAGAACAGCAAAAGGAGGGTTTGCCACCAGCCCTTCTTGCTGAGAAAATAAACCTGATCCCCCCAGCTGTCACCTCTGTCCCTCAGAACAAGCAGAGTGAGGAAAACCCGAGGGATTTATTCCCAAGGGGCAGGTGAGGTTTGGGAAGGGGCTGAGCAGGTTGTTAGCTCAGTCCCTTTGGTTCCTGGGGAAAGCCACGTTGTTTTTGGTGTTGCTTTTGGTGCAAATCTTCTTGTTCTCTGCACAAGATGCACGAGTCCTGGAGGGGTGTGATCCTAAAAATGAGGAGCAGAGGAAGCACAGCTATTCCTGAGCTCTTCTCCAGCAATGCCCCCATGGCAGGAAAGCCCAAAGAGCCACTGGGATAGCTCGTGTTCCTCTGCATTTCCAAGGTCTTTTGCTTTAGAAACATCAGCTCAGGTTTGCTCTAGTTCCTGATTAACTCAGGTTTTGCTCCAATTCCTGTTTCACTCAGGTTTTGCTCCAATTCCTGTTTAACTCAGGTTTTGCTCCAATTCCTGCTTCACTCAGGGTTTGCTCCAATTCCTGCTTAACTCAGGTTTGCTCCAATTCCTGCTTAACTCAGGTTTTGCTCCAATTCCTGGTAAACTCAGGTTTTGCTCCAATTCATGTTTAACTCAGGTTTTGCTCCAATTCCTGCTTAACTCAGGGTTTGCTCCAATTCCTGTTTCACTCAGGTTTGCTCCAATTCCAGTTTAAGCTCCTGGAAGGGAAGGGTGTTGAATATTTTTGGGAATGTTTCTGAAATCTGAAGCTCTGTTGCATAGGTTGCTTTGCTCCCTGCTCCTGATAAAAGGGACATGCTTTTTGTTGTCTCCAGGCTTGCTGCAAAATCTGCAAACTTCAGGCTGTGTCACTTTAATATACAAACACTCCAAGCCATACAAAAGCCTTAAGAATCAAAGCTGGGCTCTTATCTCGGCAGCCCAGGAGCTTTTTCAAGGAGGTTCTAATGCAAGAGCAGAATAACTTCCAGTGGCTCCTTTGAAGTTTTTTCTAGTGTGCTATCATGGATGTTTAATCCGTGCTGTGGCCACTCTTAAAGATGGGCAGAAATTGCAAAGGGAAGCAGAGAGGGGAGGAAAGTGCTTGAACATTTCTTTAGTCAGCCTTGCTCCACAGGGGTGGTTGGGGTGGCCCTGGGGACAGCAAGGCTGGTCCTGGCTGTCCCTGGGATTGGGGTGCTGCTGGAATGGCCCAGCTCGGATGCAGAGCTCTCCATCCCTCCAGGGATGGGAATAGCTGGAAAATCTACTTGACCTTCTGCCTTGTTAACAAGTGTGATTAACAAGCCTTGTCCTAATGAGATACAGAAACCAAATTACCACGCACTGCTTTCCTTTAATTAAAGTGGGGTTCTGGAAAGTGGTGTTTAAATGGTCACTTGTATTTCCCTGGCATTGAATCACAGTTTCATTAATGTTGGGAAAGATCTCCAAGATTATCAAGTGCAACTTTTTCACCACCTTGTCAAGTAGACCAGAGCTCCAAGTTCCACATCCAGTCGTTTCTTGAACACAGTTGGTTTCATCCTTCCTTTTTCTGACTTCATTCCCTTTTACTCTTCTCTCTTTAATTGGTATCTCTGTCCTTTCTTCCTGCATCTGTCCCTTCCCTCCTTATTCCTCCCACCCTTCTGGTGTGATTTGACTGCTCAGCCACTTCAGGGCTGTGAACAAGAACATCCCCAAGGCATTACCTGCTCCCCAGGTGCTTTTGGGCTCCATAAGCAAAGGTGGTCACACAGGCAGGAGAAATTCAGGTTTTATTCTTTGCCATGTGCATTTCTGGAGGGAAGAAGGAATAACATGAAGGTATTTGTGTTTGTCCTGACTGGGGCCTGATTTATGCCTCTCCTTCTCTCAAGGGTACAGCTCTCAGTGTTTATGTAGTGAAACGACCCCAGAAAATGAACACGCTTTGGAAACTATTTATGGATTTGACTTGGCTGCTTTTCTAGTTAATGAAGTCGCTGTCTTTGAGTCTGTGCCATTTAATTAAGTGGTTTATATAATTACTCCCTGACATCAATTCTGTCCACTCTGGAAGGTTTGTCTTTTCTTACTGAGGAAGGTGTTTGGTGTAATGTGAGTTTCCAGGTCCTTCAGCTTGGGAGGTGAAACACCACAAGGGAAGGGAGGATCCCAAGGCAAAGACACTTCCTTGGCAGTGGGGGATGATCCTGCCAAGGCCATTCTTTTTCTCCTCAATGACTGATGTACCTGAGATTTGTCTGATTCCTCCTCTTTTCCAGTCTGTGTTAATCCAGCATCTCTAAAGCCCCTTGTGCTGCAGAGCCTTCTCCACATCCTCACCCCTTGGGCCTGTTGCTCATCAGTGGGGAAGTTCCCTTCTTTGGGAAACCCTTTGGCTTTTGTTCTAATAGTTTGCCATTTTCATTGCCATTTTGTAAACCCCTCAGATACTCTTTTGGTCCTCCCATCCCAGCTGTAAGAACAGTTCCCCATGAACAACTCCCCCACGCCTTTGCTACCACGGCTCGTTCTTCACCTGCTATTCCCACATGTTGGCATTCCAGTCCCCTTTTGTCACAGTGTCATGCCATAATCCCACCTTTGAGCTGCTTAGCAGCCTCATGACCCCCAGGCTGGCTGGCAGGCAGGAGCAATCCCTTTTCCTGGCACTCTGGGGCTGCAGCAGCACACGCTGAGGACACCAAAGTTTGCTTTATTCCTGCCTGGCGTTGGATTAGTTGGATACAAACTGGGAATTTGGTGCTTTCCTCGCCGGCTCCAGCTCCTTCTTTGTGCCACGGGGCCTTTTCAAACCCAGAGAGAGGAGAGGAGCCCAGCAAAAGGGCCATAATTCAGTTTAAGCAGAGCTCAGTGAGGCTCAGAGTTGTTCTCCTCAGTGATTTAATACATCACTGAAGGAAATGGCATGAGGTGGAACGTGGGAAGGACTCCAGGGCCATGTTTGCCTTGTTAACATCTTGTGTGCAGGGTTTGGCCAGCCTTGGAGGGGACAGATCCTGGGAAATGCAGCTGGAATAAATCCCAGTGGTGTCTCCATGCAGGAATCCCTGAACCCCAAGGCTCTGCAGCCTCCTGGACCCTCCTGCTCACACCCAGGGCTTTGTCTCCATCTGATCCCCTTCTCCTCCTCACTGGAGGTAACACGGGGCTAATTATTAACAGGATTGCTTAATGCACCATCTTTATGGGGTCACTCCTAAGAGGAACTTATTAGGATTTGCTTCCAGCATTCCATTTATCCCCTTCAGTAAAAGCCTCACCAGGACAGGGCTTGGCTCCAGGCTTTCCTGGTTCTTCTGGGTGATTTATGACTGAGGAAAGCCAAATGATCATATTTTACCCACTGACACTCAGCTGTTACCTGAGAATTCCTCTCTGTTTTCTCCTTGCAGAGCTCTGGAGTTGTGCTGGATGGAATTACAGAAATGCTTCTTTTAGGAGTGCTGCTTTGGGGAGGAGGAGGAGGACTGGGAGGCAGGTTGGGGAGCAGATGGTTGGATTTTGGTGACATTCTGAGTGAAAATAGAGTCTTCTGGGTGTCCTGTGTAACAAAGCCAGACTGAATCTTTCTGGTTTTTGTGATGGTTTCTGCTTGGCACAAAGTGATGTCTCTAAATCAGGAGAGACCATTTAGACTCAAATATTCCACTCCATTCTGTGCTTGGAGGGAGAGAACAATGGCAAAGAAAGATGAATGCTCCTTGCTATTTAATTGAGTCTAATAGGCTATAAATACATTTTTTCCCTCAACTACAGAGGGAAAGGCTTCTGGTAAAACTGGTTTTTTCACTACAGAAACTCTATTTGCAAAAGCTTCTGCACAGAAATACCTGCAGAAATCCCCTGGAGTGGTTTTAAGGCATTTTAATTCCTGATAAAAGCTTTCAGTGCAGGGTCTGTGTTGATTCAAGGTTACACTCACAATGTTTTAAATGCCATTTCAAGTTGCAGTTGTTTTGCAAACCTCATTTTTGCCTTTGGTAAAACACCAAATGCTGAACCAAAAGGGGTGCAAAATGAGTAGTGTTGGTTGGTTTATGGCACTTTGACCATTGTTTCCAGGGTTGTGGCTCTTTCTCTCACTTCTGCTCGTTTATGCCAATGTAAAAATGAGCCCCTTTTGCTTAGATTTGATTCCAGGGATAAAAGAGGGTGTTTCAGGTCATGCTGGTTGGGTGGAATGTTTGTGGCAGGCCCTGAGCAGGTGCAATCTCTGCTGTAGAGCCCCAAAACATTTATTTTTAGTAAAGAAGTTGGAGTTTGGCACCTGGATTTTTTCTGCACTGTGAACTGGTAATGGACAAGTCTTTTCATGCATTTTAAAACCTTTTTTAATATATCCTGATTTAATATTCAGCTCATCTATGTTAATAGTTGCAACCCATTAGCATCAAAATCAGATGAAATCTTGACATACTTTTTTTTTTTTAGTATTTCTATCAAAAGTAATTTGCTTTGTTCCATTTGGTAAATGAAAATATTAGCCTTGTATCCCAAATATCAATGTCCTTCTCCTATGGTCACGTGGATGTGGAAATCAGGATTCCTTTGTGTCTGTGCTTGTGCATCTTCCACGATTTGGGAAATCCATCCTTTTACAATCAGCTCCAGATTCTTATTTGTTAAAACTAACAGGAATGTTCTGAAACAAGTGCTTTGTCTGGGGCTCATTTTCAGTTTAATTTCCCACTAATCTTACCCCTTCTCCTAAAAAGGGCATGGATAATAATTGACTTCCAAGTACAATTGAGATTCAAAGTTTGTGTCTGTGCAAATGCAATTCAAGTGTTTTTCCTTTTGGGAGGGGAATAACTCCTTTTCCTCTCGTTACCCTTATTATACTGACTAAATATTTGAGGTGAATATGTGCAGTTATCTGAACAACTGGACTAAATATTCTGGGTGGAACAGCCATCCCATTGGATTCCCTGGGAATATTTGCATGGGGCACAGAGGGGCTGAGGTTGGAGGAGCCTCTGAAGACCATCAGTCCAATCTTTGCTGGAGAAGGGACAGCTGGAGGTTGGTCTAGAACAGTCCAGTTGGGTTTGATGTCTCAAGCATGGCAACTCCACAGCCTGACCATAAAAAACCAGCTTTTATTCCAATTTCAGTGGAATTTCCTGTATTTCACTTCGTGCCCCTTCAGGATAATTATAAATTATCACCCCCCCTGAGGATGAATGAACTCTGTTGGTTTTTTCCCTGCTGCTGATCATTCCATCTGGATCTTTTGCTCAGCATTATTCCCACTCCACCTGTTATTTTCCAGGAGTTTCCCAGCAGTTATCCAAGGCAAGGATCCTGGTTTAGTCCCACTCCCAGAAAACCCATCAGCTGTAATTTCTACCTGATGCCTTGCTGTGATGATTCCTCACCAAGAAAGCTGGAAAATAGGAGTGTTCCAAGGAGAACCAGTGGCAGAGGAGATGGAAAAGGGCGCAGGGAAATGTGGCAGTGCCATTGAGGGAGCTCTGCTGGTGAGTTATCAATGAGAAGATAATGGGCTGATCTGAGCCATTTGCATGGATTTACATGAGAAAGAGCAGTGTAGGTGAGCAGACATCTGACTTGATTCAGTGGCTGGAAGTCCCAGATAACAGAGGGCTCACACTGGAAATAATGTGCCCATTTTGTGGGCAATGGGAATTTATCCTCTCGCAGCAGAGATAATTAACTTCCAGAGGCTCTGGAAGATTCTGTCACTGTTCTCATCCTTTTCAAAATGACTTATTCCTTCAGAGAATGAGACAGGGAAGCGCTGTGGTCCTGATTCAGGATGCCAGACAAGATAATTATAATGATGCCCCTTGCCTGGATAAAATTAATCTTTTAATTAGACGCCCCGATTCCAGAACATTCCTTGTAGCTCTGCCAACTGCAGCGAAGACAAATCAGCCTCAGTGCTTTGTCTTCCCTCATCTGTGGCACCACTGACTGCTTGGAGTGTGGCTTTGGTCGTTCTAATTAATTAATTAGAAGTAGTGTCGTGGGTTTCTCTGATTAGGGTTTTTTTGTAAGAGGGACATGACTCCAGGTGTGCTCCTGGAATGCCACACATTCCAGCCTGATTGATGTTGGGGGAGAACAGAATGTGTCATTTTTCCACCCCAACTTTTGTTCCCTTCCTTGCTCCTCGTTCTAGACCACTCAAATAATTCTATTTAAGCAGGGAGCAACAAGGGCTGTTTGAGGGAAGGAACTAAAGCATAGAGTTCAGAGCCATAAATGCTCATATTTGAGTTTTTGGCCATGTGCTGGGGTGGTTATTTGGGTTTCTTGTGGCCACAAATCCACAGAGAGGCCATGTCAAAGGAGATGGAGCTCTCCCTGCTCAGGGGATGAGCAAAGCTCCCCCCACATGGCCTTCTCCTCCTATTCCATGGACACCACTTCTCCCTGGGCAGCTGGTTGTTTTCCACAGCTGAAGCAGCTGTGGATTACTGTAATTATGCATTTAATACATCTCTGACAATCCAGAGTGAATATTAATTTGAACCTTACCCATCTCCTTGGAATCAGGTTAATTTTCTCATGATTATATAGTGTCTGATTAAGTCAAGATGTTTGTCAGGCTAATCTTTTTCCTGCTATGGAAATAATTGTGCATGAACTACTAAATAATAGTGGTGTTTTCAGTGTTCAGCGTCATTGCAAGTCCTAGGAGAGGATTTCTGAGTTACTCAAACATCTTCAGCCACTAAATTGATTTTAAATTGTGAGTTTGGATTTCCTAGTTCAATAGTATTGAACTGAATGTTTATTGTGGAGAAAAAAGGCATTTTTTAAGAGAAATACTAGGCTAAATGTACTGAAATTTTGTGTTAGAGGAAAACTCTCCTGGCATGTTTGTCCTTTAAATAGTTCTTGCTTCAGAGGGCAAACTGTTTGTCCTGGTGCCATTTGTAGATGTTGTATTATCCTCTTGAGAGCAGATTATGTTTTGCTCTCATGTGTTTTCCCTTTGAATAACTATTCATAGCTCCATGTCCTTATTCCAAGGGGTTTGGCTCAGCAAAATCCCACTGACTTCAGGGCAGTTATTCCTGGTCCTGCTGGTGAAGGACAGGCAGCTGATCCAAAATGGGAGTGTGGGGTGGGAGAGTTGGGACCGAGGAGTGGGAATTCCTCTGGAACCATTTGCAGTGGGGCTGGAAGTGGAATTTTGGTGTCCAGTTCCATCACAAGCAGCCTTTCCCATTGAGAAGGTGGTTTGGCTGCCATGATTTTAGCTCTCAGGGAGACAGGAACACAAAGAAGACTCTCTAATGGTTTCCAGTGCATCAGGATGCCAAGAAACAGCTCTTGGAACGACAGTAAAATGGGAACAAATCCCCACCGTGTTTGAGGCCAACACAGTTGGGTGTGGAATGTGCTCCCAAAGCTGTCCTGGCTCAGCCCTGGGAGCAGGGACATCTCTACCAGGATGAAGTGGGCCATGGAGAGCTCATGACATCCCCCAGTGCTCCCTGTGTCCCTGTTCTGCTCTTCCCATGGCCTTTGGTTCCCAGGGTTATGGAGCTGCATCACCCTCGGCATCCCCATGGGCACGTTTGGTCATGGAATGGGATGAGGATGAGGATGAGGATGGGTTCAGCTATCCCTGCTGGGAAACCTTTCCAAAATTCCCCCAATAAATGTGTGAGGAGATGCTTTGCAAAGCCACCACTCGACTTTTGAAGTAGCTTCATAAAGCAGCCTTTAATTAACCCCTTTAGACCTTTCCTTGCCCACGTACAAAGCAGCTCCCAGAAGGACCCACTTCACAAAGGCAGAACAAATTTCAGTGTGTGGTTGGCGTGAGTTATAAAAGGAACATTTACTTTAAATAAGGATTTCTCAGCAATTAAAAAATGTGGGCAAATCTGGGAGTGACAGAAGGACACTTGTTTGTGTTTGGGGTTCCAGTTGCTGCACAGGGAGGGATTTCAGCAATTCCTGATGGGATTTTTAGCAGGGATTTTTTTTAGTGAACAGAGGAAAATGTGATTTTTTTTTTTTGTGAATAAGCTCTTTAAATATATTTCATTGTATGCAGGTATTTTTAAATGTATTCTCTTTATATGAAATATTAATTTTCCACGGTAGGACAAAATACCCTAAAGTCAATTATGGTATTAAAGTCAATCTTTACTTGATTTGGAGGAGGGAGTTCCAGACTGGAAGCAGATTCCTGGGGGCTGGTGGAGTTCCAGTTCTATAGGAGAAGTGGCTGCAGCTCTGAGTTGTTTTCCCATAGGGATGAGGATGAATGACCAGCCCATCTAATCCCTGAGCTCAGGTGTTTTCCAGGAGCAGCTGCACTTGGAATTCCTTCCTGTAAGAGGGACCACGTGGAGGAAAAGAGGAGAAAGTTGGTTTGGAGCTTCCAAAGCAGGTTTTTCCCCTTAACCTCTGCCTGGAACACAAATCCATAGATTAATGGCAATGGATTTGGGGAGAGCAGAGAGACCTCAGCACCGGCTGGGGGAGCAGCAGCATCCCAAGAGTTGGGTCTGCCCCAAAATCCCAAAATCTGTGAGGGAGGTGCATGGAGGGGGTGTCTGGTCTGGTCAGAAGTTGAGTCTCATGGTCTGTGGGCTGGGATGGAGAGCGTGGGAAGGGGAAAGTCTTTCCTTCTTAGATGTTTAATTTTCATTCACCTGCTGCAGTTGGCTTCTTGGTCTCCTTAATACCGAGATCATGGAATGGTTTGGGTTGGGAGGGACCTTAAAGGTCATCTCATCCACCCCCCTGCCATGGGCAGGGACACCTTCCACTGTCCCAGGGTGCTCCAAGCCTTGTCCAACCTGGCCTTGGACACTCCCAGGGGTGGGGAACCCACCACCTCTGTATAAACAGCTGCACTCACCCCCTCCCACTATTTCTTCTTTAATATTCCAGGGATGGTTTTAAAAGTGAGCCAGAAGTCCTTCTGCCCTGAGTAGGGTCTGGTACAGCCCATCTGGTCCCTGCAGTGCAGCTGGGAATGGGATTGCTCCCACGGGGCTCATTCCTGTTCCTGCTGGAGAGGGAGAGGAGCTGGGATCACTTTCAGTCTTTAATAACATCTCAACACACTGTGAGAGGCCACAGGCTGAGCAAGGCTTGGGTTTTGCTTCTCTGGGAGGGGGAAGCCCCCAGCTGTGAGCTCTCACTGGGAAGAGGTGCCATCCCAGCCTTGGTGCCCATGGAAAACCTTGGCACTGATCCTGATGGTTTTCCCACCTGTCCCCTGGTTTCCACTTGGGCTGAGGAGCTTTGGGCCAGGATGGGTGTTCCCTGCCATGAGTACAGCCCATGTGGCACTAACAGAGACTCCCTGGCACGAGATGTGTTGCAGAAATGAATGTGTATCAGTTCTGCTTTTTATCTGCTTTAGAATTCTTACATTCTCCCAGGGCTTTGGGAGAGCACAGAAATCCACCCCTCCCAGAGTCAAACCTCTTCTCCAGGGAAACATTACCCACAAATGCCTGAACTTGGGCTACATCAGCCCGTGTCCAATGTGTCTTTTGGCCTTCCCATGGAAGAAAACCACTATAAAAATGTCCCATTAGTTCTGCTGCACTCATGGGGAGAGTTCCTTTATTTTTTCCCAGAATAATTCACACTGCTTAGCGTGCAGGGACATGGACCACAACGTCAGGGATATTTTAAGGTTGCAATTCAATCGTTGACTGACTTTGGAAAACTAAATATAACCCCAGGAAGAGCCTGTTGGAGAGCAGAGGTAACTTCTGGTCGGTCCCAGGCCTGGAAGAAAACAACCTTGGTATAATTTATATTTTCCTCTTTTGTCTCGAGGTCAGCAGGAAAGCTGGAGCAGGGAGCAGCATCCCTTGCTGCATCCTGCTTTTCCAGCTCCAAACCCAACCCAAGCCCATGCCAGAAAGAGGGAATTCCTATTCCCTCTTCTAGCAGGAGTGTGATAGTCACAGGAGAGGGATGGCAGTGCTGGCAAGCAGGGAGCAGGCTGTGTTTGGGTCCCTGTGGGGTGTCAGAGCCCAGACCCAGAGGGATGGAGCTGTCCCAGCAGTGACAGGTCTGGGGGACCAGCACCTCTCCAGGGGCAGATGCTCTCAGTGGTTACTCCTGTGTTACTCCTCTGTTACACCAGGCTGTGTAACATCAGTGCAACCATGCCACCTTGTGTCAGCTCCTCGTGCCTTTGAGCACCCTGAGCCAGAACCAACACCAATTTTTGCTTCGTGCCTCAACATTTGGAATAAAGACGTTGTATTTCATGCTTATATTCCCAAAATACACGGAGGGGTGTGTGGCTAACTCTGCACTGCCACAGACTCCCTGCTCAAGGGTGGGTGTTGCCTCAGCTCAGGGGAACGTGGGCCCTTTTATCCCTGACTCCAATTAACACAAAGGCACTAATTAAACCATTGCCTCTTTGCAGTCAGCAGCAGAATACGTGAAGTCCCGCCTGCCTGAGGTGCTAAAGCAGCACCTTCAAGACTATGAGAAGGACAAGGAGAACAGTGTGCTGTCCTACCAAACCATCCTGGAGCAGCAGATCTTGTCCATCGACAGGGAGATGCTGGAGAAGCTCACCGTGTCCTACGACGAAGCAGGTAGGGCTGGGTGTGTCTCAGAGCTCCACTTTGCTCCCTTCACTGTCCCCAAACACCTCGTGCTGGCAGCTGGAACTTTGTCCTCACAGCCACAAGGGCACTCGGGGGAATATTTCTTGCTCCTCTAGTCGAGGTAGGAAACAGTTCCTCTTGAGTGATGGAATGTCAACCAGTTGAGAGGACACTTTGTCTTCTCCCAGCTCTTTGTCCTCTGTGCACTGATGGTGATTGATGTCCCCCTGGCCCTTTGTTGCCTCTGCAGGCCGTGCCACCTGCTTTTTTGGCTCTTTTCTCCTTCACAGCTGCCTTAGTTTTGGGCTTTCCCAGCTCAGAGTGTGCTGGGTGGTCCCAGAATCTGATTTTCAATGTGACACGGTGTGTGTGGACTGCCTGACCCAGGCAATTTGGGGGGTTTGGGGGCATTTAAGCAGTGCAGTTCCAGGGGGGTCAGCTTTGATATCTGCTTTTTATTAGCACTTTGTTCTCTAGTAGGTAGAAATGTCTTTAGATCCCTCACAGAGTTGTCCTGATGGGTGGACTCCTTTACAATTACAGAACAAAATAAGACTCTTGCTGTCTTTTGCTGATTTTCCAACACAGCCCCCAACAAATGCCTATGCCCTGAATTTCACCAAGGTCCTTGGAGTTTAAATAAATTGAAATTAACCTGCGACCTTGTAAAGAAAGAATCAAGCAGAGAGACCAGTTCATTATTTTACTGCTGAATTAATGTTCCTGGCAGGGAGTTGACTGAAAGTGTGTGCAGGGTCGGAGATGCTGCTCTTTGTTCTCCTCCTCAACCACTGGGAGCTGGAACTCACCCTCTGCTTTCATCCACAGCCCCCCCAGCCAGCCTCAGGCAGCCTTGTAGTACAGAAAGAGGCTTTTTGCTTAGTTATGTCCCCATTCTGGGGGTTTTTTCTTACTTCTTGGTAGCATTTCCTTGCTCTGTCCCTCCCCTGGAACCTGGTGGTGTCCTGGTGGAACCTGTGCTGGGCTCAGCTCCAGGGTTTCCTTCCAGCTGCTTTAGGCAGAAGCCTCCAACTCAAAACTGGGGGTTTCACCCCATTCAGGTGGGTTTTCACCCTGTCTAGATGGTTTTTCACCCTGTTCAGCTGGGTTTTGCAGACACTGCCCTGTGGATCCCTCTGGTTTGGTCACTGGCACCCTGATGGAGTTGCCACCATCCGAGTCCCTTGTGACTCCCAGCTCTGGCAAACCCAGCCCTGCCAAGCTGCTGGGACTTTGTTCTCACACTGCAGTGCCCTGAAGGACTCCAAATACTCAAAATACACCAACAACAACTTCTCAGCTCTGTTCAGGCTCCTCCTCAGCCTCCCACTCAGGGGCAAGGAGATTCTCTTCGAGCTCCTTTTATCTCGAGGGTGCTCGAGCAGCTCGAAATGCCACTTTGCAGACAGTGAGTTCTGGGTGTTCCCAGGGCTGGGGGCTGTGGTGAAGTCAAGTAATTACAAAGCTCTGTCACTTTATCAATTGCATTCCCTCATTAACCCAATAAATAAGGCTGGTTCTCTGAACTGCTGTGATCAGAGATGCTCTTGAGCTGCCTTTGCAGGCAGAAGGAGCTCAGAGTCATGGGAGTTCTCAGAGGACAAGAGCTAAAAGGAGGGTGCAGAATATTTCCTTAATCACATATGGCCTGTCTTTAATGATGCATAAAAAATAAGCTTCCAAAGTTGTTGCTTTCTGTTGCTTCTCTTTATCTTTTTTTCACACCAAATTTCCCAGTCTAGTGAATCATGTATATCTTTTTCCCTGGTTTGGCCTCTCCAGTCATTTTGATGGATAGAACTTTGTTAGGAAGGAGAAAATGCAGTGGAGGAAATCACTGACTCCTGTCAGAAGGAAAAATAAAGCTTTTTCCTTTATGGAAAGCGAAAATAAAGACAAGAAAATAAAGCAGTTTTAGCTGGAAAGCCATATTTGGGGATTTCTATCCTGCAGTAAAACAATCATGTGCAAATGAGAAGCTGCAGAAATAACTGGTTTAGAGAAGTCCCAGCAATTACACATCTTCAGAAGAGAGACACAGCACAGCTGTGAATAACCCCCAAAATTTCAGCTTGCCAGTGAGCTGGAGACACCTCTAGGGATGAAAACACAGCTCTCAGGATTCCCATCGTGGCTCTGGTTTCCTGGAAAGGCAAGAATGGTGCTACCTGCTCTTGAGCAGGATGTGAGTGTGAGGAAAGCACAGGAAACAGGATTGCAGGGGCTGTGGGTGATCCCAGGAGCTCCAGCTGCTCCATAATTGGGGGGATATTTTCCTTTTATTGTCCTTTTTCCACAGCCAGATCAATGCAGTGAGCAACTGGAGCTGCTGGTGGGACAGGCAGAGGGAAAGGGGCAATCTCTCAAAATCCACACTGGGGAAAGAGAGTGATGGTGATGAAAGGGGGAAATCCAAAATCCAGCTTTGGCTGGCAGGGAATTAGGGGAGGGATAACCAAACCCACCCTGGAGGGTGTTGTCAAGGGTTTGGTTTCTGGAATCACGTGGAAAGTGGCATTTAAGGTGATCCAAGGACCAGTAGCTGCATGTTCAGGAGCACTTCCACACCTTTTCCATCCAGGAAACCTTTCCCATCCCTCATTTTCCAAGAGTTTGCACCCCCAAGTCCCTCCATTCTCCTGGAGTGGGTGGGATTCAGTTCCATCCAGAATCAAACAGAACTGCCCTAAAATGACTTGGGCTTTGGCACAATTCTGCAGGTTAATTTGGCCTTTCTGGCAACAATCAATATTAATAAAGTGCAGCTTCCATGGGCTCCACATCCTGGTGCCTCTCTGTGAATCTTTCCCTTTAGGAAATCAATCCATCAGAGCTCCCAAATAAAACGAGTCCGTCTGAAAATAGTCAAATGCTGGCAAGGTTGGAGCTTTGACTAAGGAAGCTTTGCAAAAGGAAAGGAGGCCAAAAGTGACAGATGGATACAAATCCTCTCCTAATCTTTAAATCCCTTAGTTTAAAAAGTGGCATTCTTGACTGAGGCCGGGGTAATTTTGTGCAAGAATATTTCCTCTGATGGAGCTTGCTTGGCTTTTAATCCTATTCCTTTGATTTATGGCATCTCGAAACATCTGGGGTGCAGAAATGCAATTTGGGGGATTTAAAGGCAGTTTGGCATTTCAGTGTGGTGTGCCAGGGAGCTCAGACCTGCTGGGACATTCCAGAGCTGGAATTGTCCTGGAGGTTTCTCCTTAATGGATGGGCCCTCTCCCCCAGAGTCCTGGAGAAACTGAGTTTCATTATTGCCCTACAGAAGAGAGGAATTTCATTTTTCCCTGCTGTCAAATGGTCAGGAAGGATGTTGATATTTGGGAGCTGCATCCAGAGCCAGGTGGCAGCCCAAGAATGTTTTCTGAGCTGGTGTTTGCCAGGGTGCCACTGTCTGGGGGTGAAATGCCCCTTTCCAATGGCACTGCTCCCTTTCTGCCACTGCAGGCAGGTGTTTTCCCCCAGGGAAAGTGATAGCAGACAGAAAATGAGAACATTAAAGTGGGAAAATTGCACCAGAAGCTATAAATAATAGGGATAATAAATGCTTTGTTGGGGGGAAATGGTTTTTTCCCTCTGCAAAGAGCTTTGCCAGGTAAAGTCATCATTATGCCCCATTGCTGTGAAGGTAAATAAGTTCTCTGGGATGTTGTCCCAGGATGGGCTGTGCTCAGGCTAAACCCTTAAAAATGCACAACAAATCTGTTGGATTTATGTCCTTCCTTAAAATTAAAGAAATGACTGTCTTATACTGCAGGGTCATTCTTGGGTTGTGCTTTGGGGCTGTGTTTGCTCCTTTTCACAGAGGGCTTGGCCTTTGGGGAGATCTGGGAATCCACTTTCCATAGTAGTTACTCATCAGGGGTTTAAATCCTTGTCCTGCCAAGGAGTTTTGGGAATATTTCTCTCCCAGTCCTGGCCAAAGCCATTCCCAGTGAGGCAGAGCTTGGGCTCCCTGTGCTGAGAGCGCTGGGGAGAGCAGGCATCTGTAATCCCACAATTATCCAGGGATAATGATCCTGCAAAACACTGAATTGTGCTGAAAGGGAAATGGCCTGAGCCTGGAAAGTGGCTGAAAAGCTTCCTGGGAGTTTTCAGGAGGGATTTAAAGAGCAGGAAATAAAGGGATAACAAAATACGATAAAAACACCAGTTGCTGCACAGAATATTCAGGAACAAAGTGAGGAGAGCGGGGAAAGGAGCCAGAAAGAGGAGAGAGGGAGAAACCCTTCCCTGGCAGGGTGGGCAGGCCCTGGCACAGGGTGCCCAGAGAAGCTGTGGCTGCCCCTGCATCCCTGGCAGTGTCCAAGGCCAGGTTGGAGCACCCTGGGCTGGTGGGAGGTGTCCCTGCCCATGGCAGGAGGTGGCACTGGGTGATCTTTAAGGTCCCTCCCAACCCAAACCATTCCATGATCCAGAGATCTCATTGGAAACCCAATATGGTTCTCTATTTCAAATAGAAATGTTTAAAATAGGACCACATACAACCAGGTGGGAATCGGTCCATGCTGGAAATTCAAGTTCAATCTTACAGGTCTGAAGTAATTTCTGTATCTCTGGAAGAACTTGGTGGTTCTTTTAATCTGTTTCAAAAGAAGTTGTTTTAATTTTAGGGGGGGGGGAAAGACCCCACATTATGTTGAGATGATTATGGAATTTTGAGAGCTTGAATTTATAGAATGGTTCTTTTTAGGTTCAGGCTTTGCAGAAGAATTTTGAGAGCTGAGAGGAGGGGCAGGTGCAGCTCATGGCAGGGAACAGCAGCAGGAGGGATTTTGGGATCTGGAATACCTGGATGGTGTGTTGGCTCTTTGGTCTCATGTACTTTGAAAGATACTTGAAGAAAAGGGGGTGGGTGCTTAAAAAACGTGGGTTTGGAAGGTCCTGGGAGCATTCACAGGCACTTAGCCCAGTAATTTGCCAAAACTGTGTATTTTTGGAGGTTTAAACAGCATTTTCTTTAATCTGTGTAGCTTCTGCTGAAAGAAATGACGTGGCTGTTTCAACATTTCATAACCCAGAACACCGTGAAGGACAGGCTGTGGTTTGGGCATGGAGAGGTTTGGGGAGCAGCAGAGCAAGGATGGGCCTGCAGCCCCTGTAATCCCTTGCTCTCACATCTGCTGCTTGGTTGGAGCATTGTTTCTCTTGTAGATAATCACTGGAGAATCAGATTTATGGCTTTGCATTGGAGTTGTTGGGCCATTTGGAGGGCACATGGAGGTGGAACTCCATGATCTTGATGGTCTCCCACCACTTTTTATCCATATTCCTGGCAGCTGGGAAGCCAGAGACTCCCTTTATACTTACTTCTGGTGGGTTTTCTCAGTCTTGCCTATTCCAGGGGCGATAATCAAAGTTTTATTTGCATTGCCTGAGGGGGATGTGCAGAGCATGGAAAAGAGAGATGCAGGAGGCACAAGGCTGGGCTCCAGGGAGGGGCTGAGGCAGATGGGCACAGAGGACAGCCATGTGAGCCATAAAAATGTCACATTCCTGCCCTGCAAACTACTGCAGTCTCATTGTTCAGGATTTAAAGTCCCTGGAAGGCAAGTGGAAGTGAATGGGCTGTAAATGAGAGCGAATCTGCCCGTGGTGCCAGTTGCTAGTGCAGAGTAAATATGAGTATAAATCTGTATTGTGCTTTAGCCTGCTTTTTGCACTGTTTGACTAAGTCTCTTTCTTTCTGGGCATTATTGAAGCTCAAAAATACCAGTTCTGGCTTAATTATTGTGTGAGCTCAAGCTTGAGCACTGTTGAAAAAAGATGGGAATGGAGTTTATGTGTTGGGTTTTTTGTTTGGGTTTTAATCAACCCAGCCCTGTAAGTATTGAATTTTTTGCCCTGGGCTTGTCTCTGCCCAAAGGGTTGGGAAGAGCCCTCCAAGAGGGTTGGGAAGACCTCTCCAAGAGGGTTGGGAAGAGCCCTCCAAGAGGGTTGGGAAGACCCCTCCAGAGGGTTGGGAAGGCCCCTCCAAAGGGATAGGAAGACCTCTCCAAAGGGTAGAGCAGGACCAGGGATGGCAGGGGGGCTTTTCCACACCAGCACTTGATGAGTGGGGTCCAGGCTTCCCAAAACTCCTCTGTGGGGTTGGTCTAACACACCTCCCACCCCATATGGAGTCAGGCCAGGGCTGAGCTGTTATTCCAGTTCCATCTGCAGAGGAAGGATCCAGCTGGTTCACACCTACTGCTGTTCCCAGAGGTCCTGTCCCTGCAGGGCTCCTGCTGTCCCTAAGCAGGGACATTGTCCCCAGCTTAGCAAAGAGGGAGGCAAGAAGGGACATGGTGGCATCTCCTGCACTTTGCTGGAGGATTGGGATGACAGGAGGGGAATTTCAACCACCCCAGGCCACCCAGAGCCCAAGAGCTCTGCTCTCATCCTGAGCTGGCCCAGCAGGCACCAGCAGGATGCTTTGATGCCACAGGAGAGTTTCATCCCACCTGGGCTCTCCAGTGGTTGTTATTATATATATAATACATGTTTTATATATGCATACATAATTATATATACACATTATAGTTACAATGTTATATAAATATAATGAATTTGTTTTCCTCCCCTCAATAAAACAATTACCTCCAAACTGCTATTTGGCCTTCTCTGAGGTGCCTTGTCTGAGACTACAGTACTAAAATACACCAATAATCTTACCTGATTTTTAAAAAAAGAAAAAATCTCCCCAGGCAGTCTAGCAGAGGTTTTAAATTTTCAGCTGATTTCCTTTGCAAAGGGCCCTGCAGGGGGTTATTGAAGCTGCCACATCCAGGGGCTCATATAACATGTGTTCTCAATTCCAGCCCCTTTCCACTGGGAATTTTCCATTGGGCAATTGCATTAAATCTGAGGCTGCTGACAGGAGCACGGTGTTTCCTAACTCTGCACAAGGTTAAATGACTGAAATCAAAATAGATGGAAAGAAAACAAAGTAAAATAAGTTTGCTTTCTCCTGGCATGGCAGGTCAGGAATGGGATGATAGGAATGATATCCCACCATCCATCCGGGATCAGGGAAGAGCTGATCCTCCCTAAATCACCTGGGAAATCATCCCCTGGCTCAGCCTCTCATTCACACAGATCATATAACCAGAAGGCTGTGTTCAACATTATCATTTTTCTATAAATTGTGGTAATAATGGCTCTCTTTGGGAGGCATTTTGCTCCCTAAGCACTGGGGCTGCAGTGGGGTGTTTGCAGTGGTTTCCTCAGTGGGAAATGTGATGTTGGCTATTCCCTGCAGGAAAAACACACCCTGGGAGGGTCTGGCACCCAGGAGGGCACAGGGATTTACACAGGGCAGTGTGGGCAGGCACAGCCAGAGCTTTCCCTGCACCCCCAGCCTGGCTGGGTCTGAGCCTGAGCCAGGTTTGGGGCTGAAAATAAGCCCAGCATAAATCCAATTCATCAAAGTTATTTTTAATTCCCATTTAATGAGCACAAACATGGAAATCATTGCAGGAGTAGAGGGAAAGAGTGTAACAAACAGGGACCTTTCTGCAGTAAATCTTCCTCCCTTTCCTCACTTGTCAGTGCAGCCACCTCCTGGGCCAGGAATTGCATTGGGATCATCAAGTTTAATAGCCAATTCTCCAGGAATTTATCAAGGTCTTTTTGAACCCATTTCTGGTTCTGCTCCCACGTGGCTCATGGAGTGTCCCATCTGGTATGTGTGTCCCTGTCCTGCAGCACCCCAGGGTCCTCCTGGAGCTGTTCTGGCTCTGTGTTCCCCCCAGCAGGATTTGGGTTTACATCTCATGGGGTTTGTTTCCCACCCAAACTCCCAGGGCAGCTGTTCTGTCCCTCTCTGAGAGATACCAGAGTGCCTTTTGTAGCAATTTTAGGAGCACTGTGCAGTCAGTGCTAAAATTCCCTTTCAGTTTTTGTTCCCTTTTAATTTGCATGTCTCAAATGTTACTTTGCCATCTTCTGACTGTGCAGCACTAATGAAATGGTTCTGTCTGGTGCAAAGCCTGTGCAAGGAATATTTGTAAGAGCTGGAGTTCTTATAAATGCAGCTTGTGGGAGCTGCAGGGGAAATACAGAAAAGTCATGGTCTTAATAATTCCTGCCTTGTTCAATATCCATGCCACTCTGCATAGTGGAACAGGGGGAACACAAACTGTGGTGTTCACACTTGAAAAACACCCCGTTTGTGCAATGTTCTCCTGCCATGTGAGCCAACAAACACTGGTGGACACAGTGGTCGGTGACTAATTACATTTGCTGTGTAGTTAAAGGAATTAAAAATGTCAGGTCTTTTCCTTTTTCCAGTCAAAGCCTAAAGAATTGATCTGAGTTGTGGGGGGTGAGGGGATGGAGCTCTGGATTACCCTGGCCCTGCCACAGGGTTTGCCCTTGGCAGCAGCGAGGGGGTTAATTGGTGCTTTAATTCCTTTCCTTGGCCATTAGGAAGACCCAGTTGTGTGGTGGGGATGGGAAACCCTCCTGCAGTGCAGCCCCTCTGTCACTGCACTCAGTGCTCTGGGCTGGGTGGCACGGCGGGCATCGCTCACACCTCGGACCCCCTGACCTCGGAGGGCTCTCCCAGCCTCACTGCTTCTGGCATTCTGGGATGGCAGGAAGGTTTTCCTTCTGCTCATTTACCTATAAATACCCCCACAAAGGCCATGTGTGTGTTTTGCTGCCATGCCCTCTGTTTGCCCAGGTACAACGTGTCTGATCGCGCTGCTGTCCGACAAGGAGCTCACCGTGGCCAACGTGGGCGATTCCCGGGGAGTCCTGTGTGACAAGGATGGGAATGCCATCCCCCTGTCCCACGACCACAAGCCCTACCAGCTGAAGGAGAGGAAGAGGATTAAGAGAGCTGGTGAGTTGCTTTGGCTTTGGGTTGAAGGTTCATCCCCTTTCTTTGCTCGGTAAATCAAGCTTTTCCCTGGGAGAGGCTGGAAAGTGCCCAGCTGAGGGATGAGCAGAGCAAATCTCCCCTTGTCCATGCACCACTTCCAGGAGCAAATCTCCCCTTGTCCATACACCACTTCCAGGAGCAAATCTCCCCTTGTCCATACACCACTTCCAGGAGCAAATCTCCCCTTGTCCATATAACCCTTCCAGGAGCAAATCCCCCCTTGTCCATACACCACTTCCAGGAGCAAATCTCCCCTTGTCCATATAACCCTTCCAGGAGCAAATCTCCCCTTGTCCATATAACCCTTCCAGGAGCAAATCTCCCCTTGTCCATACACCACTTCCAGGAGCAAATCTCCCCTTGTCCATACACCCCTTCCAGGAGCAAATCTCCCCTTGTCCATACACCCCTTCCAGGAGCAAATCTCCCCTTGTCCATACAACCCTTCCAGGAGCAAATCTCCCCTTGTCCATACACCCCTTCCAGGAGCAAATCTCCTCTTGTGTATACAACACTTCCAGGGGGATATCAAGGTGCAGACAGAGATGGCAGCAGAAGATCCAACCCTTAATGAGCTGGAGTTGGGGTAGGAGGAGCAACAACAGCCCATGGACCATCCCATCCCTTGGGATCTCTGCAGGGAGCAAAGGAATAACTAGGAGCATCACAGCCTGGCTGGGTCTGAGCCTGAGCCAGGTTTAGGGGCTAAAATAAGCCCAGCATAAATCCAATTCATCAAAGTTATTTTTAATTCCCATTTAATGAGCACAAACATGGAAATCATTGCAGGAGTAGAGGGAAAGAGTGTAACAAACAGGGACCTTTCTGCAGTAAATCTTCCTCCCTTTCCTCACTTGTCAGTGCAGCCACCTCCTGGGCCAGGAATTGCATTGGGATCATCAAGTTTAATAGCCAATTCTCCAGGAATTTATCAAGGTCTTTTTGAACCCATTTCTGGTTCTGCTTCCACAGTGGCAGCAAATTATTTGAGGAAGAGAAAAAGTTGCTGTGGTTTGTGTTAACCCTCCACTGAGCATTGCCCTCCCAAGGGGCAGGGCCTCTCTGCCTCCATGTCTTCCTCTGTAAAATGGAAATAACAAGTTTTTCCAGGAGTATAAAACATATTTAAAACCCACAGGTTATCACAATGATGCCAGAGCTGAGGCCACATGTGCTCCCCAAAGGGAAAGGAAAACTATCCAAGTCCTGAGAAGAAGGAATAAAAAATCTCAGGCTCTCTTTGCTTCCACTCTGTACTTGGGGGATGCATTAATAAAATCTGGAGATTTATCTGGAAAATCACTTCCCTCTCAGCCAAAGCCAGGAGCCTTCACTAAGGAGAAAAACTAATCTGATTATTTGATTTGTCTAAAAATGAGCCTTTATAACACAACAGCAGGTGAAATGTACCTGGATTTTTGCAGGGATTTCCAATCTAGGGAGAAATTATTTTAATGGACAGGTAAATGTTGGAACTATCTGCAGCTAAAAAAGAAACATTCTCTCTACACCTGTGACTCCATGACTTCCCTTTTCTGTTCCCTCATCACTGCTCTGAGCTCATAGTGCTGTTAAAAACATACAGTCCAGTTTATCCCACTGCCAGATATTTCCACATTCTAGAACATCCCTTTTTTTCCATCCACTAAGTGTAAAACTGAACCAGAGTGCCCCAGCTGAATTATCCAGCCCATACTGCTCCAGTGACAAAAGGCTTTTCCCAGCATCCAGACCCTTCCTTGTCATGAGGAACTCCAGAAGGTGACAATAATCACCTCACCAGGTTCCACTGGGGTTTCCCAGCTCCACATTGCCCTGTAGGACAGTGGCCTTGGCACAGCTCTGGGTTGAGCTTGGGAGGAAGCACAAGGTGACTGTCCCTGACAGAAATTCAAGTTATTCACCTTGAGCATAATCCTTGTGCACGTGTGAAGTGTTTGTGCCACTGCCAAAAAGCTTCAGTTCAAAAACCAGCTCTTCAGTGTTTGCTTTTCCTGAGCATTTCTATGGATTTGCTGGGCATTCCTTTAGAAGAGAAAATGTTGGAAGTGCCAACAGACAGGTCAGAAAACCACTTGTGCCTCAGGCAGTTCCAGGTGCCACCTGAGAAGGGCACCAAAAGTCTCTGGACACACAAGCACAACCTGGAGTAAGGGTGGAGTAAGGTTTGCTTGGCTGTGTATCCAAAGAGGAGGCTCCCAACCCTTCCTTCCTCTTGACTGTGGAAGGAAACCTTTCCTAAAGGAGGCTCCACAGGAGTGTCCATGAGAACAGCAGTTACCAGTTCTGTTTCTGCTGGCTTTGACACAAATCAAGTTTCAAGCATTAGGCAACAATGAATCCTTCAATGAAATAGTTTCACCTGAAAGCAGAAGGAATTTACAGATTAGATCAGCCAGGCAGGAGTTGGAATGCTATGGGAAGATTTGGGTGACAGCTGACAAATAACAGCCAGGCTGAACAAAGAACAAAGACATTTGTAAGAACACCCGAGCAGACAGTCTGCAGCTAGAAAATTCTGTCCTACATTTAATGCTCCATGTTTGCAAATTGTTTGTCCTCGAGTGACTTTTCCTTCCTGTTGAGAGGACAGGAAGGCTGTGCTGGAACAGCTGTTGGTGTGCAGATGGATGCACAGGAACCGAAGGTGCCACAGCTCCGTGCAGTGCCCTGATTCCCATTCCTGGCACACCAGGACAGGTGTGGCTGTGCCAGCAGCAGCCACTGCAGTGCAGAACACCCCTCCCTCTGAGCAAAGAGACTGAACCAGATCCTCAGTGCTGGGGGGGGTGAAATCAGACCCCACAGGGTGGTTCTCTGACTCCAACTCAAGTTTTGTCCTCGGTTTTTTGGTGCTGTTTGACAGAGCTCACTCGAGGCAGTTTGGGAAGAGCCTGTTGATGATGTTGCACTTGTTTCTTTGCCCTGTGCCTTGAAGGGAGTCGTGTGTCCCACTGCAGGGTGTTCTCAGTGCTGTTTCCTTCAGAGAGCTGCAGTGGGGAGCCCTGAATCATGCAGGAAAAGCCTTCACAAACAAACAATGTAAAGATTTGTTTCCCTCTGCACGTCCCCAGGAGTTTCCCTGAGCAGTAAGTTGGGCACAGCAGGAATTCCTGTGCTATTCCATAGGCTGTGGGCCTCTCTGGGAAGCTGCTGCCTGTGAAAGCAGACCCATCCATGACCCCTCTGCTTCAGCTCTTCCCACAGCACTCCAAGACCTGCCAAAGGCATCATGCTGAGCTCTGTCTCCCTCAGGTGGAGTTTTGGGCTGGTCTGGCAGGGACCAGAGAAACGCTCCAAGGTTTCAAAGAGCTGCTTTAAGTGTTGGTGTTTCCCTCTAGGTGGTTTCATCAGCTCCAAGGTCTCAAAGAGCTGCTTTAAGTGTTGGTGTTTCCCTCTAGGTGGTTTCATCAGCTCCAAGGTTTCAGAGCTGCTTTAAGTGTTGGTGTTTCCCTCTAGGTGGTTTCATAACTCCAAGGTCTCAAAGACCTGCTTTAAGTGTTGGTGTTTCCCTCTAGGTGGTTTTATAACTCTAAAGTTTCAAAGAGCTGCTTTAAGTGTTGGTGTTTCCCTCTAGGTGGTTTCATCAGCTCCAAGGTTTCAGAGCTACTTTAAGTGTTGGTGTTTCCCTCTAGGTGGTTTCATAACTAAGGTCTCAAAGAGCTGCTGTAAGTGTTGGTGTTTCCCTCTAGGTGGTTTCATCAGCTTCAATGGCTCCTGGCGTGTCCAGGGCATCCTGGCCATGTCCCGCTCCCTGGGTGACTACCCCCTGAAGAACCTGAACGTGGTGATCCCTGATCCTGACATCCTCACCTTCGACCTGGACAAACTGCAGCCCGAGTTCATGATCCTGGCCTCTGATGGGCTGTGGGATGCCTTCAGCAACGAGGAGGCCGTGAGGTTCATCAAGGAGCGCCTGGACGAGCCGCACTTCGGCGCCAAGAGCATCGTGCTGCAGTCCTTCTACAGGGGGTGCCCCGACAACATCACGGTCATGGTGGTGAAGTTCAGGAATAGCAGCAAAGCAGAAGAGCAGCAGTGAGCAGGGGCTCGCTCTGGACTCCCAGCAAACACAGGGGGGAAGCTCTAGGAGATGTTCGGAGCGGATCCCTCCGGCCTTTGTTCTGTGCTTGATAAAAGGAGCAATACAACAAATCCATGCTGAGCCATGGCAAGACTGGTCTGCCCACGTGGCCCTGCCTCCCTGTGACCTTGCTGCTCCTTAGGGCCTGGCTGGGACCTTCCATTTCCCAATTTTCTTTACCAAACCCACGCAGACTCCTCCTTTGATCCCTCCCCTCTCGGCTCTGATGCTCCGGGGTTGGTGCAGGTGCACGGCAGGGTCAGGGCAGTGCTGCTGCTTCCCCCCCCCATGGCTGTGACTGCTCATGCTCCTCATCTCTCCAACCCACAGTGGAATAGGAAAAAGTTTGTGATTCTTGGCCTCTTGCTGATCTGAAGGAGGAAGAGGAGCCAAGTGTCCCACTGCTGCCACACTCTTGGCTCTCTGGCTTCATTACCCTCACCCCCCTTAAATGAACCCCTGCCAAGCATGTGAGTAGGTAGAGTTACTGAGTTACCTGAAGCCACATGTTTATCCAGGCTGTGCATTACTCTAGAACAATTCTAGGCCATATTGTATCCAAACCAGCTAATGGTAAACTTCAGCCAAATACTCCAAGGCTTGACACCTTCTACATCAGAAAAGAGCTCAGCTGTGATAGCAGAATGCCCATCATTCACCAGGAATCACCCTGACCTTACTTTTTTGACATGGACTTGGAAAGTGATGCAAGGTAAAATTAATTTCATTAGTGACTGTTGGGAAATTCATCCAAGCAGGGGGTTCCTCAGAGCTCCCAAAGTGGAGTGGCTGTTTCTGGTACCACTGCAGATGGATTGGGGGTGGTAATCCCAGGGCAGAGCCGTGTTTTGGGATGATGTACAAAGGCCAGGCAGCATCATTGCACTGTAGAGATGAAAGCTTGTGTTAAATCTAGATAAAAGTCTGTTTAGATCTAAGTTTCAGTATTTAATTGTATTTTGGAACCTGTGGCTGCTGTGAGTTTGAGCGAGGACAGTGTGAGTTTGCACGTGGTAACAGCTCCCTCCTGGCAGTGGGACAGGGCTGTGTGTGAGATGAGCAGAGCAGGCTGGATAATTCCACAGTCCTAGGGATCTCCCTGCTCAAGTCTTCAGGGAGATGGAGCTTGGTGGTGTTTGGGTCCAGGGGTGAATGAGGGATCTGATGCATTACCTGGCATTGCCTGTCCTTGGGTGCTGGGCAGGTCTGGGTCTCTCGAGGTGAGACTCAAAGAGCACCAATTTCTACTCAAGAAGGAATTCCCATCTTAGTCTTTTCAGTTTTGTTCCTAGGTAACCTCTTCCCCGAGAAACTTCTCTCCTTTAATTTGCTGGGGATAATCACAGCTCTTAATTGGACCTGCTGCCATTACCAGTGCTGTCCAAGGGGTGCCTTGGCAGCCTCTGCTCATCCCAGACTCCAAGGAGAGCCCCTTGACTCAGAAAAGTGGAAAGCAGAAGGGGGGAAGTGTCCAGAGCCTTCCCCCTGTCCTTCCCAGGAGATGTTCCTGGGGAGGAAGGAGAAGGAGAATCACACCCAGCAGCTCTGAAGGAGAGGGATGTTTGTGCAGCAAAGGCATCACCACTAATCCTTCATGGGGATTATGGGAGTTGGAACTGGAATGATGGTTAGCTCCCAAAAAAACATGGTAGATTAACACCATGGCAGGGAAAGCTCTTGGCTGCTCTGAGCCTCCTGCAGCTCCTGCTCCCCAGGTTAGTGAGCATCCCTGAGGGATCCATGAGCCCCAGAGCATCCCTGAGGGATCCATGGTCTTCTCTTGTGTGTGCAGCTGCAGCTCCCTCAGCCTGTCCTGGCCAGAGCCACCCATGCCAATCCAAACCTGGTGACTGTAGGGTTTATTACTTTAAAAAAGGACCTTCAGCTGCTTTAGGTTTCGAGCTGAAGGACTGAAGGAGGACAGAGGCTTTGTGTGCTCGTCCACATCCATGCTCAGTGCCTGGCTGTGCTCCCTGCTGGAAGTCTGAGAAGCTTTGAATCCCAACCTAAACACCCCTAACTTTGCTGATTTGTGCCAAATTCTGTCCTGACACAGCTGGGATGACAACACAAAGCCATGTGCATATTCCTGATGCAACCTGAGCAACCCAGGGTTCTCCCCCTGCCTTAACACTCCGTGCTCCAGCTGGGGAGGGTTGCCAGGTGCTGCAGCCAGGAATATCCCACATGGCACAAGGGGTTCCTCCCTGCTGCTCTCCTGCCTGGGCACCCCTCCAACAAACGAGCTGCCTTTTGGAAGTGGCCAGCACGCAGCTGGGAGCTCCTCTGGCCATGGAAGTGCTCCCTTGGTGACATCTGTTCCCCCAGGAAGAGCCTCACGTGGCAGGGAACTGATGGGTTGAGTTGCTGCCAAAGAGCATCTTTCCTCTGGTCCAATATGGCAAAATGTACCTTGTAATTAGTCAGCTGGCCCAGTGCTTGAGGAATTTGGGCACAAGCTCCCAGTTAACTCACAGTTCAGTGACCAGGCACTGGGATTGTGGACTGCCACGGGGTCCATCACTGATCACACACCCAGGGGCGTTCAGACAGAATTCCAGAATTGCTGGAAGGGCTGTGGCTTTCCCTGCTGCTCCCTCTGGGGCTGGGCTTGGTGGGGCCATGGCTGTGTCTAGTGGCCTGAGCCTGCCCTGGGAATACCATGGCATTCCCTCTGATTCCACAGCAGCTCTCAGCCCCTGGGGCACATGGGAGGGGTTGAAAGGGAATACCATGGCATTCCCTCCAATTCCACAGCAGCTCTCAGCCCCTGGGGCACATGGGAGGGATTGAAAGGGAATACCATGGCATTCCCTCTGATTGCACAGCAGCTCTCAGCCCCTGGGGCACATGGGAGGGATGGAAAGGGAATACCATGGCATTCCCTCTGATTCCACAGCAGCTCTCAGCCCCTGGGGCACATGGGAGGGATTGAAAGTCTCCCTGTGCCTTGTCTCCTGAGCTGGAGTCAGGAATTCCGTGCTCACCTCAGGGTTGGCAGGAGACACAGTTTTGTTTTATTTCATATCAAACTGATGCTTCTGTGGCACCATACTGGGCACGGGGATCCTGTCCCACTGGGAGGGATGGCACAGGGGACACTGAGGGTGGCATCACCTGTACTCCTAAAATGTCTAAAAATCCCCAGTTTGAATTGTTGTACTGATGGATTGCTTAGATAAATACAAATAAGGCAAATGCCATCCAGCACCATTGGTTCTTCACTGACTTGGGGTGCTGCTGTTGCAGTGTTAAACCACTTACAGAGGTAAAAGTAAAATATTGTGAAGTTTTTAGAATCCACAAGTTAAAGTGCTGCATCAGCTTGAACAGTGTTTGCTGCAGAAACACCAACACCACGCCCTGAAAATACGGGATTTAGTGTCCAGCTGCCTCTCAGGATGCAGGACAGCCCTGCTTTAAGTAATAAGGATATATTGCTAATGTAGCTGAGACTTGTCTTGCACAGAGAAGCATTTAGTAGGTGATTTTACTGATGGAAAAAAACCTTTACCAGCCTTTCATTTCCCCAAGTAGGTTTTTAGGCCTCTGTACAAAATTCCAAGTTTACAGTTGAGAATGTTCTGCTGGAATTTGGCAACTGCAGAGCCCAGAGCTGCTGCCCCTTGCTGTGCTCCAGATATTCATAAATGACCTTTCTAAACTTGAGGACTCTGAGCAAAACTAATCTATCCAGTTAATACTGAGCTGAAGGGTAATTAGTTTTATTTCTCTGGTGCTGACTAGACAAGGTTGAGGGGAGGAGCTGTTTATTACAGTTCATTATTACAGAGTTTTCCCTTGGGTAACTCAAAGTTCCAGGTATCAGCTGCCTCCAGTTTCACAGGATAGTCTGGGCTCTCTGTGAGCAAAATGTGTGCAAAGGATGCAGCTGAAGCCTTTGTAGAACCATAAATAGGAGGCTCGAGCAATTCTTGAGGAATGGTTTGAAATGGTCAGCTCCTGTGTCTGGTCTGCTCAGTCCTATGAGATGGTCCTTAAGGTCCCTCCCAACCCAAAGCAGTCTGTGATTCTGTGAATTAGTTGAGCAATAGGGAAATAAAGCACTCTTTTCCTGCATTAAAGTGGCCAGCCCTGTATGGAGGCAGTTTTTGTAAAGCTCAAACCCATGTCCCTTTGACAGGGCAGACTCCAGAGTGGTGCAGCTCCAAAGGGAGCAGGGGCTGGAAAATCAGCTGGGACCCTGCACAGGGGGAATGCTGCACCACTTCTGCCCAGTGTGTGTTGGGCTTGAAGGGACCTCAAAGCCCACCCAGTGCCACCCCCTGCCATGGGCAGGGACACCTCCCACCAGCCCAGGTTGCTCCAA
>JAWWEE010000010.1:1705633-1716484 GCA_035221455.1 Xenops minutus | reverse complement strand
TTCCCTTCTCCCACTGAATCCCACCATCCTGCTGGATTTTCCCTCCTCTCCCTGAATCCAACCATCCTGCTGGATTTTCCCTCCTTCCCCCAAATCTCCCACCATCCTGCTGGATTTTCCCTCCTCTCCCCGAATCCCACCAATCCTGGTGGATTTTCCCTCCTCTCCCCAAATCCCTCCATCCAGCTGGATTTTCCCTCCTCTCCCCAAATCCCACCAATCCAGCTGGATTTTCCCTCCTTCCCCCAGCACTTCCCTTGTGTTAACCCCAATACCCAGTGCAGTGCCCTGCAGAATTCAGTGGCTCCCACAGCCAGGGAGTTTTTTGCCTCTCCCACCCCAGTTGTCCAGGGAAAACACCTCATCCCCCTTTGGATGGGTCAGTTTGTGCAGCTCAGGTAAAAGTGGGATAGATTGAAAGGCCAGGGGGTGTGAGAACAGTTCCATGGGCAAACACACTCCTGGAAGGCACTGGTGTAAAGATACCCTTCCAGTAATCCTAAAGAAAATGGGATCAAAGGGAAAGATCTCTGGCTTTAGTTGCTGGTTTAGTCTGGAACCTGTTGGTGTTTCCTTCAAACTCATAAACAAAAGAGCAGGACAAAAAATGGCAACTTATTTTCTGTCTTTCAAAACATTTCACCTAAAATGGGTTATATTAATATGCTCAGTTAAATTAACCCCTGTAAACCTAATCAGGGAAACAGGAAGAAACTGATTCTGAGGGATATTGGAGGTTTATTAAGTTGTTGCTTTGATTGTGGAGTGAAAAACCTGCTTGAAAGAAACCTCTTTAGGTTCATGTTCATGGTCAGGATTGAGGCTGAGCAAAGAATCCATAACAATTTACACCTACAGATTCCCCAAGAAATATTTACAAGGTATTTTTATTTAATGGATCATTCACAGGATATTATTGGTCATTTGCTTCTTGTGTTTCAGTGCTTTGAAAACTCTCAGTGGGCTGAATTTTGTCTTTAAAAATAAGGAAAAAATGGGAATATTTTAGGCAGAGCTCGCAGGGAAGTTACTTTTTCTTTCATGTGACTTATGGAATTCTCTGATTATTTTTCATCTGATTCTCTGGTGTTTCTAATTATTGGGTGGGTGATATTTTTGGGTGGTATCTAAAGAATTCATACACATTTCTTGTTTTAAAATGTTTAAGGTTATTACTAACACAGCCTAACTCAATATGGACTTAGCAGCTGTAGAAGATGTGTTTATTTCTATGTATAGGAAGATATAAAAATAGATAGAAATATAGAAGTGCAAAATAGTGAATTCTCTCTGAAGGATGGGGTTCCCAGTTAAACCTGTGACTGGGAGAACTGGGAAGGGTCCCCCCAGCCCCGGAGCTCTGGGAAGAAGGAGCTGGTGACAGGGATGGAAATGTCCACCTTGTTATAAAAAATAGCCCCAACAAGGCCTAATCCAAGATTTAATTCCTTTTCCCCTCTAACAGGGTGAAAAGACTCTGTGCAGTGAGTTAGTATTGATTTTTTTTTGTCTGAGGCCTCTTAGCTCTCTGACTCCATTATTTTTGATTTTCCTATGGAATACATATCCCTCCTACTGACAGCTGACAAACAACATCTGGAAGCCGTTTTATCTCCCAATAATGTGTTTGTCAAACAGGTCCTGCTCTAATGGGCTCTGCTTCCTCACTCCATTTGCCCCCTTAATGTCCCTGATGTCACTGGGAGTATTCAGGGATTTTCCCCCCTAATTTGTCATTCCCATCAGTTTCTGTGGGATCCTTGTGAGATCCTGGAACTGGCTGGGATTTTGTGAATCAGGAGTTGAGCAGCTGATTTTAAATCTCCTTTCCCTGCCTTTCTGATCCCTGGCTTTAGCCAGGGTCCCCTCAGAGCAGGTATGCCCAGGAACTCCATGGATTATGATTCCCTCTCCCCAGCAGGGCATTGGTATATTTGGTTTATGCCAAATAATCCTTAGGAATGTGTTCTAAAGGAGCAGACTTCAGCAGCAAGGCAGCAGAACTTTTAAACTCAAGCTTCATTATAAGCAGGGGATTTTTTTCCTTCTAAATTAAAAAAAAAACAAACCAGGATTAAAGTTGTATTTCTGGGCTTTGCTGCAGTGCAGCTCTTGGCATCCTAAAATCCTGGAATGGTTTGGGTGGGAAGGGACCTTAAAGGTCATCCAGTGCCATGCCCTGCCACGGGCAGGGACACCTCCCACCAGCCCAGGTTGCTCCAAGCCCTGTCCAACCTGGCCTTGGACACTGCCAGGGATCCAGGGGCAGCCACAGCTTCTCTGGGCACCCTGTGCCAGGGCCTGCCCACCCTCCCAGGGAGGAAGGAGATCCCTATCCTGCCAAAACTTGGGATTTCTGTCCCTGGTGCCTCTGCCTTGGGCAAACTCTAAATATTTAATAAGCAACCAGAGTGGAACAGGCTGCTTGGACACAAAGGGACATTTGGGAAATACAGAGCAAAGCTCCACACTCCTTCAGCATCCCTAAGGAAAACAAGAGAGGGGTAGCAGGAACTCAGTGGCACATCCTTCAGTCAGGTTTTAGTTTAAGTTTGACAGAAATCTCATAAAATTCCATTCTTTATTGTGCATCCAGACATCTGTGAGTTACTTGCATTGAAGTGCTTTAGCAGTGCTAGGAAACATAAGGCAAACCTTAGGGAAATATTCCCAATATCCTGGTAATGCTGATCCCAGGGAATGCTGCTCCTGCCTCTGCAGCACGTGCTGCTTCCTGGTTTAGTTGGAATTTGTTTGTTCCAGAATGCACACGAAGCATTTCAGCATTTTAACTCCTCTGAAGTAGCACCCAGGATGGGAATTCCACACTGGAACCCCCTTTGCTCCCAATCCAGCAGCAATTTCCAAACATCTTTGCCCAATGGATTATTATTATTATTATTATTATTATTAGCCTTCTTAGGTCAGAAACCCTGATTTTCCTATCAAAATCACAAGCACTTGGAATTCTGATTTACTACAGCTTTTAAACCACTTGCTGCAGGAGAGAAAACCTTTAGGATCTGGAAAAGATTTAGGCATTTTTAGTACAGTATTCTTGGCAGATGCAATAAAATTTGGGCCCATCCCTGACTTCAGTTCTTAGATTAGCTCGTGGTCTTCAGGTTTTTTACCTCTTGCATGGCTGCTCAGGCTAAAAACTTCCCTGGTAATGACTTTCAGCAGGAACAGGAGCTTAGTTGGGAATCTGACAGCCTTTTAAGCAATAATAAGGTCAGACTCAAATAGAAGCCAGATTGGGAAATGAGGTTTTTGTCAGAAAAGCAGGAGTGTTTTCCAGTGTGATTTGTTGCCGAGTTGCTGTCCCTGAGGGTGACAATTCATGTCCCAGAGGTCACTGTGGACAAACTTGGTGAGCAGTGTCAGCATTGGGCACAAAACCCCAGGCCCTGCAGGGGATGGGGGTGTTCTGGTCACCCTCCCTTCTCCCTCCCCAGGAGCACCCTCTGCTCTGTTTCCTGAAGTCTGCAGAGTCATAATTCCATTTTTTGGGGGGGAAAAGCAATACAAAGTGTGCTGTAGTATCCGTGTTCTTGTGGCAAATAATTTCTTTCTGAACACATAGCATGGCAGGCTTCTAAAAAACAGAGGGGATTGGGGTTTTAAGATGTACAAACAATCATAGAACAAGTCAAATATGTCTCACAGAGCTCTCAGGATCTGCCCTCAGAACAATCAAATCCCAGATCCTAAACCCCTGGCACAGCTGTAGTTTTACCTGTTTTCTGGAAATGCAAGAGCATCCTTCCCTCAGTTACCAAGATTGTATTTTCAGCTATTTAACAAAAAAAAAACCACCTTATTTTTTAAAAGCTTTGAGCTTAACATTCATCCTTAGAACAATGACATCTTGTCTAGAGAGTGTTGTCCCCAAGACCTCACTTTTATACCTAAAAAAACCCAACCCATCCTCTAATTCCATGCAAACCCCACGTGCAGCTGTTGGGAAGAGCCCAACTCAATCCTGAGCACAAGGGAATGAAGACACTGGTGAAACCTCCCCCGTGGCCCTGGAGGTTCCTGGAAACCCCTGGTTTCTCCTGGGGTTTGTGTCTGGGAGACACTGGGGGGTTCTGGCAGGCAAGTCAAAGCCCTGGGAGCTGCAGAGCTCCACGGACAGGATGTCACCGTAGGCTCCTCCCCGTGTAGTGGATGTGTCCAGGTTAATGATGTTCATGCCATTGCAAACTCTGTATTGTTGTCTCTTAGAAGTGTAAACTACTGAAAACTGGGCCTTGCTGATATGAATAAAGTGATTAAAAACCGGTCTTTCCACACGGGGCCGAGTTTGTCTTCTTTAAACGTAAATATTGGGATTTCTTCCTTTTCCCGTTTTAAAATGGGAAGGAAGGAAACTGATTTAGAAACAGACATAAATAACAATGGAAATTATTCTGGTGTCATCTTGCCTGCAGGGTTCCAAAGCTCTTGGGATGCATCGGTACACACAGAGAGCTGTTTACCTGTGTGGGGGTTGATTATCCCGATGTTTTTGGGATGTCTGATAACCACCTGCCCTCCAGGAGTGTATGAACGCTGTCAAAGACACCAAAGCCACTCTATTTTACAGGTACAGAGACACTCACAAAAAGTGCACCCCATTGGCAGAATTTCCCTGCAGCTCCTGCAGCTCCCACAGCATCCCCAGGCTTGGGACACTCTTGGAAGAATTTGGGAAGCATCCTCAAAGCTGGTTTCTTGGCATAAACATTGTTCCTTGGTGGCATTTCATCCATTGCAGAAGATTCAGGCAGAAATCCCTACAGCTGACCATGTGGGGAGGTGTCAGGGGCAGTGCATTCCAAAGTATCCTGAGAATTCCAAAATACCCTGAGTGTGTGGGATACGAACATGGAAAAGTGCTTTGCGAATTCCTGGTATTTTTATTTCAGAGCACTGGGATGTTCCAGGGAAATGCTGCCCCTGCAGTGGTGTCAGAGTCACGTGTAGAGCTGGTTTTTGCATTGCCCTGCACTTGAAATGGTTGAAGTTTCTGTATTAATCCAGAATCAAGGGCAAGTCACGGAGTTGTTGGATGACAAATCCTGCCAAAACTCGATGAGTTCACTCGGTGTCAGGCCATGAACTGCAATCAAATGTCTGTACTTACAGACATCGAAATTAATTTTATACAGAAAGAATCGTTCTGCGTCTTCTGGCATACTGATGTTGACTTTAAGGAGATATAAGCAAATTCCAACATAAACATCCTCAAACTTCACGGGCCTGACATGGCTCATGAGTTCATAAATCCTCAGGGCCAGCTTCCCATGCAGCACATAGCCCAGCCCGCTGCAGTAGGGAGGGTACAGCCTGAAGGGATACTCCTCATGGGAGATGGATCTCCTTTTGACAAGGCCACGGTAGGCAAAGTTGTCCACGAAGGGATAACCAGTGAAAAGGTCCTCTGAGGAGTTCTGCTGCAGCAGGAATTGCACCAGGTTGGGGGTGTTGATGAAGACATCACTGTCTGTCTTCATGAGGAACGTGGTGTTGGGGCAGAACTCGGAGACCCAGCGGAACCCCATGATGGTCTTCAGGGTGAGGTTGTCGTAGGTGTCCCTGAAATCCTGCTGGATGATGTCTCCATAGAGGATGCTCTCATCCTCCACCGACAGCTCTGTGGCCTTGTCCCCTCCCTGGGGGTCCTGCCCCACTAAGAACAGGGTGAGGACTCTCTGGCCCCACCAGGAGCTCTGGGAGCCCCACGTTATCCTGATGGCCTGCCTGGCTCTCACATCCCTCGGGCTGGAGGACACCAGGATGACCAGGAAGGGGTTGATGTCCCGGCACTTCCAGAGCTCCCGCAGGGTGAAGAGGTAGTTCTGCCTGTAAACGGGTTCATACTCATAGAAGTACATCAGGTTCACCTTCTCGAGCCCAGCATTAGGAGAAAAGGTTATGTACCACATGGTTACCGTGGAAAACACCAGGAGAACAAAAAACACCCATTTCAGGGGTCTCATGGGCGGGGCAGCAGCTGGGACCAGCGCCATGGGCAGTGTCTGTGGAAGTGCTCTGGTGACCTTCAGAATCCCTTACAGTCCTGCAGCATCTTTCTTGCTGAAAAAGGAATTAGAAAGTAGCATTCAGTGTTATTCAAGTACCACCTTTTCCTTATCTTCTCTGAAGTGTCAGCTGGAAGTGTGGTTAATGCACCAAAGGCAAATCCAAGCCTCCCTGATCCAGCTGCCACATCCTGCACTCCGTGGATCACAGCAGAGCCACTGCTGAGCATGGCTTGGATTGACACCTCATGCCTTTCACCTTGGAAACCCAGAGGCTTCCAGAAGTGGTATTTCTCTGAACACACAAGTGCTGCTGGTTTGTGTGAGCTGGGGGCAGCCAGCCAGGACAGCAGAGGCACACACAGATATTTCATCCCCACCCCAGGGCTGAGCAGCTGCTTGTTCTGAAGGATGAAGAAGGTAAAAAACCAGCTTAATTCATTCAAGTGATTTAATAAAGCCATTTTTGACCGAAATCATCACCATTTTTACCATTAGCCAGGTCATTTTTGGATTTAACACACACACACCTTGGCCTGGAGCCCCAGATCCTCAGCAGGGACTTCCAAACCCCATGGAATCCGTGCTGGAGCCATTCCCACAGCGCCAGGATCAGAAATTCCAATGAGGACATCTTCACAAAACTCAGTTTAAAAGCAACCCTCATACCACTGTTTACTGTATTTCTTTTAAAAACTGTTCGTGCTGTGATCATCCATGAGACATCTTTAGGAATTCCAAAGGATTTCTGATGTTTGCAGGAGTGATATTTACCCTGCACTGTAAAGCACTCACAGAGACACAGTAAGGAGGATGGAAGGTTCAGTTTCACAGAACGATTAATTACTCTTTTATCTTCAAAAATATCACCACGGGGCTTCTAAATGTGTTATATTTGACAAATAAATCCAAGCCCCAAGAGCACACTGGAATCCAAGGGAATTTGATTTGCCAGAGCCCACCTGCCTCGTATTTGTGTGAGGGATCTGACTTTAAATTCATCATCCTTCACAGGAAGAATTTGGAGCACATTTCAGCAACATTTCAGTATTTTAAATGGATTTAAAGCTATGTTATACAAATAAGTATTTAACAGAAGAATTTGGGACTGATCCCTCTCAAAACCAGTAAGAAACAATAGGAATCTTCTCTTTATATGCACCAACCTGACTTTTAGTGAACAGTAAGAACATACATACTGGAAGAAAATAACCTAAGTTTTTATATCTATATATCTGTATATATAGGTGTATATCAGTGCTTACTATTTGATATTATTTCAATAACATTTATCAGGGTTTGATGATGAACTTAAAGTAAAAGCATGCCACAGTTTGATCAATTCCTGGCTACCTAATGGAAAAAAACCCAAGGATTTTGCTTTTTATGGCAGTCACTATCCAGGATCATTAACCCCTTCAAACACAGGCAGGAGAAGAGGCAAATCCAAGAGGAAACCCCAAACACAGCCCTCAGAAAATCCCCATCTCCTCCTGTTTCAAATGCTTAGAGCAAAGGAAGGAGGTGGAAGCGGCGAGGTCTGAGCAGAGCTGGAACTGCTGCCCGGTCCTGGTGCAGGTGCAGCCCTGGAGCTCCCCAGGGTGGGTTCTCCAGGTTCTCCACCCCTTCCAGGCTTTATCTGCTGCCACTTTCCCCTTCCAGCTGTACAGCAGATGCACCACGAGCTCAGGAACTGCTCCTGCCAGGGAATTGCTTTCATTTTCTCCCAGGCTGGCACTGAGGTTGTGCCAACAGACAGGACTGATGATGAACTTTGGCACCAGTGTGAGGCAGCACATACTGAACATGCCCCGTGGGCATTCTGGATCTATCTCCCTCTCACACTGTGCTACAGCCCAGGAATTACGGAGTGTGGACACGCTTGGCAGGAAAAAGGGGCAAAATGCTCCTATTTGTTAAAGCCTAGTAATTCCAATAACCACGATACAGTCCAATTTAAAGATTTTCAAGTATTGTAATGTGAGATGTACACAAAAACCCTTTGTAAAGCTACCGACAGAAAGAAGTTGGAAGTATATTCCTGTTGGATGGAGCCCTGAGTAACCTGGTGTCCCTTCCCATGGCAGGGCGTGGAACGAGATGATCCTTAAGGTCCTTCCAACCCCAACCGGCCGGTCATTCCATGTTTTTCTCCATGTCACTCACAACCAGTGGAAGTTCTGGGAAGTTCTGCGAGCCCCCGGTGCACAATGCTCCGACAAAACAACACTTTAGGAATTATTGTACTTCTAACAACCACTTGCTGTCCCTTCTGGCTGCCCGAGCAAGCCCAGTCCTGTGTCCCGGGCACTTTTCCGCATGCCACGGATGAAGGAGCGCCGTGGGATCGCTGCGAGGGGCTCTGCCGCCCTCTGCCGAACCCAGGGGACCATTCAAAGCCATTCCCATCCCACTCGGGCACGGGAGCAGCGCTCGCTGCTCGCTCGCACCGCGGCTTTGCGGCATCCCCCGCGCATCCCTCGGCCCGGGGGTACCACTCCCATTCCCGGTCCCATTCCCATTCCCTTTCCCATTCCCATTCCCGGTCCCATTCCCTTTCCCATTCCCATTCCCGGTCCCATTCCCTTTCCCATTCCCGGTCCCATTCCTTTTCCCATTCCTGGTCCCATTCCCATTCCCGGTCCCATTCCCTTTCCCATTCCCGGTCCCATTCCCTTTCTCATTCCCATTCCCTTTCCCATTCCCATTCCCATTCCCATTCCCATTCCCGGTCCCATTCCCTTTCCCTTTCCCATTCCCATTCCCGGTCCCATTCCCATTCCCATTCCCTTTCCCATTCCCATTCCCGGTCCCATTACCGTGTCCCTCTCCCACCGGGGCTCCTGTCGCTGCCGGGACTGGGACCCGGCGCCTCCTCTTCCGTCTCCCCGCCGGATCCCCGCCGGATCCCCGCCTTCCCCTCCTTCCCAGCCGGCATCCCGAGCTTTCCTCCGGCAGGAATGCCGAGCCGGGGACTCTGCTGGAGCGGCCCCCGGGAGGATTCGCTCCATCCATCCCGGTGGCTGCAGGAAAGGAGCCACCTGGCCGGGCACCTGGGCGAGCCGCACAGCTGCCCTGCAGCTGCCCGGCTGACACAAGGGTTACCGTGCGCTCCGGGCGCCGATCACTCGGTGCCAAGTCAGCGCTCCCGGCTTTATTACCGTGCCTTGTGCAACTGCACCTGCAGGCAAACCCTGCAGGGGCGAGACAGTCCCGGCCGGGCGGAGCAAACACGCCTTTGGCCAAAGCACAGGTGGATGTGCCATCCCGCCCGGAGCTCAGGGCACAGAGCCCCGCAGCAGGATGGGGCACACACTGCCCCGGGGCTTCACCTCGGCCCGGCTGGGGAGCAGCACCGGGAACCTTCTCTGGGAGCGGCTCTGGACCACAAGAGCTCGCTCTGAACCAAACTGGTGCAGACTGGGGTAATGCTGGGAATGGGTGCCCTCCCAGAGCAGCTGTTCCGTGCTGGCCTTCACATCAATGAGGGGGTAAAAACTCACGCCTGATGTCAGAATGAACAGTTGTGGCCATAAATACGGAGCACAGGTGGAGCCAACACAGGGCAGAGAACCGTGAGTGAGCCTCAAATCCAGCACCATCCATCCCGCCAGGCTTTGCCCTTGCTCACCACCTCTGTATTTCATCCAAACTGCACATTTTCCAGGGAATTCTGATTCATATGGCTGCATTAACACATTGCAGAGCTCCCTGCCTCCTCATCTGTCAGTTCTTTCATATACATTGTTTATAAAGAGACACAAACCCTTTCTTCCCGGGTTTAATAAATCATGACCCGCTCCTGCAAAAAGTCCTACACATAATCCATACGTGTTATTAATCCATAATCCACAGTGTTATTAACTATGAAAAATGCCCAGCAGTGAGCACGTCACTGTCATCTTTTGTTGCCCCCAATTAGTTCTGGTCTAACCCTTTTAGCTCCAGGAGATACCAGGTTATAACTTGTCTGTCAAGGCTGAGGTTTACTTTACATAACATGTAATATCTGAGCAATCAATGTCATAATTATTGAAATGATTGTCCTATCAGTCAGCAGCTTGTTTGGCCACCAAGACCTTTACGTCTTTTTGCTGATGATGTAATTTCTGAAGCAAAGATGAATGGTTACCTGGGTGTGAGAGCAAGTCAGTACTGCAGTACTCGGGATGTGTCAGACCGGCCCAGCGTAGATCTATCCAGTGTCAGAAAAATAATGGATTCAGTAGGAATTCAATAATATTAGATTAAATTTTCTATCTCCTCTTTAGAATCCTGGAAAAAAAATGATCAAGGCTCAGTTGTTTCCCTGATTCTTGTCCCTTCCCTGAAGGAAACCATCGTGGACCACTGGGCAAGCACAGGGCAGAGCAGAATGAAAGGAACAGAATTGTTTCATTTCAGGCAGTGCAGCCTGAGTGGTGACGGGTTCACAAGGGCTTTATTCGGTCATTGTGTCATCCTGCAGCCTGCAGTTAAACTTGTTCATACAAACAGAACTCACCGGGTTTACAGCCCTGACATGGTCAGAGGCAGCTGGGTGGAGCAGAGCCTGCTTTTACCCGAGTTTTACATGGATTAACAGTCTCCCTGGGCCTGGGGAGGCTCACAGGACAAACCACTGATCACAGAATCACAGAATGTGCTGAGCTGGAAGGAACCCAGGAGGATCACTGAGTCCAACCCTCAGCCCTGCACAGGACACCCCAGGAATGACACTTTGTGCCTGAGAGCATTGTCCAAACGCTCCTGGAGCTCTGGCAGCCTTGGGGCTGTGCCCACTGCCCTGGGGAGCCTGGGCAGTGCCCACCACCCTCTGGGG
>JAWWEE010000010.1:1691537-1705050 GCA_035221455.1 Xenops minutus | reverse complement strand
GGCTGTGCCCACTGCCCTGGGGAGCCTGGGCAGTGCCCACCACCCTCTGGGGGAAGAACCTTTCCTGAGATCCAGCCTAATCCTGTCCTGACACAACTCCAGCCGTTCCCTTGGGTCTTGTCCCTGGTCATAAGAGTGAAGAGATTGGTGCCTGCCCCAACTGCACACAAGATTCGAGGTAAGATCAGTTTGTTGCTGGGAGATGAGATGCACTGATCAGTTGGGTACCTTGTCATTTTGTGGACTGATAAATAAGGACAAACCCTAAGATTTCCCCTCCTCCCTGGCTGTGTTTCTATTTCCTTTCTTTCCCCAAAGGGTGTGGATGCAGGGACTGACCCCCGAGCACGCACTGAGCCAGGGCAGACATTTCCCTGGAGAATGGATCAGGGAGTATCCAGGCTGCCTGTCCTGGCGGTGTGGCTGCTGTTCAAACCTGTTAGAAGGCAGTAACCTTTGTGCCCGTGACCAATGGGTAGGTTATTCACAGCAGTCCCACCCACAGGCTTGGCACGGAGGGTGCACCTCCATAAGCACCGCCGGCCTGTTATCAACCCCATAAAAGCCACGTGTGTTTGCACAGAGGGTTTACTGACTGCACAGCACGGAGCTGCTCTTCTCCTTCCTCGCTCTTTGTGCTTCTTCTCACGGAGGAGGAAAGACATCCATGCAAATTGGCTTCACGGAAGAGAGCGGATCTTCCAGCCTGGCTGGGAGAGAGAACTCCACGGCATCAATGGGCCACCAGAACACCAAACCCCCCAGAGCAAAGCAAGCCAATATAGTGATGCTCGGGCTTGATTCCGCAGGAAAATCCACACTGTTGTACAATTTCAGGGGTAAAGGTGTTTTTGTAACCGTTCCAACCATTGGCTTTAACGTCGATATGATCGAAATCAAGAAAGATTTTACACTGACGTTTTGGGACGTCGGAGGACAAGAGAAAATGAGGCAGCTCTGGGGCAATTTCCTGGAGGACACAGCCAGCCTGTTGTACGTGGTGGACAGCTCCGATAAGCGCCGGCTGGAGGAGTCGAGGAAAGAGTTTGAACTCATCCTAAAGAACGAATCCATAAAAAACGTGCCGGTCGTCGTGCTGGCCAACAAGCAGGACTTGGCCGGAGCTTTGAACGCCGAGGAAATCACCAGGAGGTTCAAGATGAAGAAGTACTGCGGTGACAGGACTTGGTATGTGCAGCCCTGCTGTGCCATCACGGGAGAAGGGCTGCCAGAAGCTCTCCGAATAGTGGCCAGCTTTGCCAAGCAGTACACCAGATCCAAGGAGACGTTCAGAATCCTGAGGGAAATCGATACACTTTGAGGATTTCTAGCATCAGATTGGTGGATGTTAACATATTTTGTTGGACAGACTAAATCAGGACATGCTGGAGTCTGGAGAACTTTTATACATACATATTTATAAATACCTGTGACAATATTAAAATCTACTGCCATACCTGCAGGTGCTTCTGAAATAGGACTCTGCAGCATTTTAATATTTTTGTGTGTTCACTCAGTGTTATTCAGCTCAGAAATGTGACTGTTGAATGATGAGAAAGGGGCAGTTGAGCACGTGGAAGCAAAACAGGTGAGAAGTGTTTAAATCCCTGAAGTCATTTTGTAAGATGCTAAAGAGCCAAGTCATTTGTTAAGCAACCATAAAGTGCTGTTTTGTAATAAATGCTCTGTGGATGGATTTCTCATGTTAAAATATAGTGGCTTTAGACCTCAAGCTCTTAATTATATCCAAGAGAAGCTGCTGGCTGTTACTGCATTCTGGAGACAGTTACTCCAAAGAGATGATGACAGGCAGGATCTGCTCCTCGTGCAGCCCCAGCCAGAGCTGGCACCCAGTGTTGTCTCTGAGGTCTAGGTCTGATGTCCTGTTGTCCCGGATTTCCCTGTGCTGCTTTCCTTGTTTCACTGCTGGATTGCCCTCCTTGGCCAGGAGCAGTGGGATGGAGCCCAGCATGGGATGACTCCAGCAAAGTGCTGAATCCCAGTCTTTTTGGGGTGGGGGAGGAATGAGGGAATTGGCTGTTTGGACCTTTTTTTAATAGCTCTTGACAGATCCTGTCCTGCCTCTACTAAAACCATCTGAAATATTGTTACTGATAAGTTTAGGTTTGAATAAATTTGACATAACTAATCCCATTACTACAGTTGGTAGAAAAAAAAATTCCAAGGAAATTTCTGTGCTGATTTCCCAATGGCTGAAGGAGGGAATTAGTATTCTGAATTACAGAAATGAAGGATTGATAACCAGTAGACTAATTGAACTCGATCAACCATGAAAACAGTTTAAGGCTGACAAGTTAGTAGGGCCTGCTCTGTTAAATGCAGGAGAAAAGAGACCATTGAACTGTTGGTTATACAGTCCCAGAAAATCCAGCCCAATTCCTTCTGCCTCCTTAGCAGAGGGTGGGATGCTCCAGAGCTCAGAATTCTTGCTCAGATACCTGGATTTTTTTTTACCCCCTACATTTACCACAATCTTTGACCATGGACAAGTCATTCAATCACTCTGTGCCTCAGCAGTGCTCTGGGAAAAGGAACTTCCCAGTTATGGGCTCTGGAAAAGTCGTGGCAGGGGGTCCTCTTGTGCACCTTCTTTTGGTGACAAAGTGATGATGCCAAGTAATTCAGGTAGGAAATTTGCGTTTCGTTCTTACTAATAAACAGGCAGGAAATTCAAGTTACAGGAGGGTGAAGCAGCAATAAGATCACCCCGACGTACCCTGTTGTCTCATGCATTTATTATTCAAAGACCAAAAAATCATGAGGGGAATTTGCTGAAATAGTAAACAAAGGGAGGTTTCTCAACAGCAACTGTTATTAATACTGAGACTAATCCCCAGGGGCTAAATCCTGAGTCATGCTGAGACTCTGTTGCTAAAAGGAGAGCAGGGATCTGCCTGGGCTGATGATTTATGTTCAATATAAAATGTCATCTTCTGTCCCTACAAGATCTGTAAAAGCCATTACCATGAGTTTTCCAAACCCAGCAATTCAATGTTCAAAAATGTAATGTTTCAAAGCAATACATTTATGAGCATTTGCATGTGCATGGTATATATTGAATTCTCTTAATCTAATCAGGTGTCTGTTATAAACCTCAGTTTAGTCCTGTGGCCTTGGAACTCCCTCAGGGAGAAACACTCCTGAGAGAGTTAATGAGGGGGCACCAGGGTCTCTAATTAGACCAGAAGGAAGTGTAAGGGGAGAAATAAAGCCATATAATAGACCAGCTCATATAGCTAAAACCAAAACTAGGCTTTCAGGCACACAACCCCTTCTGCAGGTTATCAAATTAGGCTAAATGACATTCCCATCAACTTGAAGAAATATTTCACATTATGCTTCAAAGGAGAGAAATAAACTCGATTCCATTCACTTTACAGAATATCAAGTATTTAAAAACGGAATTTTCTAAGAGCTTGGTTTCCTGGAGAAGTGAAGACATGCCCGTTATATCTGCCCATGGAGACCCCAACCTTTCAGAATAACTTTGAAGCTTTAAAATAAACATCAATCAAGCTGGCTGGAGGCACAGCTTCTCCAAGGAATTATATGCCTGAAAGTTTAGTTAAAAAAAATCAGTGGGACAGAGAAAAGTGACCACCCCTGTGCCCCCAGTGAAGGCAAGGCTACAGAACGAATCCCCACGGAGATCAATGTTCCCTCTGAAACACAGGAGAGCCAAGAGATCATCAATCCAAAGGCTTAATTAGTTCCTCTGCTCCCAGAGCTGGTTGGTCATTTCCATCCTGCAGGAATAAGCAGAGTCCTGGGGGGCTTCCTTAGGGTGGGGAGACACAGGAGATGGACTCTCTGCTCCAAAGTGCCTTTCTGAACTCAGAGCAAAGACCCTCCTGAGCCCTCCGTGGGTTTGGGGCAGAGGAAACACCACTCGTGGCTTAGCCCTGGACGGAGCAGAGCAGAGCTGGTGCCCCAGGCTCATCCCAGGCCTGGGAATTGTTTGATATCTGATCCCATCACGTGCTCCCTGCTGAAATCAATAGCAGGGCACTCGCAGAGGTGTTTTACAAGCCCCGTCCTGCTCTGCACAGTTTTGGGTCTGGCGGCTGCTCGGCTGAGCACGATGAGCAGAATTGTCTTTGTGTTTCAGAGCACAACAAAGGGGAATGCTGGTGGTGCTAAAAACACAGTCCTGGAAGCCAAATTTATTCCTGGATAAGCTTTTTATCTTATTTTATTATTTATAATCGTTATAGGTTACTCTCTACAAACTATTTTAGGATTTTTGAAGGCTTTGAGAAGGTGAAAAATCAGGAAAAGAAGCCTGCTGCCCTCTGTGGCAGTGGAACTGAACTCTGGGAGCTGTAAAGTTGGCATGGGATGAAAGGCCTTAAAGAGTTTGGGTTGGCTGTTTATATTGCTTCAGGTTTGGGAATTTTTTCCATTAGCCACCCTGGTGTTCCTTGCATTTTTATCACTGGATTCTGGCAGTCTTGTGCAAGTGCAAAGTTGCAGAACCACTGCAGCTGTCTTGGAGTTCAAGTGTTCAGTTCTCCAGTGTCTGCTCATGTTCCTGACACAGTTTGCTGCTCCTGTTCCTCTCCGCTGACAGAAGAGTCATCCAAGAGGGGTGGAACACCCCTGAGACTGGGAATCTCAGGGGCTTGAAGAAGGATCTGTGAAACCCAAGGCATGCAGGACCCTGTGCCCCCTCAGGGAGATTATCCACCTGGACATGTTTGGATGGGACAATTTGAAAGTCAGCAAATCCAGAGGGTGGAGACCTCTCCTGCCCATTTGTTGATAAGTGGTACAAAGTCATGATGGGCTTTCTAAGTTTTGAAATAACTCGTGGGGCTCACTGGACACAATTCCAGTGGGATGAAATGCCATTTTAGGGAAGATGTGGAGCAGCAGAAGAAACAGCAGATTTGCATGGTAACACTCGCCCCTCCTCTGCCTGGGAGAGAATTACTTGGGCCCTCTGCAGAATCAGAGGGAAGGGTAATGTCCCAGGAATGTCCCAGGAATGCAGGACAAGGCCTTTCCAATCTCAGACTGTGTAGGGCTGGGCATTACTCAGGTGTCTCTGGGCTGTCACCTCCTCATTTCTGACAAGTAACTGAACCAAAGGCAAGACTTTCATGTACCAAGTGAGTTCTAAGTCTACTGCAAAGGGAGACAACAATACTCTGAAGTGCTGAATAAGCATTAAAGAGCTTAAAGCAGGCTCTCTTCCCAAAGCAAGTGACCCAAGCTACAACCAGGCTTCTTCCACTTCTAATTAGCTCAAGTGCTTGCATTCAGCACTAAGGATTCTGGACATCTATCTCCAGCCTAGATTATCCCAGTGTCTGTAATTTGGGATGGAAAGTCTTGAGGGTGGAGTCCCTGCTTCCAAAGCACACACCAGACTGACTGCAGGGAGCATTTGCAAATGTAAATTCGTGAACAGAAACAAGTCCAAACACACGTGATTTCGAAGCAGATTGTGCATTGCCTTGTGTTTCTGTTTCTACAGTACTCTGTTCTATAGCTGTGATGATGTTCTCACACTGCTCCTGCTCCTCCAGGACGTGTCTCAGTGTACCTGTTTCCCCCAGCCAGTGCCAGGTTTGGTTGCCTTGCTCACCAAGGACAGCTCCCCTTGGGGTCACCCCTGTCACCTCTGTGTGCCCCTCCCCACATTCACAGCTGCAGGTCCCCACAGAGCAGAGCCCTGTCCCTCTGCTGGTGTCACAACACCAATGCCTGTTGTCACGCTCTCTCTATCAGATTTCCATGGTGCTGTTGTGCTCGCTCTCGTGCCGCTCCTTGTGCTTGGAGTTACCCAGACAGCATTTACAGTCCCACCTCAGTGTTTTCCTTCAGCTGCTTCCTCAAAGCACTCCTTTCCCACAATGTATGCAAAACTCATGACAATAGCTGTTAGGGTTTTATGACCAAGTCTTGACCCATATCTTTGGAAGAGTATTTTTTATTATTTCCTTGTTCTCCCCATATTTATTCAACTGTTCCCTCGTAGTGCCTTCTTTGGTGCAAAGATCAGTTCTGTGTTTCTGCACTGCCTGACTGATGAGAAGTTTCTAGACCTTATAATAGTGCTATAAGCAACCTGAATCTGGTGAAATATCTGCAAAAATGAGGAATTTTGTGAGTTTAACAAACCATCTATCTCTGAAACCTGAGCCATGTGTGTTGTTTCTTTTTGGCAAATATAGTTGGGAAGTGCAGCAACAATTTCATTGATCCAGACAAAGCCTAATCTCCTCTGCAATCGTGCTTGGCTGTTAAAGGGTAACTGTGCCTTGATCAATAGTTTTCAGTTACTTTATCTAAAGCACACACATTAATCACTGAAGAATGTGGGGCTCTCAACATTCCCTTACCTGATTCAGAAGTCTGAGAAGTTCTATTTCTTCCAGGACAATCAGAGATTCCTGTGAAAACCCCTCATATCACCTGGATGCAAAAAAAAAACAAAAAAAAAAAGTAAAGGCATTTTGTGAACAGCTTAATTAATATATGAGAAATGAATCTCCTCGTGGGGCAGGCCTCATGCCCAGAGCCCATCAGCTCTTCCCAACACAAGGAATGGATTTTTGACTGGATTTACGTGGGTTTGCCTTTGTTGAGGATTTGCACTGGGAGGTTCAATATATGTAAACCATATTTGGGTCACGATATGTTTGTGTGCTCCTCAGTTATTTACATGTTGAGTGTGTACAATCCCAGCCTGAATTACTCTGAAGAGGTTAAATAAAATAAGAAAGAGGATGTTACAGGAAAAGGAACTTAAGGAGTTAAGCAGGAGGGGAAGTGGGTGAGATAATCTACAGCAATACAGTGGGAAAGGGGAAAGAAAAATAAGAGAGAGACGTTCTCAGGGCAAAGTCCTGAGTGTCTGCAGGTACACAAAATAATAAAAAGCAAAATCACCTTCCAGCCATCAACCCTTGAGTGGCTTTTGCACCACTCCTGTGCCAACGGTGTGTTCAAAAGCCTTCTCTTCTTTAAAGTCAACATCTAATGTGGACAAACAGGTCAGAACTTCCCTGTCTGCTCTCTGAACAAGTTACACTGAAGGCAACAGTTTCACAGGTTTTAGTAACATGCGACCATAAAGATGTAACCCTAGAGAAAATATTATGCAAAGAGCCGCTTTACAGTAACTCCAAACAAGATTAAACCTGAGTATGAATACTAAAAAATACATGAAGTCTTATTATGTGGAAATTAGTTTCAAATAATTCTTCCATTTAACCTACACAGGAAGACTGTCATATTTCTTAGTTCTCAGCTGTTTATTATGGGTTATACACTGAGCCTTTCCTTTTGGAAGTTTCAGATTTTCCAACAAGTCATTTGGTTCATTGATTATTTAAAATATAATGGGTAAATTTGTACAGACTTTTCTTCCTCATGTGCTGCTGAAAGCCCCCACCGAGTATTAGAGAAAACCCAAGGCAAACAGCAGAAAATCTTTATCTTATTGAGTGATATTATAAAAAACATTCTTGTATGAAGTTTAGTGTTTCCACACTGAGACATCTTGTGGTGTGTCAGGTGTCCTGCAGCTCATCAAAGCCAACGATGGGGCTGTAATTTCATTCTCAGAGCCTTAAACCACACAGCTAAAAATCCTGTACCTTGCTTTTTTCAATGAAGTATTTCAAGCCTGATAGTGAAAATTTGTTAAATATAAATTTCTATTCTTTAGGTAAAATCCACATTTGTTTTCATTATGCTTTAAAATTAATGTTTCACTGAAATTTCATACCTGAGAGTGAGGTCCAAACAAGCAGATTCCTAAACTGGGATTCCCATTACTGTTACTTTCTTTTTTTTTTTACATTAGTGATTTATAAGAGCCCTGAAAACCAGTTCATATCTAAAATGAGATTTGGATATAAAGAGAAGTAATGAACATTAAAAGATCTCAGGGATCTTCAGTTCCTGAAGCTGCTAAAAGGCTGTTTATTTCAGGAAAATTCTGTGGCTATTATTCCCCCTCAGAAGAGAAGCTGAAACAGAAATATTACCCTTTAGCAGACATCAGAAAACCAAGGCAATGTCAGTCCTAATCCTTGTGAGACTGGGCCTCGTTAGTGCTGCTGCTCAGAGCCCTCATTTTCTTCATTACAGCATCATAACAAAGAGAGATGCAAACTTGGAGTATTTTCACATCTCTGCTCACTCTCAGTCCCTGAGCCTTTCAAAATTCCCTATTCAGTGGTGTATTCGAGTTTCCTTTCAAAAGGAGCCTGAAGCAGAGCCCTGACAATGGCAATCTGCATCTGGACATTTACATTTTTGTTGCATTCAAAGATGCCTCTTGGATTTGCTGCTGCGTTCCGTGCTCTGCTCCCTGGCACTGCAGCCACGACAAAGAGCTTCAGTTTGAGATGCCCCCTGAAATGTCTCTGGTTTCATGGTCCTCTTAATGTTCCTGTGTCCAACGGGAAACACACACTACCTGCTGCTTCATACCAGCATTTCATTATCTAAGCATGTTGTATTATTAATTTTTCAAACACAGCCTGTCATTTGGAAACCTGAGGAAATGTGAGGACAAGAGACTTCCCTTTCTGCAGACAGTCAAGTGGAACAGGATCCAGAATCTTGGAGCTCCCAGGCCTGCCAGCAGATATTAAGTTTTCCTTTCCTTTTAGAAACATTCTGGAACTCCCCCAAAGCCAGAAACGTTTTCTGCCACTGTATTACCATCAATGGTGCTATCAGGGGCTTCTTAAGAAGAATTTGTTTTGGCATGGAAAGACTATAGCCCTGGATCTTTCAGGGCACACTGAAATGGCCCATTTCACTAAGCATTTCTTCACTTTTCATCTCTAATTCAATTTTCTTCCCTTGCCTTTAATAGGAAATTGTTCTGTTGAAAAGGTGGAGCAGCTGGAACACGGGCAGGGAAGTGCAGCTCCACAAAGTGCTGATTGATCATCAATTCCTGCTCTTCCTGGGCTACTTGCAGCTGATGGATTTTTGGGATTGACTCCAGCTCTGACACCAAGAAACATTTTTTTGCCAATGGCCATTTCCGATCTATAAATTTGTCTGATCTAGTGCATTAAAACCTGAACGTGTCTGGGCCGAATTGTAGAAAACGTCATCAATGTCAATTAAAAGCAATCCTCAAATCAAGGGCCCTGTTAAATAAAAAGTGATGTTAAAACAGAAGGGCTGAGATCAGAAATAGGCTGATGTGCTACTCCAGAGACAGCCTTGGAACTCAGGATAAATTTGAAGCTGATGGCCCCTCTCTGTGTCTGCAGGAATGTGGGAGCCCTGGGATGATTCTCTAGTCGCAGGAGCAGATGTTCAGCTGATGTGAATCAGCAAAGGCCACTGGAACCCCAGGAACTACCTTTAATTTGCACCATCTGGGGAGCTGTGCTGCAGCCCCTCCTCTGGAAGAAACCGAATAGTGTGTGTTATCACAGAACTAGTCACATGGGAGGTTCAAAAAATGACAATAAAATTATAGAGGGTCTTTAACTAGGAAAAAAGTGCTCATTAGGGGGTGGTTCACATTCCAAGAGGCCTCGTGGGGGAGATCCCTGGGGCAGCTGGAATGCTCAGGCTGGAAAGGACACAGGACACCAGCCTGGGGAGAGACACTGTAAATGTTACAGTTTTCAGTACCACCCCTACTAAAGTGTATGTTTTGCGAAGTATAAATACTTCTTTTTTTTCTAGATACAACAAAAGCTAAAATACAGTGTAGCCAGTGGTTCTAAATGAACAAACCCAAGGGGAAACACCAACAGGAACTTACATCTTTGGACTCCAACAGAAGTGTCCCTGCACAAGGGAAGAATCCCTGAGTGTGAACACAGCCAGGGACAGGAGAGCTGTTTAAGTGTCTGTGGGCCAAGCCTTTTATTCCTGCTGTCATCCAAGGGACTTCAGCCAACTTCCATCAAAAACCACCTTCAGGCCTGCCTTTTGCAAAACCCTGTGTTTGCACACCATAAAATATCCTGCCAGCAGGCCAGTGGGCTGCCTTCTTGTTAATACCAACTATGCCACTTGTATAAAGCCCAGGATTAATGGGAATTTTTCCATGTGCACCACAAATCTTTGCAGCTTTATATAGCACTTTTTTTCTTGTAGTAGGGGGATAGATTTACTTGCTATGAAAAGCCACTTGCAGGAACTCCTTTTACCTAAATATATGTTTAGTAAATACATAGTATATGTTTTAGTAAATACATGATATATATTTATATAGATTTTACTAATAAAAAATTCTGCCTTGCATTACTATTTCTCAACCTGAGAAATATCCAAAAATATCAAAGACGCAGAGCTTTGTACTGTGGTAGCACATGAAGGCTGAACAGCATCATACCAAGAGAATTTGTGTTACATGCATAATTTATTATGTTGCAGGCACCTACATTTAAACAAAAAATACCCTTCTAGGAAAAGCTCATTTAGAATCAAAATATCCAGTTGTTTGGGGTTTTTCTTTAAAGACAGCCCAGTGACAGTGGATCAAGAATTCAGGAGGGAGCTGGTCTGTGCTTCAGAATTGGCCTTCAGAGTGTTTTCACACTGCAGATCTGAGGTAAAATCAAGGAAAAATAACGTGGTAATTGTTCCTCTGAGAGCCAAACAGATTAATTAGACTACAGTTACACAAAATGCACTTGATTAACCGCTGATTATGTCTTCAATGAAGTCACAATATAAATTATTCTTCAGATGATCCCAGATCAAAGAGCACGGCAGGATTGTCTTCCTCGGAACATCCATAATTTAGTAAGAGGGAAGCATGTTTTGTATTTCACATGAAGTTACACAGAGGGGAACGGTGCACGTCAAAACAGGGTGTTACCCCTGGAGATGCAGGAACGCGATCTCGAGGCAGGTCTGGATTGAAGGAGGATTCTCCAGTGTGATTCTCAAATGGTTACTCATAAAAGAACATGATTATTCTCAGCCCCTTGACTCTGTCAGTCTTCTTCCAAGAGCACAGAGGGAAGGTCAGCAGAGATGGCTTCACTGAAAGGTCACTGTCACTACTTCAGGCACTGAGTCAGTGTGGTGGCTCCAGAATGTGCTGGCTTTCCAATTCCATCCTTCCCAAACCACTCGCTGTTGTAATCGGGGGTGATGGTGGGAGGTGGTAGAGGTGGGATGAGCAAAGCTGTGGAGAAGGTAGTGATGAAAAGGGTGATGATGGGAGGAAAGGGCTTTTCTTTCCTTTCATAACTTCTGGGCTGGGTCTTGGACACTGGAGCCCCTTCAGGCACTGGAAGGGGCTCTCAGGTCTCCCTGGAGCTTCTCTTATCCAGGTGAACACCCCCAGCTCTCCCAGTCTGTAAATTAAACCGAGGACTAACTAAGGAGATTATCTTTTTCCTTTTTCTGTTTGTGGTCTTCTACAATACTGTCAGATGGACAAGTGCATTACTTTTGTAAATGTAAATAGCTGTATCGAGAAAATGTCCTTTTTTGTCTATCCAGCCTGTGACGTGAAAGGGCTGCTGTCCCTACACCAGGTTTGAATAAAATGCTTTCCATATGGGTAGACAAGAGGACTGATTAGCCCTGACTAATTTACCCTCCTCGTGTTGCTGTGACATTGCTGCTACATTTCTGCAGCAGATGTGGCTGTGGTGACTCAGCTGCTGCCACTTTCAGTCTCGATGAGAACTATCTGGAACTACCAGAGCCTCGTCCTTGTTTTGTCCAGAGACAAAACACACAGTTCCTCTTTCTGAAAAATCATCGTCTCTGTGTGTTCACAAGGAGCTAAACCAAGTTCTCTTGTCTGATTCTCGTCAGTGAGAGCCTTGGTGACTTAGTTCCTCATTTTTCCTGCCCAGGAGGCTGCCTGTCCCATCACAGCCTTGGCTTTTCCCAACAGCTATCCTGGAAAATCATGGCAGGAGCTCTATGGACATGCAGAACAACAGAGAGGAATCCCCACACCCCCTGCCTTGATTTTACAGTCATTAAAAGTGAGCACAGACTGCATGCAGGATCAGGGCAGAATATAAATATATATATATACACATTCCAAAGAGTGCTTATAGTTATGCACAGAGGTATTATTTTCTGGATCAAATTGTAGAAGTAGGAACAAATATACCATCCCCTCTGCTCTACAAGCGCATCTCTACTTCTTTCAATACTCTTTACCTCATTGCAATAAAAACTGAAAAGGGTTTGGACAGCAGCTTTTTCTTCCTGATATTCTGGACTCCTGGGAGGAACAGGTATTACTCAGAGCATATTTTCTTCCTGAGTCCCAGAGGTTGTGAGCTTTGAGAGGGAAATGTGCTGGATGTTTTGTAAATAAACCACTTTGTGTTCCTGGCTGTTGTTGGTCTCCACCTTACCACAAACTTTGCGTAGCCTGACCACCTGCAGCACAGAAAAGCTGTGGATTTATTTTGCATCTCTGCAGAGTCACTGTCAAGAGGCAATGCTTCATGAGATACAAGTTTCCAGCCACAAGTTTAATGGTTAAGAGTGGTTTCATGAGGGGGCAGATGCAAAGTGGAGCGAGATGAAGGAATAACATGTTGATTTGGGGTTCCATGAGGGGGGCAAACACAAAATGGGGTGATGGATTAAACTATTAATTTTGGGTTCCATGAGGAGGGTGAACACAAAGTCTAGTTCTGCTCCCATATGAGGGGAGTGAATCCAAAGCGTAGTGAGGGGGGTGTATTAAAGTGTTAACTTTGGGCTCCATGAGGGGGGCAAACACAAAATGGTCTGAAGGACTAAACTCTTAACTTTGGGCTCCGTGAGGGGGGTGAATATAAAATGAAGAATTCAACTCTTAACTTTGGGCTCCATAAGGGGGGTGAATATAAAATGAAGAATTCAACTCTTAACTTTGGGCTCCATCAGGGGACTGAACACAAAGTGTAGTTCGGCTCCACAAAGGGCAAATGTAAAGGGTAGTGAGGGGAACGACTGAGCTGTCAACTTTGGGCTCCATGAGGGGAATAAACACAAAACCACGTGTGGGGAAGGATTAAAGCACCAACTCTGGGCTCCGTGAGGGGACAAAGATAAAAACCAAGCGCAGTGAAGGACTGAGGCGCTCACTGTGGGCTTCGTGAGGGGAGTGAACACTAAATCATGGGTGGGGAAGGATTAAAGCGTTAACTGTGGGCTCCATGAGGGGACAAAGATAAAAACGAAGCATGGGGAAGGACTGAAGCGTGAACTGTGGGCTCCGTGAGGGGAGCGAACACAAACCCAGTGTTGGGGCTGCCTTAAAGCGCTCACTGTGGGCTCCCTGAGGGGAACAAACACTAAATCATGGGTGGGGAAGGATTAAAGCACTTACTTTGGGCTCCACACGGGGAGTGAACACAAACCCACTGTGGGGGCCGCCTTAAAGCGCTCACTGTGGGCTCCATGAGGGGAGTGAACATAAACCCACTGGCGGGGTCCCCTTAAAGCACTAACTTTGGGCTCCATGAGGGGAGTGAACACAAACCCACTGTGGGGGCCGCCTTAAAGTGCTGTGGGCTCCGTGAGGGGAGTG
>JAWWEE010000010.1:1668437-1691437 GCA_035221455.1 Xenops minutus | reverse complement strand
ACAGTGTCCATCGGGATCCACAGTGTCCATCGGGATCCACAGTGTCCATCGGGATCCACAGTGTCCATCGGGATCCAGGGTGTCCATCGGGATCCACGGTGTCCATCGGGATCCACAGTGTCCATCGGGATCCACGGAGTCCATCGGGATCCACGGAGTCCATCGGGATCCACGGTGTCCATCGGGATCCACGGTGTCCATCGGGATCCCCGGAGTCCACCACGATCCTCCAGGATCGGCTCCATCCCCTCAGAATCCCTCAGAATCGGCTCCCTCCCCTCAGGATCGGCTCCATCCCCTCAGAATCCCTCGGGATCGGCTCCCTCCCCTCAGGATCCCTCCAGGATCGGCTCCATCCCCTCAGAATCCCTCGGGATCGGCTCCATCCCCTCAGGACCCTCCAGGATCGGCTCCATCCCCTCAGAATCCCTCAGGATCGGCTCCATCCCCTCAGGATCGGCTCCATCCCCTCGGGATCGGCTCCATCCCCTCGGGATCGGCTCCATCCCCTCAGGATCCCTCGGGATCGGCTCCATCCCCTCAGGATCCCCCGGGATCGGCTCCCTCCCCCGGACCCCCCGTGTGCAGGTGAGGGCTGTGCTCCTGGCCCCGCTCTTTCCCTGGTGCTCTGAGGGAATATCCCGGAGATCCTGCAGGGCAGGAGCCTTTCCAGGGCTCCGAGGGATGGGATGGGATGGAGGGGGATGTGGGATCACAGCAGCATGTCCAGAGCTGGACAGGACACACAGGGATCCTCACAGTCCTGGCCCTGCTTTGTGCCTTCTCCTTTCTCCCCCTTCAAGGCTGATTTTAAAACTGCCGGCACAAGTTCCTATTGGAAACGTATTGATTGAATTCACGCCTTTTTTGAAGGTCCTGAAGGATCCCTGAGACTGGGGTGGAGCGTGGAATTTTCCAGCTGAGTGACAATCGCCGTGTATTTCACACCAGCCGAGGCTGAGACCCGATTCTTTCAAGGTAACAGCTAATATGAGATTTGTGAAAGGCTGTGCTCACTGCCAGAGGGTGGGGATTGCCCGGGGAATCCTCTGTAGGAGCAGGAGCTGTGGCTGCAGGGACAGCCTGGGGTCCCTGAATGTGTAACTTGTGTGAACCTGTGAGCACAGCCATGCACAGAAGGGAGGGACCACCCGGCTATGGTCATCCCCTTTCAGGGCATTAAAAACACCAGAATAGTGTAAAACACCACCCCACAAACAGTGCAAATCTCTGTGACAGTGATGCAGTAGCTGCGGTAGGAAAAGCACCAAAATAGTGTAAAACATACACACACACCCCCCCCAAACAGTGCAAATCTCTGTGACAGTGATGCAGTAGCTGTGGTAGGAGCACAGGCTGAACATCCCTGGCTGAGAATTGCTGTGACCTGGTGTGGAGGCTGAAATGGGCTGGGACACGGAGGTTTAAGGTTGGGTGTGATTCCTGGAGTGCCAGACCCAGCAAACCTGGCAGCTGTGGGAGGGTCCAGTGCTTGGGATGCACTGACAAACCCCAGAGCTGCACCCACCTTGGCCTCTGGTGGGTTTGTTTCCAAAAAAATCCCCACTTTTTACCATGAAGGTGATTTATAACACTGAAATGTCATTTAGTGTCTATTCCCTGCACAACATGAACTTGAATTTCTGTAATAGTGATAAAAGAGGATTCCATGGACCTCTGTGGGATGGGGATTGGACATTTCTGTGCGGATTTGGTTCGAGGTCAGCACAGTTTAAATCGAGTGTTGCAATCCTTCAGGAGAGAGCAGATGTTTCCTTTGGTGACAGGAGGAGGAGCAGGGAGCCTGGCAGCTCCCACTCCTGGGGGTGTCCCTTGGAATGGGCTGGCACAGCTGTTACCCAATGCCAAATTCACCTTTTAAAGTCCTCTGGAGTAGAATGAAGTCTGTGGGATTGTCCTGTAAACCAGCTATTTATCTACCTAAACACTGATGGATGCTGTGTTCCACAGCTTATGTATTTAAATATAAAATATATATATAATTGTTAATAAACAACATCTGGCATAATGAGCTGGGGATCTCTAGGAGAGGAATACCCTGTTATCAAGGAATGCACTGTATTCCTGTGATCTGCTTCCCTGAAAGCTGCCTGCAGGTCTGCTGCCTTCATTACATGTTTTCACCTCTCTGCAACATCCCTAATTAGAGTGGGACAAAATCCCAGTCCTTAGCAGGCCTCCTGGTGCTGGGAGGTGTCCAAAACTCACCGTCTCACTGGCACAAATTGCACTTTTGAATTTTAAAACACCTTCTGGTTTGTGCTTTGCTTATGCTGAGGGACTCTCACAGTAGATCTGCATATTTGTGTCCATGTATTTGCTGCCACAGTTGTTTGGAGCATGGCAGGAAGAGTGTCTGCTTTGTGCAGGAAAACATTTCCCAGCTTTCTGCTGCTCCTTTTTTTTTTCCTGAAAAACTTACTTTCTTTTTGCTTCACTCTCTCATGTTGGGCCTTCTCTGTCTCCTTCTCTTTCCTTCCCTTGCTGTTCCCAATAGTCTCTGTTTCCAATAGTCTGCAGGTGACCAACACTGGAAATAAATCAGTGCATGGGTATTTCCTCTGTGCTGCCAGTGCTGGGTGACAGTGAACTGTGGGATTTCCACCTTTTACCTCCCTGCTGCAACTCCTAGTAATTGTCTAGAACAAATTAGGGCAACACAGGGTGCCTATAGCAAACATCAGCACTAGAATTCCAAATACTGTTAGGAGATTGAAGAATAATACATAAAAATGATACTAAAAGTGCTGTTTCCCCTGGAGGTGCCCGGGAGGCTGCAGTGGGGTGTCCCACACACCCTTGGACCCAAATCTGCCCTGGCATTGACCTGGCTCTTGGTACCTCCTGTCAATCTCCAGCTTTTCAGTTGCCTGGGAAGCAGAGCAGAGTGTTCTGTGGGAATGGGAATGTCATTCCCTCTGGCTGGCAGCTGGGAGGGTTATGAAACAGCCCTGGAGCAGCTCCGTGTGCTGGGAGGGACATTCCTCCTGCAGCCCTTGAGAGGATCCCTCAGACAGCCAAGGAAAGTTTTGTAAGGAAGTTTTTCCTTCATTTTTCTGGTAGCAAACAGCTCTTTGGCACTTAAAACAATGGCTTGAAGGTTCATTTTATCTCGCCCGTTCTGTAGCTCAAATGAGCTGGACGTTTGTTCTTTAGAAAGGAAATTCCCTCCTGCAGCAGAGAAATACAGCTCTGCATTTGGGCAGAACTGGTGATTTGAAACAAGGAGATTTTTGTTTAAAATTATATGAATTACATATATATAAGGAAAAATAATGAATGTCTGCTGAGGATTCTTTCTTTTCTAACCATGAGCAAAAGTTTAACAGATAATTTTTCCTTTGGTTTCGGTGGAAGTTACTCTCCCAAGATTCATAATAACTTTATATATATATGAATTAAATTAAACCTTTAAATGTATTTCCTATGGGAATTCATTATAAAAAGGGATTATCTAAACAGTGGAAGTTATTTGTTGCTCAGCTTGCCTTTGTTATAGACACCTTTCTTTGGTTCCAGTGTCTGAAGCGTCACTTAAAATCATGAAATTATTAACATAGACACCCAAAGAACTCAGTGCTGCTGATTGGAACAGCTGGAAAATAAAGTCCTGTGGCTTCCCAGTGAAAAGAGAAATAACCTCATGGTCTTTATTTAGTGAGAAAGAGATTTAGTGTCAGTGTTGTGAAGGTCTGTTGTTAAATGTCTGTTGGACTTGATCTGAACTCTCTTGACTGAGAATGCACCAGTTGGTTATAAATGTTGACACTCTTTATCATTCTTTTTTCCAAGGAATTACATGGAATTTTGCCCCTCTCTAGTAGATTTTCTCCCAGCTGTTGTCGAGGTCTCTTTGAAAAGAATTCAGAGAAATGGAGCAAGTTTTGTATTGATTAGCTGAGAAATGACCTGAAATGTGCTGGTAATTTTTTTGGGTTTTTTTTTTGGCTGGGTGTGCACCCCCAGGGCTGGAGCCCTGCCTGGGGATCCCAAGCTTTGCCTCTGCCTTCCTGTCCTTCCTATCCTTCCTTTCTTCCTCTCCTTAGAAGTTTGAACTGCTGCTGCCAGAAGTTAAACTTTTCTAGTTGATCCTTTGGCGTTGTTTTGCCCTCACAAGCCCAGGGTCTGTGTCAGCAGCCCAGAACTGCCCTTTGGACTCAGCACCAGCCAGGCTCACCCAGAGAGATAAGCCAGGCTTATTTCTGTGCCACCAGAGCAGGTTTCTGTGCTCTGAGCTGATTTAACCCTCCAAGAACCAGGATCTGAGTCTTCAGCCTCTGCCTTCCCTCAGCCTGAGCCCGACTGCAGGTCAGTGTTTGCAGACTTGTCTTAGAGCCCAGATGGATGGGCTTGGGCACTCAATGCTCAGACAGTCGTTTTCTGCAGGGCAGCAAAGTCTGCAGAGCTGGCTGGAACTGCTGAGGGTGCAGGAAAAGGTGGCACAAAGGGAAGGCCAGTGGGTACTGATTGCCCTGGGGTTTTTAGCAGAATGAAAACCAGAATTATGATTTATCAGGAAAACTGGCTTTAGTGTTAATGATAGTTGGGACTTCACGGTGTGATTTCACTAAGCTGGCAAAGAAAAACAAGGCAACATCACAAAGGATGGAAAGTGAAAGTTACTTTTTGAGTTTGGTGCTTAAAGTAACCCAAGAGTAACAGCACGAGTAATTCCTGGTAGTGTGGTGTCTGTAAGGGCTGTTGAGTTGGACTCTTTGTGCCAGAACCTCGAGAGAACTCGTAGTAAATTTTATTTTAACACTTTAAGGACTATTTCATGTTGCCAAAGTAACACTTGAAACAAGGGAGAGGAGGAAAACAAGTGTGCTCCTTGTTCTATTCTTATGTTGAAAGTGTTACCCCTGGTGGGAGAAAATGGTTCATGATTCTGAGGTTATTTAGAAATCCTGGTTCTACTTTTCCCACTCTTTTCTACTGTTTCCCACTGGAAACAACATCTAGTGGCAGATGCCTGGTTTTTTAAGGCAGAGGTGAACCCTGGTTGCTTGGATCCTGAATGCAGCCCAGAATTTACTGAAATCCTTGAACCACTGCTCACTTCCACTCCCTTTTTGCCTTTTTTTCCCCCTTGGCAACAAACTGTGGAGACAGGGAATTCCCAGTCAGGAAATGTGCCCTTGGGGTCCCCAAAATGACAGTGAGATGAACTCCTTGTTCTGTGCTTGTTTTCCTTGTGCAGGCCATGGACAGGCTGGAGGAGGAGCTGACCTGTGCAGTTTGCTACAGCATCTACCAGGACCCTCGAGTGCTGCCCTGCTCCCACACCTTCTGCAGGGAGTGCCTGCAGGGCATTCTCCAGCGCTCCGACGGCTCCTCCTGCTCCCGGCGGCGCCTCCGCTGTCCCAGCTGCCGGGCCGGGCTGGACCTGCCTCCTGCCGGCCTCCAGTCCTTGCCCACCAACTTCGCCCTCAAGGCCGTGATTGAGAAGTGGCGGCAGGAGGAGCCGTCGGGCGTGGGGCTGTGCCGGGAGCACCCGCGGCAGCCGCTCAACATTTACTGCCTGCGGGACAGGCAGCTGGTGTGCGGGCAGTGCCTCACCATCGGGCAGCACCACGGCCACCCCATCGACGACCTGCAGAGCGCCCACAGCAGGGCCAGGGAGGCTGCCGGCAAACTGCAGGAGCAGCTGAGCCACAGCTACTGGAGGGACGTGCTCCTGTGCTACGTGAAGCTCACCATGCAGAAGGCCCGGTGCGAGGAGCTGCTGCGCAGCGAGAGGGACGTCGTGGTGCAGTATTTCAACAAACTGGGGGAGACCTTGGAGAGCAAAAAACAAGCTCTGCTGGGGGCACTGGATGAGCTCAACAGGCACTTCTTGGAGGAGCACGAGCCCCTCATGAAGGATGTGAGCAAAATGAAGGTAGAAGAGATGGAATTAAAGTACCTGAATTCCTCTATTCGGAAAGAAAAGTCCCCTCTGCTGTGCCTGGAGAAGCTGGAGGAGCTGCAGCAGCGCGTCAAGGCTCTGCAGCAGAAGGAGCTGCCGGATGTCAGACCTCTGGAGATCTATCCAAGGATGGAGGACCTGCTGCAGAATGTGTGGTCTAGCACTGAAATCGGGCAGATCCACAAGATCCTCCCTCCAAAGCTAAAGCTGATTCCCAGAAGGAAATTATGCAGCAAATGCCCTGGGAAGGAGAACAGAGAATCCACGGGAAAAGTCCGGGCTGTGAAGCTTCCCACGGTGCTGCTGGTGGTGCTGGGGGCACTGGGGGTGCTGGGGGCTGCGTTCTCCCTGCACAAGGCACTGGCAGCCAGTGCCATCCAGGCTGCTCCCAGCTGTCTCCTGGAATTCCTGCTCCACGTGTATCAGGATTGCTGCACCCACGTGCAGAGGGCAGTGCAGGGGCTGTGCCACATGGTCACCTCCCTGACGGGCATTGTTCCCTTCGACTGCTTCCAGGGTTAGGGGAAAACCTAGGGCAGCAATCCAGCAGTGTTTGTAATTTCTGCTGAAAAGCTGCATTGCTAAAGCTCTACACTTTTGCCTTCTACTTCCGTATCCTTCCTTTTCTCTAGTGCCTGGATTTCCTCTGAGCTAACTCCTAGCTAAGATTTGCACCAGAAAGGGGTTTCTGTCCACTTGGGGGTGTTTGTTCCAGCTGGGCTCCAGGCAGGAACAGCAGCTGTAACCAGCTTAGATGTGGGAATCTGGAGTCTCAGCTTTAAAAATTCTTTCTACATGTACTATCTTCATTTTAATCACATATTTTTAAATTGTTTTTCAGTGCAAACATGAAAGGTGATTAGAGCATGTTGCTGTAAACTGGTGGGGTCAGTCACTGCCTCTGGTGTTCAAGAACCCCCCATTGTGTGTTCCCTGACCTGTGACACTGTGAACAGACACATTTGTGCTCTTCAGGGTCTGTGCCATGGCCCGGGGTTCATTTTTTGGTTCTGGGTGCTGGTGCAGGGCATGATTTCATCCTTTATGCCATGGTTTTACCCTGTGTTTTCTCCTCTCCAGGGAGCAGGGCAGAGCAGGGCCCTGCTGGATGCTGCAGAGCCCACGCAGGGGGTGTCTGGGCTGGCAGGGACCTCCCCCTGCTCCTGAACCCACTGGAAGTGTAGTGAAAACACAGACACGCTGCAGGAAGTGGCAGAACTCCTGCTGGGGTCGGGGGAGCAGGATTTCAGATGTCGGGAGCTCTTAAACAGTGTGCCAAGGAATGTAAGTTTGTATTTAACTCCTTTGTCTTCAGCACAGGTAGCAGAGGCTGTCCTGGACAGAGGGAACATGCTGGGGTTTATTCTGCACTCAGGTGCTCAGTGACACCTTTGCTGCTTTTCTGCTGCTCCGGACTGAACTGAGCCACTTTTAGCCTTTGCCAGGCGGGACCGAGCACGGGGAGAGGCTCCAAGTGCTGCAATTCACCAGCACAGGGCAAGGAGTGACCACTGCCTGGTGCTTGGAGACAAACACAGCAGTGAGTATTTGCCCTGATAAAAGCAGTGCCATACCCCAGCCTGGCAGAATTCCTTGGCTCTTGGGTTCTTTAAGCAAGGGTTGAGTAGGGACTGAGCTCTGCAGCTGCCCTTTAACAACCTCAGCTGCCTTTCACTGCCTTCCCGTGGGGTATTTGGACCCCAAACGTGCCCATTGCCAGCAGCAGACACTGAGGGTGTCACCCTTCAGAGTTCCAAGGGCAATCCTGTCACCCCACAGGCCAGGCTTTGGAATGGTGTTCCAGGTGTGGGAGGGACTGTGTAAGTGCTCTCATACCAATTTCCCAGTAAAACTGGGAATTTTTCTCCTAAGCTGCACTGGCAGATCATTCTCCAGTCCTGGTGGCGTCTCCCCTGCCCTCTGAAGCTGCTTTTCCCATCCACCTTCTTCTCTTTTATTTTCCTTTTTAAATGAGTTTTTAACACAATTTTTCAAGACTACAGGATTTTGTGAAACGCTTTTACTGCAAATTGAAACATTTAATACTTACAATGCACTGTGTATTTTTATAAGTTTGCATACAAATAAAGCATATTCTTACAGCAGGACTGGCCAACACCTTGATTCCCTCAGGGCACACAGTGTGGAGAGGGGAGGGAGCAGCGAGCCTGTATCCAGAGGGGCTCCAGCCCCTGAAGCCTCTCCGTGGCCTCTGGACTCTCCCCGTCCTTCCCGTGCTGGGGATTCCAGAGCTGGGGGCAGCTCTGCCAGTGGGGCCTCCCCTGAGCCACCCCAGGATCCCCCTCTGCTCCTGTGGGATGAGCCCAGGGCATGGCCAGGCTCTCCCCACCAGCCCCTCCAACTCCAGCCCCTCCCTGCTCCACCACCCTCCATCAAATCCGGCTCTCTCCTTCCCCGGGGATCTTGGGATCACACCCAAGGCCTTACAGAAGGCCAGGGGTGGCAGCAGCTCCACTGAGGGGTCAGGCAGGGCTGGCCCTCGCTGCCCACCCTGTGCCTTGGGACAGTGTCCAGCAGGGTCTGCTCCGTGCCCCGCCCAGCACGGGGGAGGCCAACAGGGGCAGTTCCAGGGTGCTCCTCCCCAGCACACTGAAATCTTACCTTGCCTGCCCTCAAGGAGCTCTCCCTTTCCTCAGTTTTTACATGACTCTGCCCACTTAAAAAACTGGCCTTTATTAAGGCAGAGTTCATATTAACAAGACAAAATTTTTACAAAACTTGATCAAAATTTACAAAAGGAACAAACCAATACAAAACTGAACCGAACTAAACAGCAGCAGTGGGCAGGGCAGGGGCTCCATCCCCCTTCCCAAGGGGCAGGGCAGGGGCTCCATCCCCTTTTCCAGGGTCCCCACCCAGGGCGGCGAGTTCTGCCAGTCCTTTCACAGCAATGATTTTGGGGTTGGTGGCCACGCTTTTGGTGGTGTTCTGGGTCTTGTAGATCCCAATGAGCCTGTCTGCGATCTCAAACATGTTGTTCCGCAGGGAGATGATGATGAACTGGGCGTTCTTGGTTTGTTCCTGAAACACAAAGCGTTTGGGTTGGTCACCTCACCTTGGGACAGCATCAAACTCAGGAGCTTAGAGAAAACACACACGAAGCAAAACTCCAAGCAGCTTTCTGGAAATCTGCTTCCTCTAGGGCTGCCACTTTAAACTGTCATTCCAGCTCCTACACGTGGCTGTAACTGTGTTGCCACTCTCATTGCTGCTGGAGAAGCAAACAGACCGATAGGGCTGCAGGTGTTCCCATGCTGGACTTACATAGATGTAAAAGGCCACGATGGAGACGTTTTTGAAGTCGAGGGCAGCGTCGATCTCATCCATGAAGTACAGCGGGGTGGGCTTGTAGTGGTGCAGGGCAAACACCAGGGCCAGGGAGCTCAGGGTCTTCTCTCCTCCCGACAGGTTAAAGATCTTCTTCCAGCTTTTCTTGGGAGGCCGAACACTGCAACACACAGAGTTTGGTTTGTGAGCTGTTCCTGCCTCCTGCTGTAAGGCTGCTGCTCCGAAGGAGCTGGGACACCTCACACTCCTATTAACTCCTTCCCCCGTGCTCTGTAACTCTTACATGATGAACACACTCCTCAGAGCACTTGTGGCAGGATTGAGGTGACTGCCATGATTCCCTCGGCACAATGAAGAGACTTGGGATTTAGGAAGCACTTGGAAAGCTTTGAGCTCATTTCCAGCTGCTGTTCATTCCTGATTTCTCCAGGAGAAATAGATCTCAGGAGTAAAAGGTTGTGTTTCTGTCAGGACCTTGTCAACACTGAGCCTGTCTTGGTTCCCGGATGATCAATGAACAGGTTGAAAAAAGCAATACAGAAATTAAGACTCGGTAGGATATGAAGTATTTTGACAAACCTGAACATGATTCCCTCGGAGAAGGGATCCAGACTGTCCACAAGCTCCAGCTCAGCATCCCCGCCCAGGGTGAGCATCTGGTAGTTCTCCTTGAGCTTGGTGGTGATGACATTAAACCCTGCCATGAACTCGTTCAGCCTCTGTTTCCGGAGCTCCTCAAAGGCCTGTCTGAAGTTGTCCCTCTCGGTGGTGATGTCGTCCAGCTCTCCCACGTGTTTGAGGTACAGCTCCTCCTGCAGGGAAACACAACAGCAGTGCACAGTGAGCAGCCACCTCCTCCACTTGCACTGTAAACCACTTTTCCTACCTCTGGAACATTTCTTCTTCCCAGCACGGCCTCAAACAAAAAAAACCCCCAGATTATCTCTATATTCTCATTTCTGTTGCTGAGAGAAAAATCATAAAAAAATATTTAATCTGATCAATAGTTCACCATTATTGAAATGAGGAGAAAAAAACACCAGTGTTTTGTGTCTGTCTCAGCTATGAAGACTTGACTCTAAATAAACATTCATGGGATCATTTAGGTTGGAAAAGAGCTCCAGGATCATCAAGAAGTTGTGTGCACCTGACACACCTGGATCACACCTGGATCACACCTGGATCACACGGCATACCAAAGGCTATGGGAGCTCCTAGAAACACCCTTGGCTAAGCAGAACTGACAAACACCGAGGCCAGGCCACTGCAGTTTCGCAGGGCCCCCCGAGCTGGCCGGGGATGACACCCAAGCTGCACCTTCTTCCTGTAGTCGGCGATGGCGCCCAGGTTGGGCCGCAGCTGGTGCCGCTGCGCCTCGAGCAGCGCGATCCTCTGGGCGATGCCGTCGGGGTCGGGCAGCGCCTGCAGCTCCTCCTCGCCCAGGGCAGGCAGCTCCTCGGGGGGCTGCTCGTCGATGGCGTGCAGGCACAGCTTGGAGATCTGCAACCAAAACCAGTCAGGGGACAGCCTGAAAACCCCCAGTGACCACGTGAACGAGGGTCTAAAATAAGCATTTCTGGTGTTAGTACACAGCGAAGCTGCTCCAAACACTCCAAGGTTCTTCACAACTCCCTTTAAATAGGATGTGAAAAGGACAATAAATATCCTTTTATCCTATTATTCTGTTCCTGCATAAACACCAATAAGCTGTGAACCGAGGAGGAATTTTTCTCCCAAATTATCTGTTTTCTAATGAAATGTTAATGTGTTCATGCTGTGAGATGGAATTCCCAGAGAAGCTGTGGCTGCCCCTGGATCCCTGGGAGTGTCCAAAGCCAGGTTGGACGGGGCTTGGAGCAACCTGGGCTAGTGGAAGGTGTCCCTGCCCATGGTAGGGGTGGCACTGGATGGGCTGTAAGGTCCCTTCCCACCCAAACCATCCCAAGATTCTATGATTTAAGTCTTAGGAATGAAATCATTTCCCCACCTCTTTCTGCCAGTACTTAATCTTGCCCTGGTGGGTAGAGATGTGAGTGTCCACTTGATCAATTTTCAGCTTGATGCTCAGAGCTTCGCTCTGCAGTGCGTGTTCATCCCCCCGGATCGCCTCCAGCTCCTGCAGAATGTTCCGCTTCTCCTCCTGCACTGCTGGCAACGACTCCTGCACAGGAATCCCAGGGAAGGGCATTAAGCAGGCACCTGCAGAAAAGTTACCCCTCTCTGGGGTTACAGGCTTGTTCTTACTGTATTTGTTTAGTCACAGGGATCGATGGAAACAAATACACATCCTGGGATTCATAACCTGCTGCCGGAATTGGGGAATGACTGAAAATACGCTGCAGTTTATATTTTCATTCCTGATCTGCATCAAACCACACTTTTGAGTCCTACACTCACACACTTGCAGCTAAAAGGCAGTTTTGGAGAAAGACAGTCTCAAACCCAGCTTTATTTGGAAGAATTTCAGCCATCCTGGTTGTTTTCCCTCTCACATACAGCAATCTAGACGGGAAACTAAAATCCCACAGAACTGGAAAAACTATTTTTAAGCAAGTTTTAAACTCAATAATTTTCTTGGGGGAATCTGGTGTATGTTTTTTCTAACATTCAGCAAACTGGGTCAAGATAAATTTCCAGGTGAGTATGAAAAATAAAAATACACCATTCCCATTCCCTGGAATGTGACTGCAGCTGGACAGCACCATTTGGGTGAGAATGGGGTGTGAGTGGGACACAGGGAGGATTTCACTCATGACCCTGGTTTACCTCAGCCTGCTTGCAGTCGTTCATCACCTCCGTGGCTTTGTCCTCCAGCGTGCTCAGCTCTGCTGTCAGGTTCTGCATGGCCTTCTCGTTCTCCTCCATCTCCCTCTCTGTGCGCTGAAGAGCCTCCTCACATTTCTTCAGGTTTCTGCACAGGGACAGAGATGTTTGTGCACCTCACATGAGGGAAATGTGACAATCTCGAGACACAATCTTGCTGACAACCGAGGAGGAAGTGCTTGTTTAGGCATGAACTCCCACACTCCTGAGGTATCCAAGTAAAACAAAGTAGTCTTCCTTAAACACAGAGCAGCCAACCCTCATTAAATGACTTAATTTCTTGTTTCAGAGACAGCTTGGACGTTTGTTCTAAGTATTCACTATGGACTGCTAAGTTAACATAAAAAGGAGATCCCAGTTTATTTCCTGACAGGTCTCCTAACAATATCAGTCCCTCCAGATTTGAACTGCTCCAGTGCATGGTAATTAAGTGCTGCTTTGGATCTTTATCCCAAAATGTGGCAGTTCAGTGCCAGGCAAGCATTAGAGAAATGCTGATTAAATGTGACTTTTACACTATCGGAAAGCACAAGACTGTATTTCCCTTCACCTCCTTGAGCAATGTTTAGTATTGCCCCCCCTGTGCTGTACCTGTCTGCAGTCCTGGCTGCCACCTGGGCCTTGGTGATGGCTGAGGAACACTCATCGATTTCCTTGTCAATCTGATCGATTTTGTCCTGCTGTGCCTTGAGCCTGCGGCTGTTGGTGTCCATGATGAGGTCCTGCAGCCGCTTCACTTCGCTCTCCATCGCCGCGGCTTTGGCGGCCAGGCGCTCGTGGGCTGCCAGGGACACAGGGAGGGGCCCTGAGCCACTGCAGGGGCACGGGCACTGAAGGCAGGCAGGCCCAAGGGGTACAGTTTAACAACTGGCCACCAGCTGTTGCTCAGGAGTTGGTGTTCCTGTGCAGTTACTACCCCTGAACAGCGTTAATGCACAAAAAGGATGTGCCCACCACACAACGCAGGGGGTTTATTTTAGAGTCAAGGAATAGTCTAGGTAGCACATGGGAAAAGCCTTCACTTTAATACCATTATCTCCTCATTAATGATTCTAATTAAACTAGGCTTCCCTATGTATGCAATACAGCCATAAAAATCTAACCAAAGAAACAAAATACTAAAATTAATGGTTACTTGGGGGAAAAAAAAAAAAGAAAAAAGGGGTTTTTACTCTCTCATCTCTAGAAATATCTTTCCCCCCATTAGAAGAAACAGTCCCAGACCAAGACATGGAACTGAAGCACAAAGCCAAACCCATTCCTTCCTCTGTTGAGCACCATTCCTGTCTCAGCCCCTCTCCACAAGAAGTACCTTTTTTGTACCCATCGAGGGTTTTTTCCAGCTCCTTCTGCTTGGTTTTGTCGGGAGCAGCAGCGACGACGTTGGCCTCGAGTTCCTTGAGCTGGTCCCTGAGATGACTCTCCTGCTCCAAGAAGCTCTGCCAAGGACACAGGGGGTGGGTGGGTGGGAGGGCTGTGCCCAGGTCAGGGGTGGCCCGGGCAGTGTCCCTGCCCAGCTCGGGGCTGCTCACCTGGATACTCGCCGTGTACTTCTCTGACGTGTTCCTCATCTCCCGAATGCCTTGGTGCAGCTTCCTGATGGCTTCTTCCAGCTGGGACTTCTCCTCCTCGCGCTGCACCGCTCTTTGGGAGTCCCTCTGCAGCTGGGCCTCCATTTTACTGACCTGCACAGAACAAGGGCATCATTGATTTACCTGCTCTCACTGCCACACACAAACCAGGGCATTCGAGTGTATCTTACACCCCAGACTGTTCCCTGCTCGTGCTGTTCATGTGTTCATGCACACATGTATGAACTGCCAATGCCCCTCTTCATTCAGGTGATGTACTAACCTCTTCTTCTGAGACATCCACCACGACTGAGGATCCCATCCTGCCCTTCATGACTTTACTGCCCCCACCAGTCATCGTTCCTGCAGCACAAGAGATGAAAAGAGGTCAGAAAACCTGCTGGGTTTGGTATCACCTACAAAGACCTTCAGATGGAACTGCAAGTCTGTGCTGCAGTACCTGACATCTCTATGATTTGTCCTTGCAGGGTCACCACCCTCCATCTTTTGTCCCTTTGGAATGCCACTCTGGTAGCCTCTTCCAAGTCTTTAGCTACCAGGGTATCCCGCAGTGCAAAGTAAAATGCCAGGCGGACCTTCTTGTCCTCCACCTTCACCAGGTCAAACAGCCGGGGAGTATTTTCAGGAGTGGGGATTTTCTCCATTTTCTTTTCCCATACAGTCATCTATGTCCACAAAGGAAATAAAGGAACAAGACATCCTTTAGGGTAAATGATGAGGTCATGCCATCATTCTAAGGTATGTTAAAGCTTTAAAGAAAACACAATGGGACTGTAATGAATAGGGAAACAATGTGCTTTGCCCAAGCCCGGGGACTCACCTTGTCCAGGGCTATGAAGGTGGCAACTCCCACCCTTTGTGCCTTCAGGAAGTTCACACAGGCCTGGGCAGTGTCGATGGTGTCAACAACAATGTGGTCCAAGGCTCCACATGACGAGGAAATGGCCACGTCGTACTTGTCGTCGATGGCTCCCAAGTCTCCCTGAGGATGAGGGGTGAGGTGCAAGCACATGGATTAGCTTGGCAGCTGGGGCTGCTCTTGGAGTCTTATCCTTTTTAATTAATCTGTGCTTTTTTTAAAATGCACACATACCGAACTCACTGATTTTTCTGAAGCAGAGATGAACAGGTGGGGGGAAATTTCAGAATACAACATGTACATTTACACTGATGTGAGCAGGAATGAACAACTCTACCTCAGCTCTGAATTTTCAGAACTTTAAACCAACACAACTGAAAAATGCTTTATTTTACAGCAACTGCACAGGGTTTACAAGTCTGCTCTGTGAATTCACAGCCCCAGAGAAGCGAGGCATCCCACACTTACTCAGTCACAGAAACACTACTTGGTTCCTCTAAGGTTTGAGACTAAGAGTGTAAGAGCCCCCTAAAATTTACCAGTCTTCCATAGAGTCCAGGAATATTCCCAGATTTCTTCTGCTGGAGCAGAGCCTCGAGCACTTTTCCTCGACTGCGACTTTGTGCTAAAGAACTTTTGGCTTCTTCTACCTTTCGCCGCAGGTTTCGCACGAGATCCTTGGCCCCTGCTTCTTCCCTTCCCAGCTTCTCCAGGGCCTGCTCTTTCTGCAGGTTAAAAAGAACACAGACACTGTCTCAGCCTCAGGAAAACTACTGGATTCAGGCATTATTTTTTATTTTAGGGAATAAGAGAAGAGCAAGGAATGAAAATCCCAGACTGGTTTGGGTTGGAAGGGACCTTAAAGCCCATCCAGTCTCACCCCCTGCCATAGACAGGGACACTTCCCACTAGCCAAGGTTGCTCCAAGGCTTAAACACTTCCAGGGATGGGGCAGCCACAAGCTCCTCTGGGCAGCTTGTGCCATGGCCTGAAGAAGGTTCAGAAATAACCATTTAATATGTCTCAGTGTGGTATTTAATCTGCCTCCCTTACAGAGATATGTAGGATGTAATTCCATGCTTAATGTTAACACTGGCTTAACACAAAGTAAGTGTGAAATTAAACCTTTCCTTCATCAGTGAACTGACTGTTAGCATATAGCTTTTAAATGCTATATGCTAACAAATGTTTTATTTGCAATTTTCTGGTTTACTTTCCCCACAATTATTGCTAAAAAGAGCAGTGAGACTTTGGCTTGTGTGTCACACCACCGTGTCGTGACTCAGAGAAATTAAAGAGGGCAGTCTTTAATTTGGAGTCTCACCTCCTTCAGTTGCTGCTCCGCCTGGGGCAGTTTCACAGAGATGTCTTTGATGGCAGCTTTCCTGTCCTTCAGGGTCTCCGAGGTGCTGCTCAGGGCCTCCTGGGCCTGGCTCAGCTGGGCCAGGGCCGTGTTGTAGCGGCTCAGGTAGATCTCCAGCTCCGACTGCGCGATCTCCATGTTGGAACGCGCCTCGCTCACTTCCTTACTGAACTCCATGAGCTCCTTCTCTTTGCCCTGCAGAAACACCACAGGTTACAACTCACACCACACAACTGGGGGGTTTGTTCCATCACTCACACTGTGGGAAAGGAAAAAGGGGAAATGGGATGTTCTTTTACAGCTTTCCTGTCAGCAGAAAACAGTTCTGTGCTCTAGAAGAACCAGGATTTCTTAGTTTATTAACAAGGCATTTTTCCTAATTATAAAAAACTGCAGGAAATTATCACAGAACATTTCCATGTAAGCTTTATATCACTTTCTCAAAGTTGGGAGGAGCCCTACACACTGTGCTAAATTGCAGCTCAAATGGAGAATCCACGTTTTCAAGGACAGAAAATAACCCCCCAAATGTACAGGATAATTTTCCAGCCTCCAGGTGTTCAGTGACTGAACAGCTTCCACAACAATAACCAGGTGCTAGACAGTTGTCCATTAATTCAAAGACAGATTATAGCTGTGGGAAAGGCTTGGAATATCCCATTTCAAAACATCTTTATTTAAGCAATATATTGGGTTAAACAGTTTGGTGGGAGAAGATGAAAGTGCATTTAAATAATGGAAGTGTAGGATTATTTAATATACATGTATAAATGACAGACTTGCTGACACTTGATCACTATAAAAGCAGGCAAGAGAGATGGAGCTGTAATTATAAATTGAAGATTAATTTCCCAATGAGGCTCCCCTGAAGTAACACAGGAAACAGTGGGATTGTCCTACAAAGAGGCATTTTGAAAGTATCTCGTGGTGATTTCCTTCAGAAGGGTAAAGTGAACACAGCAGGTGCACCAAGTCAGAACTGTCCAAACCTCTTTTTCCTGCTGAATTCCTTTGGTTTCATGCTGAAGACTGGCCAAAACCTGCTTGAGTTTTGCCTCCTCCTTCTCCTTTGCCTTTTCCAGGAGCTCCCTCTTTGCCTTTGTGTCATCGATCACCTTGGCGCTCGTGGAGGGGACCTTCTTCAGTTCTTCTACCTACAAAGGGAAAGGATTTTAACCCTCTGCCCCTGAAACCAACACAATTCTTAAACCCCCATTTGACCCAAAGAATGATTTCAGACCTACAACAGCTGGCAACAACCAGCTTGGTAACACAGCCCCATTAAATGCACTAACTTAAGGGACATCATGCACTGCTGCAGAAAGTGATTTGCAAACAGAATCTCTGGCTGATTTAAATGACTCAAAAGATCTGATTAAAAATATGTAACGCCATTTTTCCATCTTCTTTGTTGCACCCAGTGCAATTGGTGTCTTTCTGTTCTCTCCCACTGCACAAAGATGTTCTCACAACCCATTACACTCCTCCAGCTAAATCAAGTTATGGTTCAATTACCTTTTCTTTATCCTTTTGAAGCTGCTTCTCCAGTTTTTTAGCCTTGCTTTTGGCATGCTTTAGATTTTCCCTCACTCTCACATCCTGCAAATCCAACTGATTAAATTTTTCTTTGTTTTCCTCTATAAACTTTGTGATTTTATTGCATTTCCTGAAGAAAAACAAAAAGAAAGACTGATCCAGTTCATGCAGTATAAAAATAACGTCAGTATAGAGAATTTAAACCAATATTACTCAGTTTCTGTGAATAACCACATCCAATATTTACTATATTCACAGTACTTTCTCTAGGGAAGTGAGGTTTCATGACAAAGAGATCAACTCCCACAGCAATATTAAACATTTTCAGAAATGCTAATTTTTCTCTTTGATAGGATTGACAATTCCCATCTCACTAATAACCCACTGAGGATGAGCAGCTCAGTATTGCAGTTGGATTGGAGATCAGCACCCAGGCAAATCAAGGAAACTCAATTTATGTATAAATAATTCAGAAGGAAATCAGGGGAAAATACCTAAATCCATGTACCTAAACATCATGGTTGTAAATCTAAAAACCATTGCCCACTTATTTTTTGTGCAGTCAATATAAAGAAATACGTACTTTAAAATCCATTATTAAAAATATCAGATATTTTCTTACTGCAATTGTGAATATTATCCAGAGTTCTCCGAGAGAAACAAGTTGCAGAACCAAATCAGACCAATGTAAATCTTTTTTGATTTATTTTTGTGCAAAAGATCATTTAATGCATTCCAGGGAATGTTTAGACACAGCAGAAGTGACTCTGCCCATCAGCTAATTTAAGTTTTTGGTGGGAGAACATGTAAAACACCTTAGTCATTAATATACCCCCAAAGAACTTACTTTTCAAGTTCCTTCAGAGCTTTATTCTTGGTTTTTGTTTCCTCTGCAAGTTTACTGCTTTTCTCATTGATACTTTTTGTTTCTTCATTAATTTTTTCTTTCTGCATTTCCAGATCTTTTATTCGTTTCTTTAGGTCATGGCTAGGAAAAAATAAAAGCAACAATAAACCCCAACCTCCACTTCTTTCCCTGAAGCTGATGTTCATAAGGAATACATATTTCCAACCCTCAGTGTAACAATGTGATTATGTGAAGTATTCAACTATATCAAGTACCAAGAAATGCAACATATTTCTAATTGGAGATATGGAAGCTGAGTTTAACACCACCCCCACCACGTTAAAGCCAACCCAAAGCTCTGGAGAATAACTTACATATAGTACTGACAGATCAGATTCTTTTCTTTAAATATTTTGTTTTCCAAACAAAGAAACTCGATGGCTTTATTCTTGTCCTCTTCCAGGGCATCCTTTTCTTTTTCCACCATTTTCACTCGATTTAACTAGACAAAACAGAGGGTCAGAGCTGGGTCAGAGCCAGGACTAGAGGAGCAAACCCTGGAGAAACCCCAGAGCCTTTGCAGGACACAGCTCTGCAGAGCTGGAGATCAGGAGTCAACTCTGCAAGGGGATCCAGCACAAGCTTTCTGAAATAACAGATATTATGTTCTCTTTCTATATTTCAGCCTTTTCACTGCCCCCCTTTTAAGTTAATTCTGCAACTGCACACCTTTTGTTTTCCTTCTCAGCCTTTAAAACAAGCCTACAGTACATTGGGATTTACCAGGGACAGGGCAAATAAAAGAACTTTGCTATGATCTAGAACTTTTAGAACTCAATGCATCAATCAAATGTGCTGCATGCAGGTTCTGTAATGGATCTCCTCAAGCAATTCTGTGTATTTGTGGTTCTCCTCACAGAGCTGTGTGTGCAGCCCTCAGTGCTCTGTCTCCCTAGAATCTCCTAGGGAATAGTCTCATTTCTGCTGTAGAACCCAAAGGGTTTGCCAGGCCTCACCTTCTCCCCCCTGCGCTCATTGAGGAGCTCCACCCTGCGGCACAGAGCTTGGATGGGCTCCTTCAGTCGGGCAGAGCCTATTAAATCCTCTAAATATTCCAGCATTCCTTCATCGTGCTCCGTCTGGCCTTTGGGCTTCATCATTGAGATCTGTTCCACTTCCCCCTTGGAAAAGAAAAGTTTGAGGGTTTCTTTTCTTAATGGTTTTCTTTTCTGGGGGAAAGAGTATTCTGGAAAAATACAAACATCTGTGATGAGGGATGTGACATTCTAAGAAAAGAACAAAGTATGGCAGTAATCAAAACTATTTGAGTGGCAAAAATCACAGAATCATTAAGGTTGGAAAAGACCTCCACGACCATCAAGTCCAACCTTCACATATATTTGGGAAAAGAAAGATCAAAATGAATAGAAGTTTCCTCCAAGGTGGTGATGTGTCTCTTCTGGAGCCAACCTTCAGGTATGACCATTCCTTCAGTTCTCTAAAGACTCAAAATGTATTTCCCCAACCTAAAAAGAGAAGAGGAGAATAAAGCTCGTCCTTGGTCATGAAACTCTCAAAAGCCTTAAGGCAGTTTAATTAGGATGGAAGTGTTTAGAAACCAGCAGGTCCACAAAATCACATCTGATGGTTGAGCTGGAATTGTAATCCATACAATTGAGGCTTCCTTGTTGGAAAAAGAAAAAGGTTATTTAAGTATCAAGCTTCCTTTGTTTAATTTCCCTTTATGCATGGCATTAATGCTACATTATTGAGGTGCATAGTAACAATAATTCAATATTTTTATAAACAAAAATGAGAAGGATTAAACTGAGCCAGTGCCAAGGACTCTCTATGTTACTGATACTGGCATTAGCCAGCAAAACACTCCATTACTGATGTTTTATGCTTAAGACAGAGTTACCATTTTTGCCCAAGTGATTTAGCTGCCCACAGTCCACAGAGACACTTATTGGCACCAAATTTTCTTCCAAATAGCAAATATTCAGTTGAGTAGAACAGAACAAAGTGAATTTTGACAAATTTTGCAACATTCAGAGCTGGTGTTTACTTGGGTAAGCTTCTCCTGTAAGCAACTCTGTTGTCAGAGTAAAACAGAGTCAGAGGAGTTTCTTTTATTTTGAAATGCTGGATGTTAAAGGCATCTTTTTATTTCCTGGTCACTGCTGTGCCTAAAGTGTCAGCAGGTTTGACAAGGCAAAAGAGCCCAAACCCAACTGTTTATTTTTATTTCTTACACATCTCAAAAAGCCAAACAATCAGTTTCCTAATAACTGCTGCTGTACTACATAAAATCCCAATTACACGTTTGCTCCCCTGCCACAAAAATATGGTTTCTACACCAAAAACTGCCTGTCAGCTTATGGGTAGGAAACTGCAACCTCCCAAATTTCTGTGGAATTGTCACAAGTCTCTATTTTTCCTTCTTGCATTAAAGCATTTGTTCTGTTTACATCCAAGAAAAAACAACCACAGGAAAGATTTAACTCAGATGCTGAGCATCAGGACTGAGGATCTTCTATACTGGATACATATCCCTCCTTCAGGTGTTGCAAACCACAAAACTACCCTGGAGTTAAGAGGGAAAATTAGGAATTCTGGACAAGCAAGGAATGAGTCAAGTCATTTTTATGATTTAGCTAAATGTAATTAACCCTCTCTAAGCCACAGCCACTCAAGGAGGATGATGCAGTTGTGAGCTTTCTCTGTAGCTCACTAATATGAATACTTAGATTATTTTCTTAACAAGAGTAAAAATATTTAGAAACTAGAACCTGAACTATAGGGGGTATATCTAAGTATTATTTAATATTTATAGTATTTACCAAGTTAATATATAAAGAAATCTGTTTCTCTCACTCCTAGAGTTAAAATACTTCAGAAACTAAAAGGTTTCCAGCTATTTGAATTGCTAAAGGGACTGAAAAAGTAGCCATGACAGGGCAAACAGATTTCCCAAGTCTGCACTGTTAAAATTCAATGTAACTGTTTCCTTCCCTTTGAACTGTGCTCATCCCTTGCCCCTTTCCTTGAGTTCTGGGCTCAAACCCCCAGACCAACTGTGCTCGTTTCTGCAGTGGAGGATCTTTCAAACCCCAGCCAAGCCCTTGTGAAAGTGAAACCAAGGCAGCACAGGCAGCCATTTGTGCAGAGCTGCTGAGAACAGGCTTGGGCACAGTTAACAAACACTTACAGTTTAAAGTCTCAAACAGAACCCCAGGAAAACTCTAGATTCTTTCCCTCAGTTGCCTCCCTCTGGTTCATGGATTCAGGAGAGGGAGCAATGTGCACAGGAAAGTAAATAAATGCTGTGTTGAGACAATCAAAATGGGTGGCAACACCAAGCCCTTGGTGATGTTGGCAGAGCTGACAAAGAGTGAAACGGCTACAGAAGTTCAGAAACCAGTGTATGGAGAGGCAGCAGATCTGCTCAACCTGGAGAAAAGGAGCTTTGGGGGACCCAACTGTGACCTTGCAGTGCCTGAAGGAGCTGACAAGAAACATGGAGAGAGTGTATTTCCATGGGTTGGAGAGACAGGACAGGGGAGATGACTTCCCACTGACAGAAGGTGGATTTAGATTGGGTAGTAGGGAGAAATCCTCCCCTGGGAGGGTGGGCAGCCCCTGGCACAGGGTGCCCAGAGAAGCTGTGGCTGCCCCTGGATCCCTGGCAGTGTCCAAGGCCAGGCTGGACGGGGCTTGGAGCACCCTGGGCTGGTGGAAGGTGTCCCTGCCATGGCAGGGGTGGCACTGGATGATCTTTAATGTCCCTTCAAACCCAGACCATTCTGGGATTCTGTGACGGGGTGGTGGTGGGTGGGGGTGGTGGTGGGTGAGCTATATTACCTTTAGTCTGGAATTTAAGAAGTTTATTACTCTGACTAACCATTCCTTTGATTTCAATCCCACCTGCTTTGACTTCTCTACAATTACAAAATCAGGATGTTTTCCTGCAGTGTGTGAGTGAGCTGCACTAAATTCCAATTACTGCCCCAGGCAGGGCAAGCCTCGACACCTGATGCACTTATTTTGCATGGCCCTGATGGCACAAAGCAGGTGGGAAGTTGCTCATTCAGCTGGCAAGGGAAGCAGCAAATGGCACATGAGGCACAAGAGGGGCACAAGGATCCTGCACAGTGGCACCCAACTCCAACCTGCCCAACCTCTGACAGCCAGGAGGTGACATCACTCCAAGAGAAACCTCTTTTCTCCACTCTACTTCCTTTTGGATGCTTGAAATCACAATACTGAAGATCCTGTTAGAAACCCAACAGAAATTAGGTAGGATCGTGGAATTTGTGAGAACCAAACGATGTGACGCAACAGGAGGAAAGGGGTGAATTAGTGCTGGGAAATAAAGTCTTTCTGCACAATGTTCTCTTTTCTTCCCAAATGAAAGGATGGCACAAGAACAACAAAAATCCAGGAAGGAATGGTGGAGGAGTCACTATCTGAACATGGCATTTTAAGGATGAGATTGAGAGGCAAACAAAATTCCATGCAGGCTCTAAGTTCCCTGGTATTTGGGATACCATTCCACCATTTTCACTTCTGTCAATGTACTTTAAATCATAAAATATGAAATCTGGATGCACAGAATCACAGAAACACAGACTACTTGGAGCTGGAAGGGACCTTAGAAATCACCCAGTGCCACCCCCTGCCATGGCAGGGACACCTCCCACCAGCCCAGGGTGCTCCAAGCCCTGTCCAACCTGGCCTTG
>JAWWEE010000010.1:1654377-1668337 GCA_035221455.1 Xenops minutus | reverse complement strand
CTGGGAGGGTGGGCAGGCCCTGGCACAGGGTGCCCAGAGAAGCTGTGGCTGCCCCTGGATCCCTGGGAGTGTCCAAGACCAGGCTGAACGGGGCTTGGAGCCACCTGGGCTGGTGGAAGGTGTCCCTGCCCATGGCAGGGGTGGCACTAGATGGGCTTTAAGGTCCCTCCCAACCCAAACCAGTCTGGGATTCTGTGTTTCTAAATCCACCAAGCCCTTTGGGAAGACTACACTGAGCCCAGGAGCTCCAAATGGAATTCCAGACCTGATTTCAGCTCCTACACTGTGGGTGGAGCTTTCTGCATCAGTGGGAATCCCTTGGGATACAGGCACAGCACCAGTTAGAGGTGGCAAATTCAAACTGTCTAATGAACACACATCTCAGAGTAGCCACCAGAAAACAACTGGTACATTCTAAAACTCAAGCTGACTTCTGGACATTTCTAAGGAACAGGTGGCAAATCAAGAGAAACCTTGCTTGAGAACAGGCTGCAAGATCCTAAGGGCAAGAGCCCTTCTCACCTGAAAGTGATTTCCTCTGGTGAAAAGTATACCAGCAGTGACTTCCAGGAATGTGGAACCTGCCTCTTTGTGCAGCTGAACTCTTGAGGAGGTGAACTATTGTTTAAAACACTTCATCAATTTAGATTTCTATTGTGCCTGAGGAAAGAGCAGAAACTTTAAAGGAAGTGAATTTTAAAATCCATCAAGACCCAGTGTAAGACTTGCTCATAATACTATCATTTAAAATCACTGACTCAGTCGAGGACTGGGGTCAGCATGGGGAGAGGCAGCAATGCCAGCCCTGCCAAGGGGTGCCCTGTGCCCCCTGTGTGGAAGCCCAGGAGGATTCCAGGGGATGCCCATAAAGGTATTTAAGGACTGGCAGGAGTGGCAACATCAACAGCAGGTTCCACCACTGGTTTCATGTCCTCAGGCTGCCCTTTGCCCTACAACCACTGCTTTCTCTACAATTCAGCAAAGACAGCTGAGCCCCCAGAACAGCTTTAATCTGAGTTTACCCAGTGTCTTCCGGCCCCAAAAGATCTGGATTTTAAACAAGGTTATGAAAATGCTTGATAAAGGCAAGTTTTCTGCACCACTTACACCAGTCTAGAAAAAAGATACTTCTGTTTATGGGATTGTGTTCCACCAGCCTTGCCTTACATTTGGGATTGGGGACTTTTTCCCCAAGCTAAGGAGCCTGAATGGCACAAGGTGCCAATCCCAGGACTGTGGTTGCTGGTCACCTGTGCTGCCCACAGTAGTGCAGGCTGTGATGGTGCTGGGGCTGGAATCAGGGAGTCTCAGGATATAGCTGAAAATATGTATTTCCATTCTCAAATTCTGATCTGAAACCAGACAGGGACAGCAAAAGTTACTGACAGCAACTTTCAAACTCTTCATGAGAAACAAAACAACACTTTTTGGGTTACAGGGGACCTTAAACCCCAACCCCCTGCCATGGGCAGGGACATCTTCCATAGCCCAGGTTGCTCCAAGCCCCGTCCAGCCTGGCCTTGGACACTTCCAGGGATGAGGCAGCCACAGCTTCTCTGGGAAGTGAGGAGGTAAAAACAGATTTCTGGAATTCTGGGCTGTCAATTTCTGGTGTCTTAATCTGAAGCTTTAAAATAAAGTGCTGAAAACCTTGGGATAGATTGGAAAGCAGTAGCTGGAAATGTATTTGCTCTGTGGGGGGAGAGCACGGGGTAATTTGGGTGGTTTTTGAGGGGAATTTTGAGTTGCAGTTGCTGTGGTTTATTTTTTTAAGTGTTTCTTTGTTAGTGGAGCTGCTCAGCACCAGTCAAATTCAAACAGGGGGTAAGGTGACTTCTGACTGAATTGAAAATCACACTGCTTTGCTCAGGAGGAAGAGTTTTAGAGAAAGCATTGCCTGGAAAAGGCAACCCTGTATATCAGAACACCCTTCCGTGCCTGGGGACGCATCAAAACAGAGGATTTTGATTCAAAGCCACATGAAATCACCACAGCATTTGAGATATGACACACGTGGCTATAACATTTAGTACTTTTAAGGATATTTAACTAGTTTCAGTGTAGTGATAGCATATATTTTTGTAGCATGCAAGTTTTTAAGGCTTTTAAAACACCATAAAAGGAAGTTCTCTTATGGAGAAAGCAGGGGCTGCAGCTCTCACAGCCACCTTAACTCACAGCTTTGGGGAGGATTGGGGCAGCCAGAGCTGAGTCTGTTCTTTGTTTGTCCTCCTGAAGCAACTCTGCCTTGATCAATCCAAATTATAACCCAATTTCAATTACTTTCTTAACTTTTTAACATGGAAATCTGGACAGAAGTGCCCTGGCATAAGGCAACCTTCTGTTAATAAAATAATAATGCCTAGAATTTTTAATTTACTGTACAGACCACAGAATATTTCAATTTCTCTCCAACAGTGAAGCAAGTGAAACATGAAGAGATTTTGCAAGTGCTTTGACAGGAGCTGAAAACAGCACATGCAACTTCTCAGCATCATCAGCACAAAGAGCAATGGCTCGGGCAGCCAGAATGACACAGTGACACTGGAGTTTCTGAGAGGAGAAACATTAAAACATCTGGAATGTTTATTATAAAAGCTGGTTTTCTACAGAGACTGAAAAGTTAAAATGGGGAGTAAAATTAGAGGAAAAGCAGCATTGAGTATCACCCTGCCACATCATTTGCTAAGTGCTCACTTGGAAGTTGGGTAGCTCAGACACCAGTTCCCTCACTAAAGTCTGATTTCCTGGCTGCTTTGTGCAATCCATTTCTTGATAACAAAAAGGCACCAAAGTGCATTTTCTCTTAGAAAAGCCCCTAGTGAGAGAAGTCTTTCTATTTCCCTGTATGCAACTTCCAATGTTTTTACCCTCTCCCATTTTTTAATTTAATTCAATGACACTTGGCTGTGAGTTTTTCCCCCTACTTTACCAAAATAGGAGCTCTCAGTTTTTAAGCAGTACAGTCAGGAATGGCAAAAATAGATGCTAAATTGCTGTATCTTCAGTTTTCCAGACTGGCAATTTCAAGTGAACTTTATTTTGACCCATATTTCCTCCTCACAAAGTTTTGACTGTGAATTCCAATCCTACCTACATGGATTTTGGAAGCTATGGCCAGAGATAACCAGTATTCCTGAAAGCTCATTGTTCTCCTGCAAACATGGCTGTAATACAGCTCTTGTGAGCCACACCACATTGTTTTGGGACTTTTTTCCCCACAATTCCATGTTATTTCTGCTGCTTCTAAATGCTTGCAGTCATATCTCATTTTTACCCTTCAGTTTTACCAGATGGTGAATATACAGGAGAGGAAAAAGTAACAAATACTCAACTTTATGCTCTGCCTTCAAAAAAACTGTTATAAACTCATTGGGAAATAAGTCAAATAATAAATGCACATATAAAAACCTACAATGTCACTACTGTCCAAAGATGAGGAAAAACTTAAAATGAGCCTGCTATTCAGTTGTTTGCATGAAACTACTATTCTGATTCTGGAAATAATTTAAAAGTAGCCTTTGTCGAGCTGTTTGCACATCTGTCTAATTTTAGAAGCTTTTTTAAGGACATTCTTGTGTTTAATACAAGAACACAAATTAAGTGCAAATCTAGAGTCACTCTGGAATTTATGCCATTAAATTGGCAAACTCAACCTGCAATGTTCGACTTCAGATTATTGGGGTGTTCTAATGAAACTATTCGATTATCGCTCAGTTCCACACTGCCCCCAGAAAAGTGCTTTCCTCCCTTCCTTATTTCCCTGTCATTCTGAAGAAATCTTACTAGAACAACCCTCTCTTCCCTACCAGTGCTGGCAGCACAGATTTTTTATAATCCCACTCATGATCCCCTCTTGTGCTCCAGTGTTGGTGTCTCCTCAGGAACACAGCCCTCAGCAATGGGGAATTTCTGGCTTATCTCAGAGGGAGAAGAAAATCTGCTCTCCCTCATTTCCTCCCCAATACACTGGAAGTGACTCCTGTGTTATTTCCACAAAGCAGCAGGTGAAAAACTCAATGTAACTTCCTCTCTGGCAACATAATCTTGCCATGGGATAAGACTTAGTTCTAAGCAGTTACAGAAGTACAGACACAGAAAATCACTGGAGTTGTTTCTACCTGCTTAAGATTACAGGAGACTATTTTAATTAAGTCTGTCAGATACAGTTAAGTGAAATACTACTGTAATTAGTAGAGAATTTACTCAAAACAGATTCAGTTTGTTTGCAAGTAGCTTCTGAAGTAAACTGAAATCAGCCTCAAGTGGGGTCCCATTAATACAACATTAATTCAGTCTTGTGCCAGTTATTCTCATTTCTCTAATATTTATCTGCAAAGGGGCTGGATGGGAGTTCCCTCTGGAATTCCACTTTCCTTTGGGATGGACTCTCCTTCTCTTCCCTGGCCAGGCTGCAGGAGCCAATCCCAGAGGTGCTGCCTCTGCTCCCAGACATGGAAATCTGGAAAATCATGGAAATCCCTCCATGCCCCAAACTGACAGTCCTTCCAGTGATCCCCCTTCTCTTCTATTTCCTTAGAGGAAAACCAGCCAGGACCAAGAGCCTGAGATTTTCTTCTCCCCTCAAGCTTAACCCGTTCAGAGGAGTCAGCACAGAGCAAACATACTTACTCAAGAGTTTTGCCCAGCCCAGTCAGAGCAGCTCCAAGTCTTTCAGTGTAGGTTAAATAATTGTGTTTGGTTCTTTACAGACCTACAGGTTACTGCAGAGGGGGCTTTAGGTGTGGGAGACAAAAGGAAGAGCAGCGAGATGCAAGGCCAGACACCGGTTTGTAAGGGACAAGATGCTCTTTTTCCTGTTGCAGTTTCAGGCTGTGGCAAGCTCATTAATATGCATACTATTTGTAACAATTTATAATAATAATTAAAATAATATTATTGTAATAGTGCAAAATAATTGTCTATTCCTAACACACTAAAAGCACAGAACAATTTATTAAAAACATGAGATAGGGAGTTAGAACCTAAGGACCACAGAAGTGACAAACTCTCCTGTTCTGTGTTGGTAAAATCCCCCTGTAACCAGAATCATTTTTAAACCAGATTTATTTCAATCAGTTCAGGCACTGAATTTTTCAATTAGTCTCACATTTTCTGTTTTCCCACAAGTGTTTTTTGTAATGTTACTCACAGAAGTCACCAGCAGTTTGATTTTAATATTTTCACTTTGGCATCAGCAGAAATACCTACATCAACACTCAGTTTGGCCTAAACGTTCAAATTTTATCATAAAAACACCAAAATCAGCAGAAAAAGACTGAAAAATAGGGGGTGAAGTGGGGAGAAGGATGCAAAAAAAATATAGCAGTCTTCTGAAAAGCAAATATTTTCCATTGAGTAATGCTAACTATGCTAGCAAGATAAAATCAAGTCTCTAAAGGTGTTGTTACTACATGTAGGACATGTTCTCTTACAACTTCTCCTTTAGTACTACCCAGTGAATATTCTGTCACACACCCAAACCAGCATTTGATAATCCTTAAGGACATTTTTTGTCCAAAATCTGTAGTACAAGTGAAATATTTTAACCACAGCCTATTAACAGAGGCAAAAATCAAAGAGATTTATAGCTGACTTTAAATATGAAATACTTGGTATTAAACTTATTTTAATCTTAATTAAACTATTATTTTTGCTATTAAAAAAAATAGTAAAAGCAAAATAAACCTGTTATTTATCTCTTCAGTTTAAAATAATTTCAAAAACATTAGGGGGAGAAAAGAGCAATCCTGGTGATAACAGCTCAGGCTTATATGGTCCCACAATCTGAGTATAAATTTTAGGCTTTGGGTTTTGAAGTTCTGCTGTTATTCTGTGGAAAATATTACTACATTTCCCAACTGGAAATACTCAATTTTGAATGATCAAATCAGTGGATTTCACATTAAAAAGGCACAAAACCTGATGCATAGAGAGAAAGGACCCTGCCTCAAACAGAAAGACTAAAGAAACAGAAAATCTCTGCACAGTTCCTGAGACAAAGAGTCTGGGGGAATGAAAGTGAAAAATAATGGTGGGAACCACTGCTTTATGCCTTAATATTGCCTCTGCCTCCCCTTTATTTCCCTTTCTGGAGGGGGAAAAGCATGAAACTCCAGCTTTTAGGGCAAGGTATGCTCTCTTCATTGATAAACAACTAGTGGGACAAGCAAACAAATCCCATTTGAGGGGGAAAAATATAAAATAAATTAAAAAAGCAGTATTCCTTCCCAAATGCTCCTTTGCCCTGCTCCCAGTGGCCCAAGGGAATGTTCTCTAACACTGAGCTTTATCTCTGCACCATCCTTTCTGCCCAGCTTCATCTTTTACTTCACATTTTCTCCCTTCTAGAAATTTTGGCAAAATTAACCTTGAGAACAACTGAAAAGAATAAAGGGTGTATTTACTATAGCTGTTTTCCTGGTGGTACTTCTTGCTCCATCTTGAAACAGAAAATACAGGCATAAAGTGGTGGAGGAAATAATTAATTGGCATGGAGACTTGCAAACAGAGATATCCTCTTTTTGTGGGTGTAGCTGTAAGAAAGGACGGCACAGAAAGGCTGGAGGAAGTGAAGCAAGCACAGCGACCCAGCTACAATTTTTTACACATTTTTTCTAAGAGGGGAACTGGAAGCTCCTTTGACAGCAACAGGCCTGAAATAAATTCTTTTAAAATATTTCAGACCTTGGGAAGCTCCCTCTGATCACTGATTTCTAGGTCAGAGCACATTTGGGACCTGTTAGCAATAGTGATGAAATAATCACAGGTAATGGCAGAAACAGTTATTCAATTGAATTAATATTTAAATACTTCCAGCAAGTACTTCAACTCAATTTACATTTTAAGTAATTGTGTGGCACACAGAAAAATTCTCATTATATAAAAGCTAGGGAAAAAAATAAATTAAAAAAAAAATAAATCAATGTGGCTCTCTTCAGGCTGTCTTTAAAACAGATGCAAGCAAGCCTCATAATTTTAAGGTCAAACATGAATATAAATGATATTATATTGACAAGTTCTGTGATTATTTTTCCAGTATGGGTTGTAAACTGTAGCTTTTAAAAACAGAGCCTGAATTGGCTACAAACCTGCCATTCCTTGAGTCCTCTAGAGCAGTTAAACAAGTGTAAACAACAAGCACACTGCATGTGTTTTTTCTTGCCCTCAGTTTTTATGCACAGTTCATTTTTCCATACTTACTTCTCAGTAAAACCATGTCTCTATGTAAGAGCTGCAGCTGAGAGTAGAATAATTAAGATTTCAGTTAATATTGATGCACTTTCATCTAAAAGCATAAACAAGTTGCTGAATCCCTGCCACGCTTAAGCAGCACAATAATATTGGGGTTTAAGGTTTATTTTACTACACCAATATTTACGTGCTGCTAGGGCGGAACAAGCACAACTCTTCTATTCATCCACTTGTCAGGAACACACATTTCTTAACAGAAAAATTGACAGCAGGATCTTCAACTGTTTCTCTTCCTTAAATTTCTAAAGCAGCAAATAATGATTCGCATCTTTGGCAGAGCATGCAAACCATGATGTGCTGCTACAGGACTTTAAGGCCTCCAAAACAGCACTGCAAAGCTACACAGGATTTTATTTATTTTTTTTTTTACAGCTATAACTGGAAATTTAATTTGAAATTTGTTTTTATTCATCCACCAACCTGTAAAATTAAGAACCTGTTATGATCCAGGTCGATCCCATGGCTTCGAAGGAGGATTCCAACATCTCTGAATGTCTTTCTGTTGCCATTGATGTGGTAGACAGAGGTGTTGTCTCTATAGGCAGTGCGAGACACACAGAATTTGCTGTCAGGAATGACTTCGTAATCATCCCCTTCCTGTTTTGAGGAAACACAAAGCCAGAGAAACAATTACTCTATCAGCCTATTTACCTCATATTTCACAATTAAGCAGAGAAGTTTCATCATGGTCAGGTTTTAAGTCAACTGGGCTCTGAGATGCAGAAGTGGGAAGCTGCATCTCAAAAAAAAAAAAAAGGAAAAAAATTACAAAAAAACCCCTTTGAGAACTGGACAAAAAATAGCCCAAATTGTTTAAACTGAATTGCCTTCATATTGTGCCTTTCCCACCTCTAGTGTAAGCTATTGCTCTGAAAATGCTTCATTTATTCTCTTTACCACTGCTTCAAATCACAAAGGAAAAAAGCCTCCTTCAAATTTAGAGTGGCTGTGCTGTTCCACCCTGGACATTGCAGATTAGGAAGCCCTGAATGCCTTGACTGCTGTTTGCATTTTCAGCTCCTCTTTTCTAGAGCTTGGAAAAGGAGCTGCTTTGAGCTGAGCAGCTCTAAAGAGAAACTGTAGAAGATAAAAAAGCCAAACATTAAAGATGTGACAAATATGACATCATCAGCTTCAGAAGAGATCTTCGATTTACCTACAAAGCAGCCACCAAACTGAAGCTGGGACTAGACTTGAAAAAGTTAAAATTGATGCAAGCTGCTTGTAAAAGGCTTAAACTGGCCTCCCACTTCCCCAGATTAACCCCAAAGAGCTATCAAATTGCTCTCTAGCACATGCAGAGGGTTTTTAGATCATAAATTTGGTTTCTAGATGTTAATACAAAGGCAAGGGGGGAGGGGAAGAATAAATGTAATAATTTTTGAATCTGGTTCTTATAAATACAAACAAAAGGTGTGTGCTTATGTGTATCAAATCCAAAGAAAAAAATAAATGTCTTTAAAACAGTTCACTCAAAGGCAATAAATACTGTCACTTTATTAACACAATTTTTGAAATTTCAATGTACACTTCCCACTGTTTTGACTGACCCCAAATTAAACAGTTTGGATGTGTGCACAAAAATTCAATTTAAATTAAGAGAAATAAATTCCTTGTACTGCAATTGCAATAAAGCAACCAAAAAAGCCCTTGAATTTTTATCAATACATGAAGTGACAGGCAAAATATTTTTTTTTTAATTTGCCAACACTTTCTATTTAATTCAAACAAAATATCAGGTTCAAAAAAATTTAGTGGTAGGGTGTGAGGTCCAGAATTTTTGATGCAAAATCTGTTTTAAAATTGCAGGCATGTTTACAGTACATAAAGTGTAAACAGGTTTCAGATTCATTATAAATTTTTATAAATTCAGATAACCTAAAATAGTTTCTAGTTGGTTTGAAAAGTTTTGCTTAAGTAGATTTTATTTATTAATGCACATGCTCATATTATAAATTTAAGAATATATTACATGCCTAAACATAGATTTATACATTTTTAGGGCTTCTCTTAATTGCAGAAAAAGGTTTTATTTACTTCAGGGAAATGAGATGACAACTCTAAAACGACTTCTTCTTAAAATGGTTATTACATATTTTTAAATAGTTTGAAAACAGACATATACCACATTTTAGTCCTGCAGAAAATACAAACAGAATCCCTACTAATATTTTAAGAGCTGCACTACCCAATAGAGGATTTTTTAAAGTTAATTAACACTGATGCTTTATATCCCAAAGGTAAACTAATCATGCTATGAAGTTTCCCCCAGCTCCAAGTAAAACAACCAGATATGAAAAGTTTTTAAATGCTTACAGGAACAAAAAAGGCTGCCCTTGTGCCTGGCAACACACCTACCTTGTCAATGATCTTTTGGAAGTGCACTTCCACCGTGCAGCTCGGGATGTCCGTGTGCTCGTCAGAGTTATGGATCAGCACGGAGAGTTTTTTGGATCGGATTTTTTGTGCTCGGTACCCAAACACAAAAAGCAGGGAGTCAATGATATTGGATTTTCCACTGCCATTTGGCCCAATAATACATGAAAAACGCTGCATAATGAAAGGGGGGGAAAAAAAAAAGTGATATTCAAAGGGAAAGAGCTCTCACCCAGTGTACATCACCACTGCATTTGTGAGTGTTTAAAACACAATTATTCCCAGTCCATGCAAGTGCTGACTGTCTGATAGCTCAGCCTTTGCTGCCAAAGGTAAAGCAGCACAACTTCATCAAAAACTCCACACCTCAACTGAGCTCAGCTTTCTGCATTGGAACTGCACTTCGCCAGCATGTTTGCAAGGCAAGTTTCATGATTAGCCACGTAAGTCTCTTGTGGGCACTAAAAAATATTTTCATTCTTCAAACACAGCCCTAAAAGTTCTCCAGCAAACGAAATCAAGAGAAAAGTGTGCTTTTTTAAGCTGTAGTGACAAAATAAAATTGCACAGGATCAAAAAGTTGCACTTAACTGTTTTCTCTAGTGTCCAATAATGAAAATTTAGAATATTGCTAGAGAACTATTTCTAAAACTTAATTTTTTTTCAGTTATTTTGAGGTCAGCTTACACGAAAATGCATGAAGGAATACTAACACATAGGAAAGCCTTACCTTCATTTAAAAAAGACTTAAGGTAAAAGAAAGATACCTTATGAAAAGGTCCCAGAGTTTGCTGCCCTGCATAGGATTTGAAGTTCTGGTTTACAATGTGAGTTATCATGAGCCGAGGAGCACCAGGTTCATTGGTCATGGCTGGAGGTGGGGGAGGAGGGATGCTACCCAAAATCTCTTCTAAACTTCGATTATCCACCACCTCATCTGAGACTGCTAAAAACCATCCAAATTAAACAGAAAGGAAAAAAAAAAAAACAACCAAATGTAAGCTCTCAATGACTTAACACCTTTTAAAATGTTCAACCAAAAAGCAAACATCACTTCTATATGAACCAAACCTACACTTTGGCCTGTAATTATTAACGTGAGCTAAGTGGAACTAAAATCCTTCTTTCCACCAAATGACTCTTTTTTAAGAGACACTTAAGATGTCTCATCGATGCACTAGTGGGTCTGTTCCCTCATTATGTAATTCTTGTTCCAACACACTTTAACAGGCACTCTGCAATTCCAGCAGCTACAACCATCACAATAAGCCTGCAAATCCGAACCAGGCAAAGTCTTTCTAATTAATAAGTGCAAAGCCACATTTCAGGCGTGCTCACGAGTCCCTCTGCAAGATTTGGGGATCGCTGCACGAGGCTCTGAAAGCTGTAATGACAGCACAACTGCTCTGCAAAGACAGGAAGTTTGTTACGAAAACAAACTGGCCCCCTGGATATCAGCAAAGCAGATTTTCAACTGGCACCAGCAACTCCTTCTTCTAAGAGGCCGCAGTTTCTGCCACCGATTTAAAGATATTAATCTATTTGTCAAATACCTTCCTTTAATAACTGCACATCTGGCTACCTAAAAAGTCACACAGCTGCTGGTTTTCCAGATATTTTCTGCAAAAACTCAGCTCGAGGAACTCAAGAAAAATACACTGCTTCATGAAAAAGAAAGTCAAATCATTTTAAGAGTTAAGTAAATAAACTTGACATTTATTCCATTCCAAGAAATCCCATACCATTGGCTGCCTATAAATTTGAAAAATCCTGCTGTTGTACCACAATCTTAATTACAGTGTTTCGTATCAGGAATATGAAATAGGCTTTATTAAGGAGAAAGCCTACAAATTGCTTTTGCACTTGTACTGGGCCAAACCCTTTAACTCTTTGCAAGCCCTTTTTACCATTTTAAAAGCAGTTCAAGCCTCACCAGCAGTCAGGGCTTTCAGCACTCCTTTGTAAAAGGGAAAAGAGCAAATCCCATCTGGAACAGTTGGTAAATTCAGTTGCTGCTAACGAGGCTCCAGCACCTCGCTCCCATCAGCACCGACAGCCAGACCTACCTTCTGGAGGATCTTTGTCAGGCTGCTTGTTGCCTTCATTTTCCACTTCCATGTCACTGGAGGAGTCCTCCAAGGGCTCTCTGCCCTTCTGACGGGCTGCTGTGGAGGTTTTGGTGCTCTTGCTTGCCATGATCCCTGTTGGCCGTTCCCCTTCCACTCCAAGCAATCAAACTACTGAAGGGATCTATCTCCTTTGCTAACACAAACAAGAAAACCCCGTGATCTAAGCATTGAACTACAGCCCCCTAAGGAATTTACCTACACGTCTGCCCAGCTGTTTGACTCATTTAGAAACTAAAGACTAGAGGTAGAGGTATTCAGAAGACAAAAAAAATCCACATTTGAAACAAAATATCAAGATAAGCTTCATAACTATATACTTTCAGATACATCACCCCCCAAAAGCAACGGGATAAACCTGTCGTGTAAAAACAGCACGAATCTACCTGCTGAAAACTCATCAGGGACACGCTCAGCGCAGTGACTTTGCTCAGAGAAAGTCACCGTGACGCGGGGGGAGAAGAGTTAAAGACACATTCGAATAACAAACTGAGCAGCCACATGTTTGTCCTCTCCTGGAAGGACTCTACATTTCAGACCCGACACTCGTTTTACTTTCAATAATCCGTGCTAAATATTTATACATCGATAGACAGATAAACAAAAGACCTGCATAATTATAGCAAAGACTCGATTCTTAAACAATTTAAATCAGCACACTCATCTCACAAAATACAACACAACCACTCCTGCCAGCATTCAACATCCACAGAGAAAGCAAAACGAAATACCTTCATCTAGTTGTGATGTTAAAGTTAACTGAGTAAGAACGAGCATTACAAAAGCCCTTTAGCTGGCACTTCAGCACAGCTCCCAGAACGGATAAATAGAAAGCACCCGACGAGAAGAAAAGACGAGTGCAGGAGCGAAACTCTGCCCAAAGAGCTGAAATCGCAGCAAGTGGCGAAGTGAGCTCGCAGAAAAACAGACATGAGAAAGTTTACTTCTCACAAGATAAAAAAAACCTGACGTGGTTCGAAAGTCATCTTACAATTGGTGCCAATCATTTGACGTTTTCAGACCTACCCCCAACCCACACTCTCATGAGAGTCCTTCATTTGGGACAATGGGGGAGGGGGGAAATGAGAGACAGAACTCATTTTCAGGCAATTTCAGTCCGTGCCCCGTTCAGCAATGTTCCGCAATGGCTGTCTCAGACAATTACAGCCTCTCAAAGCACCACATTTATTTATTATTTTTTTTCCCCGAACTGCTCCACTCCAACAGAATTGTGCAATATAGACCTATTTACCTTCCCAACCCTAGCCCCCCCCACCAGATCCTTCAACAGAATGAACAAGCCGAACCACTTGACCCCAGCTTTTAAATCGCGATAAATCAGCTGCCACACAGTCTCTTAACAAATTTAACAAATTCGTGCCCAGCCCCTCCCCCGAGCCAGCTCGAAGGTGTTTGGTAAAAGCATCTCTCCACCATCTCCTGCCAAATGCTGTTTTTCTTACGGGGATGGCGAAAAAAACCGAGCCAGAGACGGACAGAAAAGCTGCCTTATGAGCAGCCGATTAAATCTGACCGCGACGACGCCTGTCAGTGACAAACTTGGGGCTTTTACTGAGCCTAAGGCTGCACCCTTGTCACGCTCTCCGCGAGTCACAGAATATTCGGAGCTGGAAGGGACCCACAGGGACCATCGAGTCCCACTCTCGAGTGAAAGGCCAGTCCTAAGGGCTTTCTCGGGGTTTCTCTCTCGCCCTTGGGGCATCAGAGCAGGGCTGGCTGCAGAAGGGTCTCTGCCCTAAGCAGATTAAAGCGGGGTGTCCGGGGGTCCCGCAGGGCTGCGGAGCCCTCTGTGCGCCCCCTCGGTCCCTCCTCACACCCCGTGCTGACAGCGGGGACCCTCGGGGGACCCTCGGCAGGGAGAGGGGGCTGCGGCCGCGGCTGCTGCCCGGGCCGAGCGGGGACGGGGGGAAATGAGGCGGGGGGCAGAACCCGCTGCCCCCTCAGCACCTTCCTCTCAGCACCTCCATGTTTCCCCTCAGCACCCCCAGCCTTTCCCTCTCAGCACCTTCCTCTCAGCACCTCCATGTTTCCCCTCAGCACCCCCAGCCTTTCCCCCTCAGCACCCCCTGCCCTTCCCTCAGCCCCTTCCCCTCAGGGAACACCCCCAGCCTTTCCCCCTCAGCACATCCATGTTCCTCATCACCATCCCCTGTCCCCCCCTCAGCACCTTCCCCTCAGGGAGC
>JAWWEE010000010.1:1621632-1653290 GCA_035221455.1 Xenops minutus | reverse complement strand
GGCCGTGAGGTGGCGGATTGGGGGGGGGGGGGAAATCTCGCGAGAAGTCGCCATAGAGACGGAGGCGCTTGGGGGGGGGAGCGGGCCCGGCGGCCTGAGGGGACGGGGCGGGATCGGGATCGGGATCGGGATTGGGACCGGGATCAGCATCGGGATCGGGGTCCGGCCGCGCTGCCCCCGCAGGTAAAGGCGGCGGTGGGACCCCCGCGGGCTGTGGGAGCGGGCGGGCCGGGCGGCCGAGCTGCCCCGGGGGGCCGCGTTTGCTTCCCGGAGCACCCCGGCCTGCTCTCGGGGATTCCTTCCCTGCTTTCCACCCCCGTCTGGATCTCTGGAATTCCCTGCTCTCGTTCCCCCCATCCTGCTCTCTGGAATTCCTTCCCTGGGCTTATTCCCCCATCCTTCTCTCTGGAATTCATTCCCTGCTCTCATTCCCCCATCCTTCTCTCTGGCATTCCCTGCTCTCATTCCCCCATCCTTCTCTCTGGCATTCCCTGCTCTCATTCCCCCATCCTGCTCTCTGGCATTCCCTGCTCTCATTCCCCCATCCTGCTCTCTGGCATTCCCTGCTCCCCATCCCGCTCCTGCTCCATCTCCTCGGCCGTCCCCGATCCCGCTCTCCCCTCCGGCATCCCGAAGGATGTCCTGCAGTTTGCGGTCTCCCGGCCGGAATAATTCCCGGTTATTGCCCCGTCCCTGGATCCCTTGGAATCCGCACTCTCTGGGGTGGGTGGGGATGGTTGTGCCAGGGGGTGGCAGTGGCTGTGCCACCCCAGCGGAGGCGTTCAGCCCCTGAGGGGCACACACAGACTGATTAAATGGTACCCAAAACTGAGAGTGGAGCTCTGGGCTTGTCTTTTACAGGAAAAGAAGGTTTTCCCTTCTGTCCTCCCTCCTGGCTGTGTGTCAGCACAAGGGAACTTCACTGCTTCAGCCTGTAATGTTTCAGACTTGAGGACCTTAAAGGTCTTTTCCAACTTTAACAATTCAGGGTTTCTCTGTTCTCAGTATCACCTTTTCTTTAAATTGCCCACTCTGTTTATACTAAGCAGTAAGATGATTTGACAGTTGTATACTGTATGAAAAAGGTCTGTTTTGATGCTTGTTTTTCCACGGTACTAATGTGAAATTACTCCAAAACATTTTATTTTAGTGTTAGCATATTCCTTTTTAGTTTTGGCTACTTGTATATATATATATATGATGCTACTTACATGTATGTTTGTTTTCTTGTATTACAGTCCTAACATATGGTTTTTAATGCTCCACTTGAACAGCTGAGATGAGACTGAAGACTTCACTTTTAAAGGAACCAAAACATATCCTTTGTCACAGAAAAAAACCATAGAACATCATGTTCATTCTGAAGAGACACTTTTCCAGCAAATATTTCTTTAGCATAGAAGTTACAGTAAAGTATTAGTAAACTGTAGGTGGCTTTTTGTTTCTTTTCTTCACCTTGGCCTTCAGTGCAGCCTTTAAGGACGCTGTTTTAAGAGAGACTGAACATTCTTGGAGTAAAATAACTGCATTTCAGAAGCTCTCAATATTTTTGCTCAAAAATTTTGTATTTTCCATCTTATTTGTAGTGATAATTTGAAAGCTTTCTCAGACAGCAAATAAGAGCAGGGATTTATCTACCTGACTTAAAACCCTCTGATTTTCCTACTAATATATTTGATATATAGTAATTTATATATGATGTGTTATTAAACCAACTCTTTTGAATGACAGTTGGGTGTTTTGCACTTGCATTATGCACTAAGACCCTTCTAAAGGTGTAATCCAACATTTCAACTGTTTCAATAACTTTGCATCATAAGAAGAATTGCATTTTTACATGATAATTTGCTTTATTTTTGACTGTATTTCTACCAGCTCTTTTCTTGGCACAAAAGAGCAAAAAAATATAAAGGAGACTCATATTTTTGATGTAAAACATTCCATGTAATCTTATGAAAATAGTCTTCCTGTTTTATTCCTTCAGTTTTGCATAGCTTAGGTATTTTTTAATCTTATTTTTAATAGTTAAAGTGTGCAGATTCCTTAATTTAATCGAACATAAGGAATTGGTGAGCTGTGTGGGATGGACAACAGCTGATGAACTCTATTCCTGCAGTGATGATCACCAGATTATGAAGTGGAACCCCCTAACAAGTGAGACAACTCGAGTGGTAAAACTTCCAGATGATATTTATCCCATAGATCTCCACTGGTTTCCCAGGAGTGTCGGTGGGAAGAAGCAATCCCATGCTGAGAGCTTTGTTCTAACAAGTTCTGATGGTAAGTCCCTGTAAAATATTTATCATTTCATACCACTCAGTGCTTTAGTCACTCAAAACCGTGTTATTTTAGGAGCAGGGAGTTTGGAGGATTCCTTGGGGAATGCCTTTTCCCTGCTCCTCGAAAAGATTAGGAATTGGTTTTGCTCACAGCCAGGTTTTTCTTCCTGTGTGAATTTTCCTGCACCAGCTTATTCCTGCAATTTGCCTGCAACAGCTAATTCTTCTCTGTGATAAGGATTCCTGGAAACTTGCTGAATCCAATGGAAAAGGGATATAATGTCTTTGCAGGGTTGCATTAATTCCTGGTTGATCTCCAGATGTTTGAGAAATTAGAGCAAATGTAAATTTAATCCTCTTGGGTTTTCTTCTGAGATGTCTCTCTTGGGGGATATTATTCTTTTACTTCCTACTTACATTGATCTGGTTGCTGTTTTTTTGCAAAAATAGAGGATGTGCTCAACTTTAAATTGCAAATTAAGCACACATCATAAATGATTACACCTATCTTTTCACTTTTTATTTGTAGTTTTGCATTAAGTCAGCATTTAAGAGTCTATGAAAAGTAATGAAGGAAACATACCTGTTTTATATTCTGTATTTTCATAAGGTGTGAATCTCCCACTTGAAATTCCTCCAAAACTCTCAGGTTGAGGACAGTTCTGCCTTCAGTACTTAAAGAAAATAAAGGAACAGTATTTTACAAATCTGAGATGTAAAGGAAGATTAAGCCAAATCACTCCTACCTACTCCAGATTTGTGGCTAAAATCTTCCCCTTTGTGTGTATAAGGCAGTAAATTGTCATTTGAAAGTGTCTGTTCCCTCAGTGTTCAGCTGAAGAGCAGAAATCCTTGGGAACTAACATTGCTTTTGGAGGAACCTCCACGTGTGAATGCAAGGAAAAAACCTTTTCACTGTCATCAGTTACAAAGTCATGTGTTGCAGAAGTAAAGATGATATCCAGGAAAACTTGATCTGGCCCTGTTTTGCAGAAGGATTATGCTCCAGTTTTAAGTGATGATCACATTTTTCCAGATGAATTCTTAGTGCCTAAGGTGGACCTGCTTTTATCTGTAACATATTCTTTCCTGTAAGGTTTCAGTTTGCTCTGTTTCCCTGTTTGAAAGGTGCCTTGTGAAAGAAGTAAAAGCTTGGGGAGTGGGAAAAGGTGCAAAAAATTGGTCAAGGAATTGGATGTTTCCCTGTGTAAGAGGATTTTATCCCATAATCTGTGACATACCCATTGTTTTCATGATAATTTGGCCTCACCAAAGCCTTCAAGTCTTTGCCAGCTGCCTGTTCTTCCATCTGAATTTAGTTCTATGTGGTGAGGGTTTGCTTAAAGAAGTACTGAGGTCCCAGGGATTCTGCTCAGGTCATAGAAGGCTGTTGTTTCAATATATAAAATGCCATGGAATTCTTTATATCCTTAAAAAAGTAATGGCTGTGAAGAGCTCAAGCCATTTGAGCACTGTAGGTGATGGCATGAGAACATTCATGTGATGTGAAGTTTCATTATTCTACCATGAGAAAGATCTTGGCTACAGGTGGAACAAGTACACTATGGGTTGAAAAACAGAAAATAAACTATGTTTTTAATGTATTATTTTAAGGCCATTTGGGCGATTTAATTGCAGAAAACAGCATTGAATCCAGTTATTACTTACATGTGAAAAATGAGCATCTCAGACCTGAGAGATGATCCATAAGTGAGGCATTAATTAGATAAGATATATTTTATAAGTGTAAAAAATGAACACCCTGGAAGTGTCCAAGGGCAGGTTGGAAGGGGCTTGGAGCAACCTGGGCTGCTGGAAGGTGAGACTTGAGGTCCCTTCCAATGCAAACTACCCCTTCAATCTATGATATTTTAAATGGCCTGTTCAAATAAACTGATTTATCCAAGCCATACTTTTTTATCCGTGTCAAAAGTCTTTTCCTTGCACTGACATAGATTTGGCTGGATGATTGTGCCTTTTTCTTCAAGTACTTAAAAAGAAAAGTGTGATTCTATTAATTTGGCTGATCCTGGGGAGAGCCCTGGTGTTGTTTATGGTGAGTTAGTGACAGATCTACCAAAATGCTTTTCCTTGACTTTAATTTGACTTTCTTTGTTGTTGTTGGAATGTTCTGTTTGTCTCTGGAACTTCCTTGTAGCTTCACTGGCTGGCAGGTTCGATCGAAGAATATTAAAATAATTTGATTTTAAACCAGTTAATTTGAATCAGTGGACTGGTCTAAGCCACGTATTTGCTCTGCCACATGTTTCCAAGCCCTCCCTTGTCTGCTCTTTGGTCTACTTTAAATCTGATCTTCCTGGGTTTAAGCAACATCCTTCATTTGGAAAGAAAGACTTCCTCGTGGCTCTGTTGAAATCCTGAATAGCTTTGTTTGTGGCTGCTCTGAGTTTCCAGGAACACTTCCCTCAATGGATTCACATGATGGTTGGATCTTAAAACCCCCCCAAAACCAACCCAAGGGCTCTGCATGTGGAGCTCCCCAGAGGGAACTGCAAACCTTTGGGGCATGTGAGAAAAGTAAAGAGATACAACAAAAATTACAGAGAAAGAAGGAAAATAACTCCAGCCTTGTGGCTGGGTGTTCTGCAAGAGCTCATTTGTGTGGGGTGAGCAGAGCTGTGAACAGTTGTGTGTTTTGTTCTTTGCTTTCTTGGTGGGTTCTTGTTTTGTGTGTGTGTTTGTAACAGAAGGTAATGATGAAGTGATGTTAGAGAATTTAGTGAATAATTTAATATATCTATTGCAGTAGTATATATAATTTAATAATATGTTTAATAATATATTTAGTATACATTTAATAATTTATATCTCTATAATGGTTTAAATTTTGTATATAGTTATATATAATTACACACACATATATATAATTTATATAAATTATATAGTCTGTTTATATATCTTTTTTAGGGAGGTTCCACTTGATTTCCAAGTTAGGAAGAGTGGAGAAGAGTGTGGAAGCACATTGTGGGGCTGTCCTTGCAGGAAGGTGGAATTATGAAGGAACAGCACTAGTTACAGGTGAGCATTTGTACATTAATGGGTTTTTAAGATTCAAAGTTGACATGCCATCAGAAATGTAAGAGTACAACATACAGTATTAAACAGAATTAGGTTAAAGTAAGTGCTTTCCATAAAATGTGTAGAATTTAACTATTTTATGGGATAAATACAATAGAATGTTTTGGAAAAATAATTTCATCCTTGACATGTATTTAGAAGATGTAATCCTGAATTTCACAGTTTAAATTGTAATTACATTGAGTTTGACTGAATAAAACTGAGTCTCTTAAATGTTCACACACTGCTTGAAATTCTGTGACAAGGGAAAAAATGGAAACACAAAATCAACAATATAAAGGAAGATACTTTTTTGGTTTTAATTAGTACTGAGGTTGCTATCACCTTCTTTAAGAGAAGTTAATTTCGCAGTAATTAATGCTATTATAGATTAATGTCTATTTTAATTGATAGAAAATCTAGTAAAAACATTCCTCTTTTTTTAGAGATCCTATTTATTAAATGTGTTCCTGTTTACTTGAAAGTGAATGTTTTAGTATCAGAGTGCTTAGATGGTTTTGTGGCTGTTCTGAACTTCTTAAGGGAAAATATTTGATTTATTGTTCTATCTTTTTCCAAAGAAAGGCTGCTCAGTTGGGACATTTCTATCCCTGCACATTTGGGGTTTTTTTTAGCTAACAAAATTTACTGAAACCTCACGAGCCTTTTGAATCTTACTGTGCTTTTCTTCCTTAATTACCAGGAGTGGTGTAATTATCAGCCTGTGCTCCCAGTTGGTGCTGGGAGGATGATCTCCCAATGCCTCCATCTCTACACTCTGTTTGTCCTAAATCTTGTAGTGATTAATTCCCTTTTTTATCCAAACCTTCTATCTTGACTAAGGGGAAGAATGAAATTCCCTGAGACCCACTCCTTGCTGGGCTTTGTGTTGGTGGCAGAGTTCTCTGCAGCCTCCTGTTGATCTGGGCCAGCTGATTCCTCTGGCCAAATTCCAGCTCAGCCCCCAGGACTGTGGATAATTTTGGATCTGCTCATTTCCAGGCTCGGTCTGACTCAAAAACGCTGCTTCAAGGAGCTCTGCCTGGCACGTTCCTCTGAAATCCCAGAGGGACAGAAATATTGTTCTTTTTAGAGACAGCTTTGCCTCAGGAGCTTCTCCAAAGGGAAAGTCAAACTTGCCTTTTCAAAATGGCCTTTTGAATCGTTTGTTTTGTTATTTTTTTGGAGACTGCATGACACTTGTTGGGAGTGTGGGAATTCATCGTATTTCCGGTTTACTCGGAGATCATCAGCTGCTCTTACACCACAGCTCTGCTTTGGACCAGAGCAAATCACTGATACTGCAGCACTGAAAATACTGGCATGGCTCTATTTCTACAGCAGCAAATGGGCACCAAAAAAAGATTTTAAAATCACTTTTTATTTTACATTTTTTATACTCTCCAAAGCTACATTGGCCAGCTGTAAAAACCTGAAACATGGTAAGTAAATTACCTTTGAATGGAAGAATTCCAGTGAGTTTCTAGGAGCACCTTTTTCCTCATTAATTGGATCTGGAAGGCTTAAATTGCAGGGCCAGAGCTGTACATTTTAAATATGAGAGCACACCAGGAAATCTGTGCTTTTAATCACAGTGCCACAGAAGAGACTTGTTCATAATAGCACAATCACCATCTGATGTATTTTTTCCTTAATGTGCTTTCTGTTTGCATATTTGGAAGACTAAATAAAAGGGATTTACCTGTAAGAAGACCTGGATTTGTTTCTACTCAAGTGTTTCCTAGGTAGATATTACCACCATGTTTGTTTGACTTAACTATTGCATTGAATTCGATGATTTCTCTGCTAATTTTCAGTTGGTGAAGATGGCCAAGTGAAAATCTGGTCTAAGAGTGGAATGCTGAGATCCACTTTAGCTCAGCAAGGTAAGATAATTTCCTTAAAGTTCCATTAGAACTTTTTAATTTGGCTTGTTCTGAAATGTGCTTAAAGTAACAGACCCTAAATCTGACACTGATGGTTTGGTTAAGGGTCTTAAAGCCTAAATAAACTTACTGAAAATTAAGTGTAAATCATAGTTGAATACAGGGGGCAATGCATTTAATGAGACCTTAAAAAATCTTAGAAAAGAGTTCTTCAAATGAACAGTTTTCTTGCAATATTTTTAGACAGCAGTCTCAGTTCCACCCCAAGGATTATCTGCTATTTCAGTGAAGATTCTGAGCTAAATTTTGTTTTTCAGACTTCATACATTGAGACCATGTGACCCTGTGACATTTTTGAAGAAACCACATGCACCTGGGCTTGGGTTAAATGTCAGCCCCTTATCTCTTTCTAAAACAAGTTATCTAAATTCTTTCAACCTGTCGAAGGCATTTTAACCACAGGAGTGAATGTAAAGTGTATTTCAGTTCTTTTAAGGAAGTTCATGTGCAGATGTCACGTTTTTCATGCTTACAGTGGAGAAAGATAAGCCAACTGAACTAGAATTCTTGAAAAAAAATAAAATTGAGGCACACAATCTTTACTATTTTTCAGTTGATACCTTTTCAAGGGGTTTGTGCTTAATTGAGCTTATTTGAGATTTGCTAAAGGTTATAAAGGAAGGGGTTTATTCCAGTTGGAAATAGGAATTTTCATATGACCGTTGAGTCCCCATGGAACAACTGTCATCTTGTATTTGTGTTTGTAAGGTCAGATCCCAAACCCCTTTACATTGAATGTACAGAATGAGAGCCCCACAGACCCCTTTGTGAGCTGCTGCCATCCCTGGGGGCAGTGTAGGATTCTGCAGAAACTGTGGGGTTTTTAAGGGAGATCTATCATGTTTGAGCTCATTTTTCCCTTCCTTTATCATCTCCTTGAGAACTGAAAGGATTCCCATTGCAAACATTCTTTCAACTCATCCCACTCTTTGCATTAGAATTATATTTTCAGGCTCTTCTCTTTGGATGATGGTCTGCCTGCCTGGTCTCTCTCTGGATTTTATTCACTCCAAAAACATGGACAGACATTTTCCCCTTCTTTACCTTTCTCACATGGAGCACTCCAGCTGTGCATCCCTCTAAAACTGGTGGGACTCATGGCCTTTCCTGCTGTAGTGTTGTTCTTGTGGCTGTGTTTGTTCCTTGAGCCACTTCCTTATCCTTAGATTCCCTTAATATTTTTCCTTTTGTTCCTCCTTCTCCTTACACTGAACTGTTGTATTTACTCTTCCAGCTGAGACAAGGCACTGATACATTTTGATGGGGTTACTCTTCTCCATGGATCTCTTTGGTATATGTTGGGAACACACAAGATTATTATGGAATTCCATTATTATGGAATGCTGCCTGTCACTGGCAGAAGTCTCACCCAAACAGCTGGAATTACCAGAGTTTCTGCTGTGGCTCCTGTGGGATGGGAAGAATTGGGATGTTCTTTCTTCCAATCCCCCCTTTTCTGCCTTTCTCCCAGGATATTCCTTCCTGCAGCTGTTGGTCACCACCACCATTCACTGCTGTGTGTCTGTAGTACAGAATTCTCCTTCCCAGAGTGTTGGCAGTGTTTTCCCCACCAAGTCCTTGTTAAGTGCAGAAGGAAATGAGTTAACTCAGCTCCTGCTGTTAAGCCCTGGAAATTGTGGTTAAGTAGTCAGCCTGCAGAAAAAAGGGAAACATTTGGTTTAAATAGAAAAGTCTTCTGATTGTTAAATCAGGACCAAAAAAAAAAGGAGTTTATTTAGAATTTCTGTTGCAGCTGGTGACAGAATTTATGTCATTTTCAACAGGAGGAAAATAGCCAGATTTCCTTCATATCTATGTTGTGTGTTTCTGTGAGTTGTGTCCTCTGATGGTTGACAAGCTAAAAAAACCTTGCATATTTCTGTATTTCTAAGTAATATAAAACGAGTGCCTTCCTAAAAGAAAATATATGAAATACAAACATTTTCAGCAGCAACAACAGCAGGTCTCAGTTTAGAGTTTGAATATCTGGAACCTCAAATCAAATTGAACTGTAGTAAAATGAGATTTTTGCACAGAGAGAGTATTCAAAGGCCTGAGTGGTAAGGTATGAGATTTTTAGGACAGTTCTTGGAGCAGTTCAGTCACTCAAGTATCTAAATCTCATCAAGATATTCCCATGCAAAGATGTTCCTGAGCCAGAGCATTTCTTAAGCATCTTAGGATTTTTTTATTACCATAAAGTTATATTAAAAAATGGTTTATTTGAACCATTTTCATTCATTTGCTCAGTTTCATGCTTGGAGATGCTCTTTACTTCACTTTCTTAGCTGTATTTGCAAGAAATCAAATAGCAAAATACTTTGATTATTCTTCAGGGGAGACAAATCCTCTCAATCCAGTTCCATTTGCTGCCATTTGTTCTCCCTGTCCCCAGGAAGCCCAGTGTACTCCGTGGCCTGGGGACCTGACTCTGAAAAAGTTCTCTACACTTCAGGGAAGCAGCTGATTATCAAACCTCTGCAGCCCAGTGCTAAAGTCTTGCAGGTATCACTAATAAGGGGGTTAATTAATTTAATTGTGATTTAATTGCATAAAGAAAGATGCAGAAGCCTTGCCCTTTTCATGTGCTTACATTCTGCCTTGTTCACAAGGCTTTATTGAATTTATTGTTGTGCTGAATCAGAGAATCATTAATGTTGGGCAAAACCTCCAGGATCATCGAGGTCAAGGAATGATAAATATTAAAAACAGGAGTTTTCAGACTCTGTTTAATTTGGTTTTTTTCCATTTCAGTGGAAAGCTCACGATGGACTGATTTTAAAAACTGACTGGAATTCAGTTAATGATCTGATTCTTTCTGCAGGTGAAGATTGTAAATATAAGGTGAGTTCTGGTTAACTTTGTAACTAAAGGACCAAAAAAGTTTTTAGACAGAATTTTTTAAAATTTTAATAATACCTGAAGCTCAAAACTAAATGTCTTTCAGTTTTCAAGAAAAAGTTGTATTGTTTATAAATACTTCTCACTCTGTGTAATAACAGAAAATTACCACGTTTTTAAAATACAACAGAACAAAAGTAGCTAAAATACAAGCAAAAGAAAAGAGAAAAATAGAAATGATTGCTTGAAATAGCATCAGCTATGACATATCAAAGAAGATCAAGCTGCTGTTTTCTATTACAGGAGTATTAGTGAACCCTTTGGGACTTTTTTGGTTGGTATATTCTGCATCCAAAATAAAAAGCACTTATTGTGTCTCTTCCCTTAAACAGGAACTTATTTTAAAGTGTATCACATGTTGGTTCTGTCATCAAAGTGTGTGATAAAACATACACAATCAAACCCAAAAACCCCCAAATAAATAAAACCCGAAAAAATTGTACAGAATACCCAAATAAATTAAATCAAACTATTTTGTGAATTTGATTCCTGGTATTCTGCTGGTTTTTAAAAAAAAAAATCTCTTTGGTCTGGAAATTTTGAGAGGGGCCTCATTATTGGTAAAGGAGTGCAAATGGACTAAATTTTGTGGTCATTTTCCAGACTTGGGGCAATTCAGAGGAAATATTTTATACAGAATAATGTGACATTTGCCACGACAGCAAATCCAAATCTGTCCCATGAAACAAACCAGTATTGATTAGCAACAGCCTTTAATAAAAAGTGAGCTGCACTACAGGGGATCTTTCCAGTCCCACTGAAACAACCTGGAGATTTATTTCTTCACCTCCTGTGGCCAGGAGAGAAAATGGACTAAAGAACACAAAGAAATGGCCTGAATGCCATCCTAAAGCGTGGTGTTTCAATCCCTGTGCAGGTGTGGGACAGCTTTGGGCGTGCCCTGTACAGCTGCCAGCCCCAGGAATACCCCATCACGTGCGTTGCCTGGGCTGCGGATGGGGAGCTCTTTGCCGTGGGCTCCTTCAACACCCTGCGCCTCTGTGACAGAACTGGGGTGAGTGTGGCACGGGGCAATGCAGGGCTGGCCCAGGGCACATTCCACAGGGAATCCCTGGGCACCTGGGGGGGTTTATGGGCAAACACTGGGTGGGAAATGCAGCACTGTCCTACTGCCTGAAGCTGGCCAGGAAAAGCTTTACAATGACATTAAATAGAAAAATTAATATTTTGCCTTTCAGGACATTCTGGTCATTTTTTAGCTTTCTTTTCCTTAAAGGAACAAAGAGTTCACAAGCATTTCTTGGAAGGCTCGTGAATGGAGCAGAAAAGAAATCTAATATTTTTCTGATTTGATCTAAAACTTTTTCTAATCCTTTTCTTCTCTTTCCACTGCCCCAGTTTTTGACACACTGAAGTCTAAATCTCTATCCTGAGTGCAAAATGCACTTTGAATTGTTGGCCTCACCCACACAAGGGCATATTTATTTCAGTTTATGGCTCAGTGATCCCAGTTCTCAGAAAGGAGACATCAGATGATGGAAATTGCAATCTCAGACCAAAGATATAAATGTACATATCAAGTTTTTAAAGTCATAAATTGCAATTATTAACCATAAAAAGCGAGGAGTGTATAAAAAACTTGGTGACTTTCATGGGCTCATTTCTTGCCTCTTTTCTTGTGTTTGTTGCTCTTTTTGGGGAAAAAATTGCTATGTTGTTTTGGGCATCTTTAGTAGGTCCTGGTTCACCTTCCCATGAACTTGGACCAGGTGTTCCAAGGATTTTAAGTTCATGAAGAAGAGCCTTTAAAGATTATTTGAGAGGAGGAATGAGGATAAAATCTCTGAGTCTTCATATTTCACAGATTCTGATTCCCCTGACAGCATATAAGTAGAATTCAATTCTAAGTTTAAAAGAGAAAACTCATTATAATTATCTTGCAGGAAAAGTCCTCAAATGCAGTTTTCTTTTGAATAGTCTCCATTTCCTGATTTCAAAATGTTTTCTTTTGCTCTCTCAATTTTTCAGAATTTTAAAAACTTTGTATGCATTTATATATGTTTATATTTCTATCTTTGGTGTAAGGCTGGAGAGCAGAATTTCCATCATCTGATGTCTCCTTTCTGTGAACTGGGATCACTGAGCCATAAACTGAAATATTGTGTGGGTGAGGCCAACAATTCAAACTGCATTTTGCACTCAGGACAGAGATTTAGCCTTCAATATGGCAAAAACTGGGGCAGTGGAAAGGGAAGAAAAATACTAGAAAAACATTAGGTGAAATAAGAAAGATTGGATAAAATTTAGAAAAACATTAAATTTCTTTTCTGCCCCATATATGCTGGTTTGTAGCATTTAACTCATTTCTTAGTACTTGTTATATCATATAATTTACTACAAGTCTGGTTGCAACTCCTTGCTGAAAACCAGTAATATTTTAATCAGCATTTACTTAATCAGGATGTGAATATTTATTTTAAGAAATATTTATTTCATTTAATCCATTTCAATTATTTTTAAACTGATATCTTGGAATCATCCATGTAGTTAAGCAGTATTTATTGTACAGGCATGTGGAATTTATTGGAAGTTTTAATGCAGGCAGGTTTATTTCTTTTTTAAAATCAAGGCTTCTTTTACCTGGTTTACTCCTCAGCTCTTAAAGAAACAAAGACAACACTAAAATGAATGTTAATTAAATTAAAAATGGACAGTAGCTGGTGGCAGCTTCTTTATCAGCTCCCAGTGATAACTTCTACCCTGCCAATCCCTGATTTTTCCTGGATGTTCCTGGGCTGCCACTGAGTGTAGATGGTTCCTAAAGGAGTAGCTTGGCTGGAGTGGAGGCAAAAGGAGCAATGGATGGGTTCCCATCCCAGCAGTGATGGGGATTGAAGAGAACCAGACCTGCCCTTTACTGCTCAGCACAGACATTTTTATTGTGCCTGATGTAATGGGGCTGTGGTGGCAAATTGCTCCCCAAGGAGCCCTCAGGACAATAAATATCCATATTATTAACTCTTCTCTAGCTCACTTTGGGGCACAATTGCAGGTTCTGGCAGTCACTCTGCTTTGCTCCTTTTCTTTCTACCTGCTGGCTTTGTTCTCATGGTAAAAATGAAAATTGTAGATCTATCAGCAACTTTAGAAGCTTTATTTCATCATTTAAAAACCACTTTTGCTCCTCTAGCATTAGAAATTATATATATATATATAATAACGTCCTACAAAATACCAAACAAAATCTATTTCATATTGAAATTTGTTGCCTCCTCTAATGCCCATGCTCATGAATCCTGCAGAGAGCACCAGGGTTAATTTTCAAATATAAATGTTGGAATGTAAAACTTGGATGTGTTGATGGATATTCAGCCTTCACAGCTTTTCAGGATCTGATCACTTGGATGGAGGGCTCAAAAAGTTCATTTATGTCAGCTATTTCCTGTGGCTCTGCTGCTTCCCTTGACATTACTGAGCAGGTCAAAATATTTACACAGCAAGGGATGGTAAGAATGACTGAAATTCCCTGATTTCCTCCTTCCCCACTGCACTCCCACAGAAGGAGCTTGGAAAAAGGACCATATCCATCTGCTCCAAAGGCAGGTTCCTTTCCCAGGGCCCTGGAGAGGGATGATTGAGAAAAGCCCTTAAAAGTGCCATTAGTCATTTTAGGGAATGGGGACATCAAAACTTTATTTCAGGAATGCTGAATGTGTTTATGCATCTGTTGAATTTTATTCCATCAATTTACACTTCATGGGGATGGATCAGTTGGATTTGATTTGTGGTGGTTGTTTTCCAAATTGATTGTGCTGCTCTGGTGGAGCATTTTTTGCTGGTGGTTTTTATCTATAAATTGATGTCTCACTATTAAATCTTGCCCTTTGATTGACCCCTGTCTTGAGTTCGTCACTATGATGGTTAATTTTCTTGTAATTAAAGCAATTATCTCCATAAAGCCACAAGTTAATGTTTTTAAATGATTATGTGCCTTCTACAAAGTTCTTCTTTTATTACAGAATGAATTGCAATAGAGTTTTACTAGTCTAGAATTTACTAACCTGGCAGTTTGAATATTTGCATATTTGACTGATTCTCTTACACCTTTTCATATTCCATGGCTTGCTCCATGGAGTGCCTGATTTTCCTAGAAATCCTAATAAAAATATTAGGAAAATTTCATAAAATATGGGCAATATTGACTGATGTAGACCATAAAATATTCTGAATTGATTTCATTCAGTCCAGAAATAACTAATTAGATCCTTCCTAATGAGTCTTGGAGCACCAACATTCCAGATGTGGGAGACTGTCCTTGTTCCTGGGATGGAGTTCTGGGAATGTGCCCACTGGAATATTTTCCCCCTTGTCTCAAGAGCCATAAATGGGAACTGAGTAGGAAGTCCCAGCACTGAGTGGCTCTAATCCTTCATTTTTCCTGCATTGTGCAATCAGAAAAGGGAAGCTCAAGTTATTGCTTTGATGTGTTTATTTAAAATAATGGAACTTTTCTACCTCCTGCTTTTGTTCCTGAGAGAATTCATTGAATTCAGTGAAAAGTTAATTCTGACACAGGAAAAATATAACATTACAGGTAATGTTGGAACAACATTCATTAAGTCATTCCTGGAGTCATATTCATAACTTTCTTTTAAAAAAAATAATCAGTGTATTTAAGAAATACTATTCCAGTTTTTACAGTTATTCCTATCTTAAAAATGGAGAGCTGAATGATTTTTATTATGACATTTTATGTACGTGATAAATGTCCCAGACATCTGCAGGGACTATGAATCACTGGAGTGGTGGGAATTACACTGAGAGCTTCAAAAAGAGCTGGAAAATAAAGCTCTGAATGGCTCTTTAGATTTTTTTATTTAAAAAAAACCCCGTGGGTTGTAATCTGGAAATATTTTAGTGAGTATTTCAAAAGCCTTATGGTTTGAAAAAAAAATAGAAGTACTTTTGGAAATGTGTCCTGTCAGAGCTTCAGTGGATCTGTCACTTGTGCAAAAGCAATATTTGAATATTCAAGTGGCTCTTCAATTACTACATTTTTTTTTTAAATTTTCCATTACAGAATTACGAGACTTGTTTTTTAAAAACTGGTTTATTGTCTTCCTAAAATTCCATTAAAATTGTTTCCCTGAATGACAAGAAATGAAATATTTGCTCACAGATATGGAGTCATTTGTGTGATCTGTATTTCTGGGTTGTGGCAAATAGAAAACAAGTGTCTTGGTCTGAAAATTCTACTTTTTGACAGGATTTATTAATAAGGGTCTAAACTTCCAGGGACTCTTGTACATAAGAATGGGGGAATTGAGAATAAAGTTCTTTGCTGGGGGAAATTTTTAATACGTCCTTTCCTTCAATAAGAGCAAAGAGTAGAGAAAATATAATTATTCCCTACTAATTGACTTAATTTTATGTAACGATTGCTTAGATTTATAAATGAGAGGATTGTGAGTAGAAAACCTAATGACTTCAGTTTATTGTGATATTTGAATTTGTGCTTTACCTGATGGGTTTCCTTTTCATAAGTCTGACTGAATAAAAACAATTCCAACCCTGAAAATCTATTGATTGCGAGAAATCCTTTCTAAAAACCAAACAGAATAACTTTAATCTCCTTTATCTCTTTTTTCCAGTGGTCTTATGCTCTGGAGAAGCCCAACACTGGCAGCATATTTAACATTTCCTGGTCCACTGATGGCACCCAGCTGGCTGGAGCCTGTGGCAATGGCCATGTCATCTTTGCCCACGTCGTGGAACAGCGTTGGGAGTGGAAGAACTTTGAGGTCACGTTAATTAAGAGGAGAACCATGAAGGTAAAATGACAGTTTTGAGCTCTACAGGCTGGTTTTTAAGGCAGAATGGGAGTTTTGAGCCTAATTTGTCCCCTGTGTTCCCAGCCACTGACTCACAGCGTTCACTCTCTGAACACTGGGGTAATACAAGATTTCCATTCTTCCAGATTTTCCACACTGCACATTTGCTATTGGACACCAGGCCTGTGTTTTCAGTATTAAAGTTCCTAAATTCCCAATTAAGGACCTTGAATGTCTTTTTGCTCTTGATTCTGTTGAAGCTGTAATTGGGAGAAGCTGGAGCAGCAGGAATGCTGTCTTGGTTTGGTGCAGGGAGTGGGATATGGTGAGTCAGTGTCTGGGAACACAGAGGACAAATTAGCAGGTAAAAATTCCCAGTTTTTTCTTTCATTCCCAGACATCGACTCGTAACAGATGGACTCTGGGATTGACCTCCAGGGGATTTGAATATGCAAACTGAGGAAGTAAAGCCAACCCTGAGTCAAGACTAACTTTTAGTTTTAGTGGTTTTATGGTGGTTTTATTCTTACACATTTATGCAGGAGAACCTTGCCTACAGAAAAGTTGTAGGTGCCTTTTTTTGCTGAGTGCTACAATAGCAAAGTTAATTATGGACAAAGCAATTATTGTGTCTGTGGAAATGGTTTCCAGGGGTTTAGAATAATTGAGTTCAGTCCTTGTTTTGCAATTGGTTGTGTAATGGAGAAAATCAAAAGGAAGTTGCCACCCTCAGAATGGTGACATCTACAAAAATCCCCAACAACAAAACCCCCACAACACAACACTTGGTTATTTAGGACATCTCCTGAGATTTTTAGCTCTTCAGTATCTACACAGCATATCTTTCTCCAAATCCTAGATATTGCTGCATTGTTTTGATGGGATTGTTGAAGTGTTATATTTCAAATATTCAAATTACCAGCAGCTGAGCACTGAGTCTTAAAATGGCAATTCCCAAACATCTAGATGATTCTCTCCCTAAGACAGAATGTATTTCACTGACTGGTTTTCCTTTCAGCCATCGTGGCTTTATTTGACCTCAGTTTCCCTTGGCAGGTGCACAATGTCATCAATGATGCTGTGGATTCCTTGGAATTTCGGGACAGGGTCATTAAGGCCTCCTTGGACTATGGATATTTGGTGGTTTCCACTTCTCTTCAGTGTTATGTGTTTTCGTAAGTAAATTCAAATTACCTCCCTCAGGTTTACCCAACAGTTGTAAGACAGCAGCAGGAACTGCACTGCAAGGACAGTAATTCATTTGAATTGATTTCTTTTTAATTAATTGAAATATTCAGTGGGACGTGCTGAAGTGATTCATGCTGAACAGGCAGCCTGTAAGAGAGCACACAAGAAAGGGGCCTTCTCCAGCCTCCAGATCACTGGAAAACAGCTCAGAAATATTTAAAAAATCTGTTTATTTCCTATAAATAGGAGTTTGCTGTTGGCTAAGAGTCCTGGGTCAGCTGCTCCTGGGGTGAAGGGGTGCAAAAACGAAGGCACAAGTGTTGCTGCATTATGTTATGTGGTTATCAGTGTTCCTGGGCTTCCTAAATGCTGTTTTAAAAACTTATTTAGGAGTATCAGCTTTTTAAAATGCCCATGACTTGCTTAGTGAATCCAGCTCTGTATTTGCAATATGAGGATCAGTGGGTTTAATGCTGATTTTTCTTTATTTTCAGTACCAAGAACTGGAACACCCCCCTGATCTTTGACCTGAAGGAAGGAACAGTTAGTTTGATTTTACAAGCAGAAAGGTGCCTTTTGTGACTTCTTGTAATGCTCATTGTTAGATGTGAACATAAAATAAATATAATATATATTAGATGGGAACATATGGCATAAGCACAGATTGAAACATTAGAAATATGTCTTTTCTAACATATTTCTCATATAATTAGAAGTAGAATGAATATTTTAAAATAATCAGTATTTCAGATAATAAATATTTCTCCTGGAAAGAGATAATACTCACATTAAAAGTGAACCTTTCCATCCAGAACTTCCAGAATATCAACAGGCTTGATGTGGTTGAACTGGAAGGTTGTGGAATGTTAAACAATTACCTTCACATTGTTGAAAATATCTTCATGTTTTTCTATATTATTTAGTGATTATTTTTTTCTGCTGTTTGGTTGGGTTTTTTTGTAGACATTTTCTTCTTGTAGATGGTGGAGGACTTTATTTATATTCCTATGAAGGGAGATTAATTTCCTCTCCAAAGTACCCAGGCATGAGAACAGACACTTTAAATGCCCAGACAGTGTCTCTGAGCAATGATACCCTGGCAGTAAAGGACAAAGCTGATGAGAAGGGTAAGTCGTTACTCAAAAAATTCATGTAGCCATTATAAAAATGAAGTGAAATTATGGGTATTACTTAAAATTGATTCAAAAACTTAAAGTGAATGATACATGTCACTGGAATAGTGGCAGAAAATAATAAAAAACCAGCTTTTCACTCCCTGACCCTGGAATTTTCTAAGACCTCGACAACTTGTGCCCTCCTGTTGCTCTTAGAAGCTTCCAGGACTTTAGCTGGGATTCATTTTAGCTCTCAGATGTTCTCTGCTTCAGTTTTTATAGATTTGTATCTTTATCTTGTATTTGTGTCTTTATAGGTTTATCTCTTTCACAGACTTGTGTCTTTATATATAAAAGTTTTACATCCACCTGCTGGGATGTTGTCTCAGTCTCCTGAAAGATTTTGATGCTCTTAGATGTTGTGTTTTGGCATCCAAAGCTCTGTAATTCTGAAACACACAAGGCCAGAGGAGCTCCAGGGCAATTTTTGCATCAATGAGTGATACAGGAACATCTTTTCTGTCAGCTCTTTTCCTTTGTTCTGTCTCTGGGTGCAGAAATGTAAGTTTGCCTTGGCAATAATTTGAATTTAAAGTGTCTGCTGGAGGAAGACCCTTTTATTCCTGACAAACCCAAGGCACTGTGACTTTACACCTCAAAATATCCCTCCCCCAAAAAAGAAAAATGAAGTGTCATTCCTCTCACATTTTTGTTACCCTGTACAACTTCTGTGTATTTGTTTTTTCTTGTGCATCCCTATTTTTATGTGGGAACAAACAGTTTCATTCTGGATAATGATTTTCAAGAACAGGAATAGAACTGTTATGTGTGTTTCATTTTGAAGGCAAATTACTTCAGCACCAAGACATTAAAGGTATCTAAAATACCTGTGTGGTCATTAAAATGGATTTGAACCAGCAAAAATGTATTTCAGTGATATTCCCTGATAATAAAACACATCTGGTAAAAGATACAGAGTTCTCTGGGTATTCAAAGGGATGCAGTGCCCTTTGTGAATGTTTTCAGTTTGTACTTAAAAAACAAGGCATATCTTAGGGTTTTAAATGATTCAGAAATGATGTGGAGTTTTTCCAGACCCCAAAGTAACCCCAAACTTATTGGTGAAATCCCTCAATCGGAGATTAATGAGAATTTCACCAATTTTACTTGTGAATTAGGCACAGTGGGGTTTTTACAACTCCCTTAATCTCACTTCCTCCAGCTGCTCTGGTGGCTGTCAAATCGACGTGCTTGGGTAGATCAACACGAATTTCATGCCTAAAAGGGAGAGAAAAAGCCCTTCTCAGGAACAACAAGTTTTCTTTTTGTGTATTCAGCCCTTTCTTCCCTCCTCTGGTGGGTTTGAACACCTGCTCTTACAGTTTGGGGGGTGTTTTTTGGCTTCTGCCTGTAAAATCATGTGTTTGGTTACAGCTCCTCCTGCAAACGTTGCTTTGATGCTCTCCCCACAGCAGAATCCTTGTGTGTGTGTTCACAGATGATACAGAAAATATATGTAAAGAGGCTTTGAGCTCGTGGATGTGTGTTTGTGTAGAGAGAGGGGGAAACAAAGAGAGAAACTTGCTTTTTGGGCACGTTGCAAATTGGAGTTTTCACTGGATACCCCAAAAAACCAGCTGATGTAGGTGGGGGGTTTTGGAGGGTTTTTTTGTTAAGGGTGAGGCAGAGACAGTGGAAAAAGTGGTGAAGGTGCAAGAATTATATATATAAAAATCAAGCATCAAGGAAAATTCAAATATCAAATGAAATCTAAAATACCTGGATAAACCAGGTATTTTTTGGAGGAAGCCAGTTATTAATATCTAATATTAATTAATCATAATTGTAGCATCAGGAGCTGGAAGAAAATATGCTTAAGAATTCCAAATCCAGTACATTATTAACACAATAAGCAATTTTGTGAAGTAGGTTTTACCCAACAGCTCTGAGGACATCTTTGTATATATGTGATATTCAATCCTGTGGTGTCACTTCCTGACAGTTCATGTTCATCAAAGTTGTGGGTTGAGACTGAGTCAATCTGATACTGAGAACATGAATTTATGAACTTGCATCACAGCTTTGGTGTCATTGCTGTTGCTTTTAACTAATAAACTGCATTTTTTTCTTCAGTTATCTACATATTTGAAGCTTTGTCTGGAAAGCCACTGGGTGATGGAAAGCCTCTGACCCACAAGGTAAAGTGGAGGATATAATGGCTCTTTTTTATTATACTTAGAAATTAAGAATCAATAATGGCTTTCCTCAGTAATGGGACTATTAAAGGTTTTAAAATCTTCTTAGGAAGGAGCTTTTCAGCTTTAGCTGGCTCATGTCCTCACTCTTCTGCTGTGTAACAAAGCAGGGCTGCAGCTTTGGTTCAGTCTTCATGAAATTCAGTTTATAAAATCATAAATCACAGAATGGTTTTGGTTGGAAGGGACCTTAAAAACCATCTAAATCCAACCCCCTGCCATGAAATGCTTCATTCAATAGGGAAGTCACACACAAAGTGTCTCCACAACCCAGTTTATCCAGAGTCCTGTGCCTTGTTTTCAGGAAAACAGTCATTTGGTTGAATGCCATGGGCTTTCTGTGACAGGAATGTCCAAAATAAAACTCAGAAATTCTCTTTTTCCTTTTCAGACTGAAATTGTGGAGATTGCTTTGGACCAGAAAGGACTTACAAGTGAGAGAAAAATAGCTTTTATTGATAAGAACAGAGATCTCTACATTACTTCAGTGAAAAGGTTTGGGAAAGAGCAGAAGATTGTCAAAATAGGTAAGAAAAATTCAAATTAATGTATAGGTATGTGCTGGGAGGGAAATAGATTTTGATCTAGTACAAGAGACAACATTAGCTTTGTAATTAATAGTGAAATTGAACTTGAGAAAACCATTAGAAACAGTCCCTTGGCTTTCCTAAGAGAGAGGCAGAAAAAATTTTAGTCCCTATTTAAATTGTGGTAATTCTTCTACCAGTGACGTGAAACATGTTAAGATGTTACACCTTGGGGGTTAAACCCAGCCCTTCTAAAAGGAACTCGAATGGGTGAATAATGACCCTTTTACTCCAGTTTGAGAAGTGTGCCTTTGCTTTGCTGTTTCTCATGGAAATGCCTGTCATTGCCTTGAAATGAAGGGACAATGGTGCAGAGTCTGGCCTGGAATGACACTTCCAACATCCTCTGTGGGATCCAGGATACCCGTTTCACAGTCTGGTACTACCCCAACACGGTCTACGTGGACAAAGATCTGCTGCCAAAGACCCTCTATGAAAAAGATGCAAGGTAATGCACCACACTGGGATGAAAAGGGATGTATTTTAACTGATTTACTCAGTCCTTAACAACCTGTGCTCAGCTGCAGCACAAGCCAGAGTTGTAGCTTTTAAAACTCTTCTCATGTTAATGTTTCTGGATTAGGAATGAGGAAAATGGGGGGGTTTAATTCAATCATAAAGTTTGGAGTTGAAATGATGATGAGCAGTTTGAAAGTAGAGCAGCAGAGCTTTAATTATATCTCATGAAATCTTGCCTTAGTTGTTTGTAAAAAAAAAGCAAACAAACAAAAAAGATTGTTTAACTTAGGTGTTGGAAATTAAAAACAGATTTTAAATCAATGGTAAATTCTCTTTTGTTCTTCTCAGCAGAAAGAAGTGAACATTAACTTCCCTTTCTTTCTCTGCAGTGAATTCAGCAAGAGTCCCCAGATTGTGTGTTTTGTAGGCAACCAGATAACCATCAGGAGAGCAGATGGTTCCCTTGTGCACCTGAATGTGTCTCCCTACCCCGGCATTCTCCACGACTATGTCAGGAGCTCCAGGTGGGAAAATGCTGTCAGACTGTGTCGCTTTGTCAAGGTAAGGGCTGATTCTTGGCCATGGCCAGGTGCCATTCCATGTGATATTGATGGTTGGAGGGATTTCTTTAATACTCCTTTATTCCTGTAACATCTGCAGGTCACATGTTGCATCTCATTCCCATTCTTCTGCTCTGTTGCTGAATTGGTTTGGGCTGCTCGTGGGAAATTCCATGGTGTTCATAATTACCTGATTTCACCATTGTCACTATAAGTAATAATTCTCATTTTCAGTCATACCAGCTGGATTGAACACAGGGACTCACACAAGTTACAAGCTTAACTTTTCAGGACTGGGCCTTAATAAAACCAAATAAGAGTGACCTGCAACCCCACAATTATTATTTTTCATATTTTATTTCACTTGTTTTTGTTTTTTCTTTTCCATTGCTTGCTTTTATATGTATTTAGGCAACAGCAACAGATGAGGTGAGTCTGGTAGTCTTTAAAGCAGAACAAAATCCCTCCAAGCTCTAGTTCCTTTATCCCATTTACTGCTAGAAAAGAGTTTTAATTGTGACCTTAAATGTGTATTTTGAGTACTTTTGTAGCACATCCACATGACTTAGGTTCAGTACAATTCACTGCAACAGAGTCTTTATTTTCAGTGTGAAGAGTCTTCACAGCATCTCGTTTGAAACATCCAAATTAGATTATTTTGATTTTTGGCAACTCAGGTAGACAGTTCAAAGTATTTCTGAGTTCTGGAAGAGGTCAGTTGGGACACATGGGAATCTGTGGAGCATTCTCAGTGTAGCTCTTTAATCTGATTTAAATCCATTCACAGTGCAAAGCGTTTCCAAATTTGTCACTGGACATACTCAACCAAAATACTAAAACCCACTTAATTCCATGTGGACTAACAGGTCAAAAATCACATTTTCCTTGTCTGAACTAGAGTTTTCAGCTGTGGTAGCCTAAACTGTATAAGAAAGATGTTTTAGCAGAGTGTCTTTGTCATAATGTTGTCACTTGGAAAGGTACCAAAATCTCCTTTAGGATCTTCCTAAGTGTTATCTGAGTTCGTGGGGTTTCCTTAAGGTTGTGTTAAAAAAACCCCCAGTAACAACCAAGCAACAAAAGTAATGAAAACTAAAAAAAAAAGGGTAATATTAGGGTAATATTATTACCACTAAGTTTTTCTAATTCCTAATTCTGAGAAATAATTAAGGGACTCAGAAAATGCCTAATGAGAAATGCATTGTTAGGTTATTTTCAGGACTTGTGTACTTCTTTGGGGGAGTCATTTTGAGCAGGATAATAAATATTGGAAGTTTGAGGAGCTGTGTTTTTCTTTCCTTTCAGGATCAGACCCTGTGGGCCTGTCTGGCTGCCATGGCAGTGGCCAACAAAGACATGGCCACAGCCGAAATCGCCTACGCAGCCATTGGGGAGGTGAGGAGATGGGGCTGAACTCCCACTGAAACCATTGCAGAGCTCATTTTGTTAATGAATGTCCCTAATTCAACTGCTGTGCTTGCCCCTGCCAGATTGACAAGGTTCAGTACATCAATTCCATCAAGGATCTTCCATCCAAAGAGTCGAGGATGGCTCATATGCTGCTGTTCAGTGGGAACACCCAGGAGGCTGAGACTCTGCTGCTGCAAAGTGGCCTGGTTTATCAAGCCATTCAAGTCAACATTAATCTCTACAACTGGGACAGGTAGGATTTCTTCAGGCAAAATGGGTTTCTAAGCACTTTTCTTGATTATTTACATCAGTTGCTCTATTGCTGACTAATACTTAGCTGAGTGATTTTCTGTCTTGAATCACTCAGATCTGTTAAAAGGTGAAGTGAATCAAATCCTGACAATAACCAGAAAAAGGAACATTTTTGTGCCATATTTAGAAATTCTGTGATAACAGCCCAAAACATACTTGGAAGGATTTTTAAATAACATTTTGCTGTTTCATTACTGTTAACAGAGTAAAGTGCTCAGTGATGCCCCAAACTGGATGTGACCCTTGAAGGAATTAGGGCAGTTTTGAAATGTCTTCTTGCTAAAAATAAAGCTGTGGCTATTCAGGCTCCCAGCACTGTGTAGGTGGATAAAATATGAATTAGGCCTGAGAAAACAAAGTAGGAATTTCTCCTTTAAACAAAACCCCACGTTTTCTGACACAATCTTCTGAGCTCATTTACTACTGATGTCTGTGCTGTATTCATATCACTGGGGGCTAAAGGTTGTTTTTCCCCCACATATCTGAGTTTCTTATTTTGTTGCCTGATATGAGTCTATGTCAGGGCAGGTTTAGGCTGGGAATTAGGAAAAGGATATTCTGTTGTTTATGTATCATCTAAAAACTCTGTATATCAAACCTAAGTGTTCCTCAAGCCTTTGAGAAGAAAACAGATGGCAGACTAATGACTTATATTAATCCAGTGATTAATCTTTCCCACCTATTTGTAAATACTGCATAGCACGTGGCATAAATGTGCTTTATGACTGTTCAGAAGCTATTCCAGACTGTAAAAAAGTTATTAAACATTATTACTTTTACCCCTTTATATTGAGAGGGCTAAACTCTAAAATGTTCTGTATTTCCCTGAACTAAAAAGCCTGCTGATGTGGTGAGGTTGTCACCAGAAGTAATGGCTGGGTATTTTACACCAAGTGGGCAGTTTTAACCCTGTGTGAGTGCTGCTGCTGTGGAATTGCTTGGCACTGGGATGAGGGCTCTGAGCCTGCAGCCCCCAGCGTGTCCTTTTCCAAGCCCAGTGAGTGCAGTTGTGCCAGAGCATTTCTGCAGCCTGACAACCCCATTTCTGCTGCATCCCAGGGCCCTGGACCTTGCAGTGAAGCACAAGACACATGTTGACACAGTGCTGGCTTACAGACAGAAGTTCTTGGAGGATTTTGGTAAAAAAGAAACCAACAAGAGATTTCTGCAGTATGCAGAAGGTGTAAGTGTTCCTCGGGATTATTCCTGCAGCCTGATTTTTGTGGCCAGTTTGGGAGGGTGGGGGGAGGTTTGCTCTTCTCTTTTCCTTCTGTGCTTCAAATGTGAACTTTAATCTGAAGTTTTTACATCAGAGTACAAGTTCGTGGTTTGGTGTGTGGCTGCTTGGCCAGTAAGGGCTAGGCATATGTTTTGTTTGAAGGCACAGATACAGAATGTATATATTTAGTATCTGGCAAAGATTATACAAACGAAGGCACAGTTGTTTTCTGTAAACAGGGAGCTGGACCTCGCTGTGGCTGAATGTGTCTCTCTTAAGTGCCTTCCACATTTTAATGTCTTTTTAAGGATACCAACAATAACAAACTTTGAAGGTATCTGGATATTTATGAAGTGAACTACAAACCATTCTGCAAATATGATAAACAGTTAAATATACATTGTCATCGAACCCTTGGAAACCCCCTCTATCATCAGTAGGTCACTCCAATTTATTAGTGTTTTCCAATTTATTGACATTTAACAGATCCTAAAGACAGACTTAAAGTTCCTAAGCTGGAAGTACCTTGGGTATCCCTGGAGTATTTCCACACATTTCCCTTGTAAGAGGCACCCATGTGTGCACCCTCCTGCCCTTCCTGCTTTTCCCCTCCTAGTTCCTCAGCTTTCTGAGGGTGGCATTAGGAAAAGAAGCCTTTTTATCAGATCCTTTCATCCCCTGGAGCTGATGGATCAGGAAACACACCCGAGCAGTTTGCTGGGATCCTTTAATGGGGCACTGCCCACCCCGCTTTCAGCAGAGCTGGCTTTCTAATGGCACTCATTAGCTTTTAGCACTTCCAGGGATGATTCCTTTGCTGGCCAAAAGGCTGCAGATCTCCAGCCCCCAGTGAACCATTCTGCAGGGTTATACCTGGAAGATAGAGGAAAGCAACAGCACCGATGCCCAGCACTCATCCTGCTGCACTTCCAGCTGCTGTGTGAAAGTGTGTGTTCTAGCCACTTTAAATCCATGATGGAGCAAAAACCGGGTTAATCCCCTGAGGCTTCTGAAAGGCACATTTTAGATGATACTAAAAGCTTGTAGATCCTGGAAGGATTCCTAAACAAGGTGTGAGCAGAGTGGTGTTTCACCTTACACTCAGTCTTGTAACTTGGGTCTCACACTGCAGATTTCTGAAGTTTTCCACATCCCTGTGCAGGGGGTCTTGTCTGCTGGATCTGAGGGCAGGAGGGAACCTGTTTAATGAAATGGATTTTAAGCTGTAACTAAATTTTCATTGCAAGACTCCTAAAGCAAAATCAGAAGGAAATCACCAGAGCATTTAAGAGAGCAGCAAGAGTTTGTGCCGCTGGTTTTTGTCAGGGATTAAAAAAGGCTTTTAGTTCCCCTCCTATCACCTAGAACTCCTTCAGGCTTAAATAAGGAGTTTTCTTTTCAATACTGATTTAAACAATGTGCTAAGTTGGTGTATCTGTATATTTTACATATCAGGTTCTTAATACCTGATTATAACCTGAGAACCCTGGACCCAGTAAATGCATCCTGAACTGGGGTATGACCACCTGAGATCGTGGGGATTGCAGTTCCCTCTTCCCTCACAGAGAACCTTCCTTGTCATTCCCTGGCTTAGTTAACAGAGGAACAGCCACTCCAGAAATTCCCTGTGCAGCACTTGAAATGCTTTTCCCATCCCATCTTGGACAGTGTTGGTTCTCCAGCAGTGAAACTGAACTGCACAATTATATTTTTGCCCAGTGTTTGGACATGTTTTTATGGTCATCAAATGCACCATAATCCATTTTTTTTCACATCAAACATTTATGGAAGGCAAGACAACTGTTGTACCCCACGTTTGTCCCGTGGATATTGTGCTGTATCGATGGGCTGAAGTTTCACTGACACACAATCCAGGCAGAAAATGCCAATTCTCTGCAGCTGGAGAAATGCCAAGGTAAAGCTGAAACATTTATTGATGCAGAAGGCAAATTTCAAGCAGAAATCTGGTTTCTGTTGTAGCAGATAAAACTAGTGTAATGTGCTCTGAGCTTACTCAGAGGAGACATCCCTTATTTATTATTGATAAATTCTCAGGAACAGGACACTGATGTCATGACATGGAAACTAGAAGCAGGTTATTTTTGTGTTTTAATGTTTTGCTGCCAGACACAATTAGATGTGGTGCTTTTGTTAAAATAGATCAAATCAAGTTGGTTTATTTTTGAGGTGGAAGCTCTGCTAGAACTCAACTGTGCCTTCATATCTTCCATGAGCAGAAGTTAAATACTCATCATTTTGTATCTTCAAATTGTCCTGCTAGTGAATAAATATGTCTGACCTCTCTCCAACTAACCCCTGTGTATTTGCTACTCTGTCCCTGCAGCTGGAAGTGGACTGGAAAAAAATCAAAGCCAAAATCGAGATGGAAATGGCTAAAGAGAGAGACCGAGCAGCAGCCGGTCCTGCCGTGAGAACCAGTGTCACTGTCCAGCAGTAACTGGCACCTGGGGCATCTGAACGACTCTTCTGGAATATTTTGTACTGGCATGTTTGGAGAAACACCCAAAAAGAGCCACAACAAAGTTTTATGGGCAACAGGAGCGAGAATTTGTGTAGATGTCAATTGTTGGGTGGCACACAGAACTCCTTATTGGCTCTCCTTTTGAGCTGGGTTTATGTTCTGCTGCCCTGGCTCCAGTGAGGAGCTCCACTCTAGTCCATAATGTCCGAGAAAAAAGGGACATTCACTGGCTCTCTCTTAGTGGCTGTTTAATTTTCATTGCCATTAAAATGACTTAACCTTAGTTGCCTCAAATTAAGTACCAATTTCTCTGTTTAAGTACCTGGTTGAGAAGTCTGGTTACCTTTGCAGCCTCGGGGGCCTCTCCAAAGACTTGTTTAAATTGTCCTAAACCAAATTTAGCAAACTGTAAGTACAGAAAATGTTAAAGAGGAGCTTGAGCCTGTAAAGTACAGAACGTTTCACTCAGAGTTGTGGTAATCCCTCTTTCTGTCAGTACATATGGACCAGGAGGTTCTTTTCTCAGATAATCTCAGATCACTTCAGCAGCTCTGGTTTGTCCATGAGTAGACTATTTACCAATAAAGGGTATTTTCTGAGAGAATATAAACTGTTTAAAATACTTTGCAATGTGCTTTTAGGGTTGTTTGAGGTAACAAACAGCACTGGTTGGTTTTGTGGCACCTGACACTCAGAAATGACAATATTTAAAATAAGATACATTTCACGGGTGTTTTCTGCCCAGAGCACTTTATTTACAAATACTGTTTTTACACTTGTGTTATTTCATCGAGATACATTTTTCTTTATTTACATACAGAAGTGGCTGCACATGTGAGATGTTCTTTGCAGAAACCCTTTGTGTTAGAAATACGTGAGCAGGTTGTTCAGCATTGACATTGTATATAGTATGTATTTTTCAAATGTTCCCATCAAAATATCTGTACATATGACAGATTTCTTTGGTTTATAAATCATTAGATGCCGCTTTTGTGCATAGTTTATAAATTTCTTAATAAAACCATATAAAGGGTGGATGTTTAATGTCTCTGATAGCTGCTGCAGGAGATGATCTTCACTGCTAAATAAATCCACATTTTGGATGCTTTTGTGTTTGGAGGTGGTGGGAGAGGTTGTTCAATTCCCAGGCCAAAGCCCCCTAAAGTATTTATCACTAATCAGATCAATATTTTATCACACACATCCAGTCCTGAGCACCTTTGTGGTAAAGAGTAAAGCCAAACAAGCATTTTGGAAAAGCACTGTTATTCTTTGTTTTCACCAGGTCTAACTGCAGGAACCTGGTACAGTTCTAACCGTGGGTATGAAATCTGAATTTCAGAATGTTTTCAGGAGGAAACCTCCTTCCGTGGTTTGTCTGGGATTGTGGCAGGGGTGTTATATATTGTAATTCCAAAGGAAAGGGCTGTCCATCCAGGCCAGGGTAATTTGGGGCTGGTTCTGAAGTTCTGCACTGCATTTGAACCTGGTTTGGGTCATCTTCAAAAATTCATGACAGCTGTTAAATAAAGGGAAATAGAAGGATACAGATGTTTCAGGTGTGCTCTGGTTACATTATTGCCCAGTGCAAAAATAGGGATTCTTTGGTGATTTAATGTCTCTTAGAAAGAAATAGTCCCTTAGATATTTAAATCTTTAAGCTTGATTTAAACCATCATAAACCAATGTAAGAAGCAGGGATTAACATGGTTGAAATTCCATTTTTAGGTGCTGTTGTGATGGATCAGTTGCCAAATACAACCCCAATTTTGCCAGTTGACCTCATACCCTTGATTTTTACCTTGATCACAGTAAATTCTCTCTAGTTATAAGAAAGGAGATGGAAAAAAATATCTTTAAATGAGGCAGGAGTTAAAGCTCAGGTGAGTGTTAAAAGCCTATTCATATTTTTAATAGTTGAGAGGAAAAATTAAAAATTTCTTTTCTGGTATTTCAGACAATAAGAATTTGAGATCTTTATCTGTGGGGTTTTATCCTTTGGGGCTGGAACAGGACGAAGCTTTGACTCATCTGACATGAAAATTTGATTTCACAGTTTACACAGAACCATTTCCTGCAGGAAAACCCTGGTCATTGTTGACTTACACACTTCAGAATAGTCCAAATTATAAATAACCAATCATGGGAAAACTGGAACAAATTTCTAAAACAAATGTAATTCTGAAGTTTATATAGATATTTATATAAATGGGTATATAAATATAAATATTGTATCACCTAAAGATAAGGGTGAAATTGTGGGGGACACAGTTTATTGGGTTTTATATTTTTAATGAGATATATATATTGTTTTAATTTTTTATTGGTTTTATATGTTCTTTATTAAACCTAGAAATTCCGAGACTTCCATTTCTTACTTTTTGTTATACCAAAGATGACATTTTACTCTGCAGGGCATGGGGAACAGTTGGGGAGAAAATAGGGTTATGAATTGATCATACAAATGAATCTCTTATTTCCAAAGTAGATTTTTATTGATCCAATTACAGTGCCATAAAATTTTCAATACTGAAATACAAGCTGTTAATTTTAATTCGGGTGCCTTTGCTCTGCTGTAAATGGTTCTGATGGGGACTAAGTACTTCATGGAAAATAGGATGGGCTGGCATCTTCAGGGAAAGAGGGATGACTGCCAAATTAAATGGATGGACAAAAATTAGAGTGTTTAATTACTTCTGTCTTTTGTGGCTCTGCAGGAATTTTGTTTCTTTATGTAAAGAATTAACTGTGGTAGTTGAGATCCTGCAGTCTGGTACTACTCTAATTCTATTCTAAATAAACACTCAGGGTTGCTCTGCAATTAGATATGCCTTCAGAAGAGGGAAAGGAAAGGCTCGTGGCTGCAGCTCCTGACAAATCCTCCTTCAAGCTGGAAAAAACGGGATTTCATGGAGCTTTTGGACACAAACCAGTTCCATTCCTGGAAGAGCTCAGGTGAACTCCTGGTAATCCTGTAGGAAGCCGGGATCAATTAGTAACGTAGGAGTAATTGAGGTACTCCCAGCCAATTGATGGCAGTGAGGATGGAGGTGATTTCTGCCCATTTCCATTCCTGGAAAGTGTTCCACTGTGGGCACCCAGCTCTGTGTGCCCTGCGCTGGGCTGGGCTCTGCCCTTCCCTTGGGGCACGAGGGGTCCCAAGTGCCCTGGGGCAATCGGAACCACGGGGCGTGGGAGGGCTGAGGATCACCCGGTCCTGTCCACGCAGCACAACAACCTCCTGCTGCTCCCACAGCTGAGCAAACCCAAAATTCCAAGGAGCACAAGCCCACGGCAGGTGCCCAGGCGAGGGGAGCTGGGCGTGCTGTGCCAAAGGCTCGTTCCATGGCGAGGGTGCCACGGAACTGGAGGTGATGTCCTTGTGCAAGAGGTGATGCCCCCAGGTCAGCTTCCTCCTGGGAGTCCCTCCAGGACTGGGATGTGTCCCTCTGGAGAGTCCTGCTGTCCTGCGGGCTGTCCCCGTGGGAACCAGCATCCCTCCGTGGGCTCCAGCCATCCCCGCGGAACCCCGCCCGTCCCTTCTGCAGAGCCATTCCTGCCGCGCATCCCGCCGGGAGCCGTCCCGGGGATTCCCGATGTCCCGCCGCGTCCCATCCCTCCGGGAGACTCTGAGCATGATGCCGGTCCATTGAGAGTGTCCGTCGTCTCCCGGGGGTCCCGATCAGCCACTGTGTCCGTCTGTCCGGGCTCCACGGGTGCACAGAGGTTTAGGGGGCTCACCCGTGTCTCCCCCGGCCCCAGGGGATGTGCAGGGATTTGGGGGACTCAGCCGTGTCTCCCCCGGGGGATGCTCAGGGGTTTGGGGGGCTCATCCGCGGGTCTCTCCGACCCCAGGGGATGGTCAGGGGTTTTGGGGGCTCAGCCGCGGTTCCCCCGGCCCCAGGGGATGCTCAGGGATTTGGGGGACTCAGCCGTGTCTCCCCCGGGGGATGCTCAGCGGTTTGGGGGGCTCATCCGCGGGTGTCTCCGGCCCCGGGGGATGCTCGGAGGTTTGGGGGGCTCATCCGCGGGTGTCTCCGGCCCCGGGGGATGCTCGGAGGTTTGGGGGGCTCAT
>JAWWEE010000010.1:1563242-1576344 GCA_035221455.1 Xenops minutus | reverse complement strand
GAGTGTCCAAGGCCAGGTTGGATGGGGCTTGGAGCACCCTGGGCTATGGAAGGTGTCCCTGCCCATGGCAGGGGTGGAAAGAGATGAGCATTTAGTCCTTCCCAACCCCAACCATTCTCTGTCTCAGTGAACCATCTACCAGCACTTAAGGAATGTGTGGATATAGCAATAGAAAAGCTCCAGCTGCCCCGCTGCAATTTTATTGATATTGTTTAGAATCAGTTCTTTGGGAAATGCAGCATTCCCTGTGTGCAGAATGCTCTGCACAACACGAGCCCTTCAGCAGGACAAGGCAAACCCACCAGGTTTTTTATCAGCATCAATAAACCAAAGTATTCCCACCCACCTCTCTGTGCAGCACCTTTTCTGCCCCATCTGCGAGAGGATTGGTAGCAAATCCTGGCACCATCAGCTCCCAAAACCATCTGAAGTCTTACAGGAAATATTCCCAAAGCTGCAGCTTTATAAATATTGATACAGAGTTACTGAAAATCATTAAAGTGTGAGCTGTAAGGAACATCTTCATCTGATCTCTTTGATAATAAATTTAATAGAAGGTTTTAACTGCCCTGATAACCCATTTTCCAATCCACGGTCAGCACATCCAGGCTCACTTTGCAGCTCACAGACAAGTTTCCTTATCCTTCCTCCCCCCTTTATTTAATTTATTTTCATTTTCCAACTATAAATTTGGTATATTTGAAAATATATTTGAAACAAATACAGTTGCACTGGGTCCCATTGCATACATTTTAACAGCAGCAGAGAGAATTCACGTATTTTTCCATGAGATAAAGAGGGAACAGGGGAAAAAATGACAGGACAAGAGAGGGATTTTCCCTGAGAGGATGAAGGACAGGGTGGCCTTTCCCCTCCTCAGCCTGGGACAGCAGGAATTATGTGGAAGTGGTGCTGAGCTGGGAGCAGGGACAGAAACCCCACATCCCACGCTCAACACTTAGAAACCATTAAGCTACTGGTCTGGGGCCAAAAGTAATTTCTGGATGAAATATTAAGCCTTTTTAATTGTGGCAAAACCCCTGGAACTCCAGGCAGGCAGAGCAGCTCAACCTGCATTTAAATACAGGTGACTAATTAATCTTTAGTGTGCTCTGTACAAGGGGTTGCACTAATTTCATCCTACAGTGAAAATTAGGGGCTGAGTCATCAATTATAAAGGGGGCACTGACCCCCCAGGAGCCAGAGGGCAACATCTGGGCTGGGGATGGGATTATCCTGCCATGGCTTGCCTCGAGGTCATCTATCCCTTTCCATTCCCCTCGTGTTTTCCAGGAGGGAACAGCTGAGAGGGCTTATTGCTGGGCTGGCTTTATTTTACAACTCATTTTAATTGCAAAATGGGTGATAAAAGCCCAGAACGGGGACTTGCAGGCTGAAGAATAAACACACCACGTTACAAACTCCCTGTGAAAGGAGAAGTCTCCTTTTCACCCCAAGGCAAACCCCATAAATATGAGTATAGTGGTACAAACAGGGACCAGCGTGTCCTTTAAATGCTGCCCCAAGAAAAGGGTGAGCTTGCAGAGACAAACCTTCCTCTGAGTCATGGGCAGGGCAAAAATAGAAGGGGATTTTTCCCACAGCTCTGAAGGCTGAGCCCCAGAAATCCAAGTTTACTGGCAGGAATCCACTCTTTTTTAGGGTATCTGCTTACAGTGTGCACACAGCTCTCCCCAGATCCCTAATCCTTCAGCCAGGCTCAGTCCCTGCCATGCTGGCTTTGGGAAGGCTGTGATGGAGCAAACACAGCTCTCTGCTCTTGCCTCAGGTTTGGTGTCAATTCCCAGCTTTTAAAAAACGGCTGTAATGATGATTTTTTGAGTTTGCCTCCCAACCCCACTGTCACTTGAGAAAGGAAAACCCAATAATCCCCCTGTTCTGCAGCAGCCTGGGGCAGAAAGCTGATTCCTCCTACCAGGTATCACTCATAACCCCAAAACCAAGTGGTAAGACACCCCATTCCTGCCTCTTGCTGACACCAGCATGCAAACCCAGTATTTAAACCAAGGCATGAGGGTTTTCCCCCTTGGCAGGGCAGGCACATCGAGCAGGAGGCTGCAAAAAGCTAAAAATAACAGGATAAGCAAGGGTGGATCCCAAGTGAGCCTTATTAGTCATGGGGTGAGGGAGCCAGGGGCTGCTGCTGGTGGCACAGCAGCACCATATATGAACAAGAAAAGACTTTTGTCTCTTAAATCCCTTTTTTCCCCCCTCCTGCTCTACCTCAGGGATTCTTTGCCTGCCCTGGCAGCCTCAGGCTCCTCCTGATAATATGGTGTCTTCTTTTCTGCGAGTTCTTACCCAAAATAAAGATCATTTTAAGGTGATTCATCATAAGGTGTCTGCTGGAATCGGACCAATATTGACAGACAGGCATGTGAGGGGGTTATTAGAGGTTGGGGGTGGGATTTTTTATTCTCTTACACCATCTCTGTGTCCAAACTGAGTGTCTGTGGTGAGTGATGGAGTCCCTGAGGGCAGAAGGGCCCAGCAAGGGCAGCGCTCGCTCCCAGAGGATTAATTTGGATGAGCACAAAGGGGAAGGTGCAACTTGCAGTTTTCCATTGGGATGAAGCCACAGGACAATAGAGGGATTAGTAAGGAACAAATTCTTGCCAGGGTGAGGCACTGGTACAAGTTGCCCAGAGAAGCTGGGGCTGCCCCTGGATCCCTGGGAGTGTCCAAGGCCAGGTTGGAGCACCCTGGGCTGGTGGAAGGTGTCCCTGCCCTTGGCAGGGAGTGGAACAAGATGAGCTTTAAGGTCCCTTCCAAGTCAAACCAGCCTGTGATTCTATGCTCTAAACATGAAGGAACATCAAAGCCCAGCCTGCAGCTTTCCAGCACCTCCAGTGTGAAAACACCTGGGATTTCTCAGGATACCTGGGAGCAGGAGCATCACATCATCCCAGCAGGGCTGCATTTGCACACACAGGCTCCTTGTTCCCAAAGTGCAGAGAATTACTGTGTGTTCTCCTGACAGGGGCTGTCTCTGAGCTCCTCAGAGCATCACATCCATCCAAAGCAGCCTTCATGTCTCCAAGCCCCTTTTCCAGCAGGAACTAATGCACACACAAAGTGTTCCAGCTCCACGCACTGCTCCACTGTCATTTTCAGGTTTAAAGGGAATCATGATAATTAAGCAGTGAAATGAGGTTTTAGTGCTTCAACACTCGCGAAGACAAATGAAAAGTCAAATAGAGAGAAGAACAGAGAGCAGAGCTGCACACAAAGCTGGGTCTTGGCCCAATTTCAGCCCCTGCAGATGGCCAGGGGAGCAGGAGCCCTCGCCCCATCCCATGCCCTGCCACAGCCTCTGCTTTTAATGTCACTTTGGACTTCTACCTTTCCTGTCAGGGAATCAAACCCACCATCACACCCCTGCATCCCCAGGGCAGGCTCTAGGAATCAGCCCTATTCCTGCACACAAGCCCAGGGTTGTTTTGGCAAAGCTTCAGGAACTCCTCAGCAATCAGGTGTTGGCACAACCTCTGCATGTGCCACCAGGCAGAGGCTGTTTCTGGCCTCAGACTCCCCCTACAGAGAAATGAGAGGTTATAGTTTGGGATTTTACCAAACTACCAGCACAAAAGGAGCTGGGGAGAAGCTGCTCAGGGAGAGAAGCCCAGAGCAGGTGGTTGTGTCTCTGCTGCAGAGCTTCTCTGCCCCTCAGCTCTGCTGGGAGCTGCCAGCCCGGAGCAGGAGGATCAGCAGTGAGCTTTAAACATGAAACTAAAGCAACAGCCAGGCCTGCTTTGAAACCACAGAGTCATGACCATGGTTTGCTCACAGCCACTGACCATGGAATCACAGAACTGCTGGGGCTGGAAAAGCCCTCTCTGGTCATGGAGTCAACCATTCCCCAGCTCTGCCAAGGCCACCAGTGACCATGTCCCCAGTGTCTGGGGTGGCACAGGCTGTGCCAACCATTCCCCAGCTCTGCCAAGGCCACCAGTGACCATGTCCCCAGTGTCTGGGGTGGCACAGGCTGTGCTGGAGGTTGGATTGCCACAGCACCCACAGAGCTGAGCCTGGGTCTGGCCTGAAAGAACTGGCATGACTGGATTTTCAGGAGACAAGGAAGAGAGGCAATGGGTGACATCAAATGCCTGAGGCACAGGGGATAAAGGAGATGGTGGTGAGAACTCTGGCTGCTACTGCAGAGCAACTGCAGCTCCAAGTGACCACATAAAGCCCCCCCCAGCTGTCAGGGCACTGTGTTGGGGAGCACAGGAGGGCTCTGCTTCCCCACAGTGGGCATTCTCCAAGGAAAACTCATCCCCAGGCTGGAAACAGCAGCAGCGTGTCCAAGGCACCGAGATCCTTCTGGTGCCTTTCCCTGGGGAAAGTTTATTTCCCAAGAAACTGTTATTGCTCCACCAGCCCTGTGTTATGCTACATGTTTACTGATTTTCTCCCATGTTGGATTAATGTTAACAAGCAGAAAAACCTCTTCCTAAAGTTCCTCTGTCACTGGCACCTCCTCCCTGGGATGAGATGCTGCCCCTTGGGAATCAAGGCACGGGTGGATCCAGACCTCAAATTACTCCATGTTGATTGCAGTTTGGTTTGGTGCAGGGCAAAGCAGGAAAAGCAGAGTAATTAACAGGCATTTCCACTGTTAATTGTTATACAGCAGTGGCTGTGAGCTCCAGCCTTCCTGAAGGCTCACTGGAAGTTTCTGGATGCTGCAGGAGCTCTCCAGCATCTATTATTTGCATCTACAATTTCAGTGACATAAACCTGCAGCTTATCCCACTTCCAAAGCATTTCCCGGGTAGGAAAGCGTAGGGATCCCAAGGAAGGAGGGACTGCAGGTGGAGCTCTGGGGAGGGTGGGAGCTTGGAGCCATTCCCTGGGGCTAACACAGCTTTGTGCCCAGTGCTGGACCAAGCCATGCAGAGATCTGGGATGGGGAATGGCCCAGCAGCACCACCAAATCTCTTTCATCTCTACATCCAGCAAAATACATATATTTATATGGCAATATGGGGATAGGGGACTAGATGGACTTCAAGTCCATTCCAGCCTCTTAATGTTCTATGATTCCATCTGTAGCTGTGGGAAACTCTCATCCCACATCTTATGGACAGCCTGGGCTGGGATTTCCTGGGAAACAGGTTAGTCCTCCCAGCCTTTGAGCAGGGAGAAGGACTGGCCAAACTGAGCACCTACCTATTTTGTGCAATTTCAATATTATTACTGTATGGAAATAATGGCCCCTTTGGTCATTTGAGGATGCACTGTAAAGGAATTCCAAGAGAAGAGGGCTCAAGGTTGTACTCCAAGTTTGCAGGAACCCTGATTTTCACCTCCTTTGCCCTTCCCAGAAGCAGAGACTTGGAAAAGGTCCCGGAGCTGGTTTTTTCCCAAGGCCACAGGATGTTTCCCTGCTGCTCCCACAGCTCCCAGGTGAGCCAGAAGGAACAAGCTGGGAGCCTTCCTCCCAAGGAAAGGCCTCTTTGCTCTCTGCAAGCACAGCTCCAAGCTGCTTTTATGCTTTTCAAATGAGAACTAATGGATGAGAAAGCAGCAGAGGACAGGAAAGGCCAGCTGGATTGTGGCAGGATAAATGCTAAGCAGTTGGATATTATGCATTAATGCAAATGCACAGCATCGAGAATTCAGGATGGCAAAATGATTCACAGATTAATTGTTTTCTTCTGAGCTCCCAAGAAGAGTTGCTCATCAGACACCTCTCCAGCCAAGGAGCCAGAGGAGGGGATGACCACGCATGACTCAGGGACAGAATCCTGCTATTTCCCCAAGTCCCTCTTTAATAAATCCAATATAGGAATTACATGAAATAAAAAGTTTAGATTAAATTTTTAATAACTCACTAAAAGCATCTCAATTCCCTACAGACCACGCACACCAGCAGCTTTTGTGTGCATAAAGAATTAAGCACTTTAATATAGTTCTCTTTTATTCTCTAACGTTGCCATCCACCAGTACAGAGAGGACCAAATCTCAGCCCAGCACTTCCCTTTCCTCCCCTTCCATCTTTTTCCTCCAAACCCTCGGATTTCACTGTAACAAAGCCCAGGGCAGCTGAAATAAATGTCCTTAGTGTGGTTTTGTCACCTGAAGGAGATGTGCAGATGGCTGAGCTGCAAACCCACATGGGAGCAATAAATAAGATCCACCACTTCTGTGACAAGAAAGGGAAAGACAAACAGCCCAAAACGATCCAAGTGCTTGAACAACCTGGAAACCCTCGAGGAGAAGAGGGATTGTGGAGCACCTCATGTCTAAGGCAACAAGTGTGGGTAATTGCAAGAGGAAAAGCCATTTTCCGTGCAGCCATGGGTGCTGTGATGTGCTGGGTTAGAGCAAGAGCTGGGAGGAACACTTTTAAACCTTTTTGGTTATAACTGAGGAAGCTTCTCACACAAAAGCAGAATGATTTGCAGATTGAACAGCCCAAAGTGCAGTGCTGGAGAAGGCAGAGCCCCCCCAGCAGAGTTACTCTGCCTGGCTGAGGATGAGGGAGCAGCCCCCGAGCCACAGGAATTCATGGATCACAGTGGCCAGCCTTGGAAAACACCCAGCTGAATCAGTGAAGGGATTCTTTTAAACAGCTGTTTGGTTTAGAAAATCAAATCCTATCGTAAGACAATGGGAGAAACTGGGAAATCAGGTTTATATCCAGCAGTGATTAGACCAAACCATTGTAACTTGACAGGGAATTTTATGCACCTTCACAACAGGGTTTCCCTTCAACAAAGCATCATAAAAGTCCTTTTTCCACCCCCTCAAAACATGAAATGATGCTCCTTTTAAACCTCCTTGGGGCTGCACCTCCACAACCTGGGCTTGCTGTAAACACAGTAACTCACACAGGCTACATTTATACCCTTATTTGATCAAGCAGTCCCCAGACAGAATTCTCCTGACAGGAGAAAGGAAACTTTGGATTTCCTGTGGGGATCTGTGGTATCCAGGCACAAACTGCTTTGGAGCTCAGAAGGCTCATTTTCCCTTCCCACATGAAATAATCCAGGTTCTCACAGGAGCACTGCTTGGCTCAGGTGCTCCAAGAAGGACATGAGGACCTGACTTTATCCCACTGACCTTAATTTGACTGAGTTTTCAGGAGCAGGAGAAATAATGCCCTGAGCACAGCCAGAATCCAGTGATTTCTTTCCAGTTTCTACACAAGCTTTAGAAAATAACCAAGTATTGCACTTGATTTTCCAACCAGTTAAAGCAAACCCACCTCAAATCCAGGCAGAGAGGAATAAAGAAAGAAACCACAATAATTCTTGCTGTTCCCATCCCTGCTAAGCCGACTCTGCTGGTAATAGAAGCACACTCTGCAAGGTTTTGGGAGCATTATTTAGAATATTTAAGTAAGGACTGCCAGCAGAAAGGTCCCTGAGCAACATCTGCCACCACTAGTTTTGGGGTCAGGACGATCCTGCCTTTCAGGTGCTTCTCAGAAGGGCTGCAGTTGTGGTTTGAGTTGCACTGAACATGGTTTTAAATGGTTTTCAATACCTTCTGCCTGTATCTTCCATAGTTTCAGGTGTTCCAGGCACCCCATCCTGCCCCACTCTCTCCATCCCCAGCCAAAATAACAGGTTTGACACAGCCTGAGTCAGCTCAGAGGATTAAAACCCCCCTGCCTGGCATTTATCACACCTCATATGCAAGAAATAGATGCCTAAGTACATAATTATTATGCTGGAAAACAAGCATTCCTGCTGCCGTGTCAACCCCAGACACTTTGGTTGAAGTGGGAATTTGAAGGATTAGTGGAGACACAGCAGAGGCTCCACAATCCCTTCATTGCAAGATTTCACCACCAAAACGCTGTTGTGAGACATTAAAAATGTTGATTGGCATAAAGGCTAAAGGCTCACTTCTCTCCTTGGAAATGCTTCACATTTGCTACTTATGGTGCCCAATACCGAACCCATGAAGTTCAAACAGAGTCTTACACATCATCCCCAGCACTGCACAAGCAAGTTCAAGGCAGATTTACTGTTGCTGCAGCACAATTAGCATCAGAACAACCCAACTTTCTCAGCTTCTCCCGGTGATTTCCACATCCCACAGGAACCATCCACTTACCAGTCGACTGGGAAGCACTGCCAGCTCACAGGGGTCCATCACCAGGAGGAATTGCCATCACAGCAACACTCCACTAGAGGAGAATCATTGCCCAAAGCAGACCCCACATTTACACTTCACTCTGCAGCCACGAGGGAAATAAAGTTTCTGCCCAGGATTATGAATGGTGGGGGTTCTGCCTGGCCTGGGTTTGGAAGCAGCAAACACACATCTCTCCGACCTGTGTCATTACCAATGCTTGTTGAGGAACAGGAATTGGGAATCCCTGGAGATTTTTCTCAGCTTATGCCATGGCACACTGTGGCAGGATCACCAAGGGCTCGCCAGCCTCCTCTAACCTTTGAGCTGGGTGGAAGGTGACCAAAGTCCAGCACTGATTCCTGCAGGTCCCCACCCCAGGGACACCGGCACAAGGCATACACAAGCCCCTGGTTTGCCTGAAATTATAGTATTTTTCACAGTTAAAAGGTTTGTTTCCATGTCAGAGCCTTAAACCAAATGCACTGCCCTGAGGAATCTCCCTCATCACGACTTTGCCTTCCTTCAGTTGCCTGGTGAAGAGTTAAATGGTCAGATCAGGAAGGTAAAAGAGCTGTCAGGTGGACAGAGAAGGTCTGGCTGGGGCTGTAGGAATAACAGAAATGCAATTTCCTGCAAGGCAGAAGTTGGATTTTGGAAATCAAGTTAACACACTGACAGCTCTTGTCTGGGGAAAATTGCTTCCCTGGCTCTTTCTCCCTGCTCCCAACACTCCCAGCCAAGACAACATCACACATCACCTGGGGATGAAGAAACCAACACTTCAGGAGAGCTCAATCAAGCAATTACAGCTTATTTGAAGTGAGAACAAACTCACTGCCAATCTTCAAGGCCCTATTTGCTCCCTAAATGCTGGGACAGCACATCGAGGTGGACCAAAGCCTGACACCAGGAGAGTAGCTTGATCCCAGGCTTGATCCCAAGCCACTCTCCTGACAGTTCTGCTACACCAGTGCTCTCACAGCACTTTAACAAGCAGCTGTTGGATGTAGGAACATCATTCCTGGCTCAGTTTCTCTCCTTCCTCTGGCCAAGCTGATCTGTGCATTTCTCCTTCCACAACAGCTCCGTCCCAGGGAAACCAGACCCCTGCCCTGTCCAATTATTAAATTATTTAAAGACTTCACCCCACACTGCAATACATCCTTTGAATTCACTTCCAGCTTTCAGCAGCTGTGAGAGAAGATGCCAATAAAGCCACAGGCAGAAGAAACAGGCATTTACACGGTCCATGACAACTTCCATGCTTTTGGCATCTCCTGGGTTAGCCCTTAAAGCCTTTTCACAGAATTACAGAATCATTAAGGCTGGAAAAGCCCTGTAGGCCATCAAGTCCAGAATCCTTAAGGTTGAAGAAGCCCTCTAGGACTGTAAATTCCAGCTGTTAATGCAGCACCACATATTCACCACCAGACCCTGGCCCCAAGTGCCACATCCAGGTGCCTTCTGAACACTTCCAGGAGGTTTCCAGCAGTTTCCCAATGCAGACCTGAAACTTTTCCAGCCTACACATGGGGAGTTTAGGACTGTCACCACCAGCTTTGGATCTTCTTTGCTGCCTTTCAGGCCCTCCCCAGAGTGCTCTGCAGACCTCCCTGGGCAGCTGGATGCTGATCAGACCCAGCTCTGAGCAGAGCAGGAGCACCATGTTCGCCTCCACCGGCTCAAGGCAACCTTGAGGGCCAAGTAAGTCAGAAGGAAACAAATTTAACTTCCTGACACACTGTAAATGAACAAGCACAGGGGCCAAGTGATGTGTCTGGACACACTGCTGATGTGGGATCTGTTGTATTGACCACCAAAGGGACCAAAATAATGGGCATCAATCCAGTGTAGGAATATTTTAGGGATGAAGAGGGAAAACAGAGGTTCCAGCACACTCTGCCCATACAAAAGACTTCTGCAGAAGTCCTGGAGGCTGCAGGGCTGAGCTTTTATCACCACTGCCTGCAATCAGTATTGTGGGCAGCACAATGCCCTGGGCAGTGCCACCCCTGCCCAGCCTGGCACAAGCACCCTGGTCTCTGTATGAGGACAAGTCGGCTGCCTGAGCCATTTTCCCTCCTGCGAGTGGCTTTTTTAATTGACTGTGGAATTTGCAGATATTATTCTCAGACAATACACCCTATTGATTGTAATTACCATCCTCGGAGCTGCAATGGGAAGAATATTAAAACCATTAAGGCTGATTTGGATTTTATTGGAGCCATTAGTGAAACGGCGAGCGGAGCGTCGCTGCCTCCCGAGCACCTCCAAGCTCCTCGGGGCCATAAATCATCTCACAGCACATTTGCTATTGCTTTGGATACAGCCAGCACTTGAGCAAGGGGGACAAATTAAAAAATGGGAGGGGGTGGATTCCCACAGCTGGGTGATGAGATTGAGCCAAGCATCTTCGTAAGGAACCCGCTGAGCAGCCACTGCCTGCAGAAAAGATGTTGTTTCTTCTCTTAGGAAGGTCCAGAAGAGTCCAGAACCATCTAACACAACCTGTTGGGATTGCAGGCAGCTCATGTGCCCAAAAACATCCATTTGGGCTTGTGGATCACCAGAAACTCCCCAAACCAGGCTGGGAAGCTGCAGCCAAGGACAGGGAGGAGGGATGGAGCAGCCAGGGCCCCTCTCCTGTCACCCAGCCCCACGTGTGACCCACGGGGAGGAGCACAGCACCAGTGGGCAGCAAAGCTGAGCCCAGACCGGGCTGTGACGGGTCACTCCTGTCCCAGTGCAGTGACTCTGCCCTGCCTTCTCTTGGGGCACGATAAAAGCAATTAAATATAGGCACTGACAGCAGAAAGAACTCTGCTTTCCTTAATAAAACATCCATGCTGGATTCCCGAGAACATAAACCAGCCTGAGAAACACTTCCACTCAAAGGAGCAGCTGCTTGCACATCCCATCCCTGCTGAGGAGATGATTTCAGACCACCCTAGCCAAGGCCCATACCAGTGAAATTCCCCTTTTCCTGACCAATTCTGTAGCAGTCAGAGCAGCCCAGTCCACCTCCTCTGCACTTGCTTCCTGGCTGGTTTCCTTTCCTGATTTCCATGTTTACAAACACTGGGGCTTCCAGCAGGGCAAGGCAAGGTTTTGTTGTAAACAGCAAGATACTGAACCGCAGGGAAATGTCAAGGGCAGGAAAACCAAAAATAAAACCAGAGATTGTCTCGACAGTCTGGTGGAGCCTTGAAGGTCCATGCAGTTCCTGGGGAACGCTGGGTGCTGCAGACACAGCCCAAGTGGGGCAGGAGGCACCGCAGGGGCATCAAACACCCCTTCTGAGGAAGCCAGGAGGTGAAATGTCCCTTCCCAGCACCATCTGGGCTGCTGCCAACAGCCTTTTCTTTCCCTTTGATTCAGGTGGGAAGTGGAAGGAGCAGAGCTGGAATCCTCCTCCTCCTCCTCCTTCACCTTGTGAGCCAGGGGAAGGCAAATGCTGGAGTAGCAACAAGGATGGGAAGCAAAGCAAGAGCCTTCTCAGGTGCCTCCAGGACAGCAGGTGGGGTGGAGGGTCGAGGAAAGTCTCTCCAAGGCCACCAACACTGAAAAACTCAATACCTGCAGAGTGGAAAACTCCAGTTGCTGTGGGTGTAAGAGAGCCAGCAGCTCAGTCCTGCCCACGGGAGATGCTCTCAGGGTGTTGGGCTCCTCCATCCCCAAAGCTGGGTGTCCAGCACCAGCTCCCTGTGCTGCCCAGAGCGCTCGGTGTGCCCAGCACAAGCTGCAACCCCGACTCTGCAGGACAAGTCAGGGCGTGAGGCAGCAGGAATGCCTTCCAGAGCCTTTGTCCTTGCAGGAGGGATGGAAGGATGGAGGAGGAAAATCCTCACAGAGGTGAACAGGCAGAATTCCTTAGGTGACAGCTCACCTGGTTAAGCACATGCCTGCAGGCAAAGAGTTTCCAGCAGTGGGTGCTGCCAGCAGTTTATCAGATAAGGCTGGAGAAATGAGCTCCCAAACCACAAAAATGAGGTGGGTATTTTATTTTTTCAGCTGAGTTTCTGCACAAATGACTGTAATCAACGATGTTACCTGTCAGTTCCTCAGGGCACTGAGGCTGCAACGTTCGGGCTCTGGAAAAAAGCATCCTTGCATGGCAGCAGTCCCACTCATCCCTCAGCTTACTCATCATAGCCAGCACCCACCCAGATTTGTCATCAATTAGTTGTAATTTAAGGTTTTGGGGGGAAATCCCCACCTCCCTGAGCTACATGACTTCACAGGAAGTAAAGGGATGGAATGCCTTTTAAAACCCAAAAAATCATGCCAAAACCCCAGGCGTGCCAGAGGCAGGGCTGCAGGGTCTGCCTGGCGAGGCACACACGGCTCATCACATGTGCCAGCACATCCAAAGGCTCCTGCAGAGCTTTCAGGAGATTTTGTGGATTCCTTTTAATTCATACATTATGGAAGAGTCTGAACCGGCGCCGTGTCACCGGCGTGTCTGCAGTGCTTGTTCACATAACCATCACTGCAGCTCAGAAGTTCTGAGTAATTCCTAAATCACTCTGGAAATAATGAGATCACACCACAATTCACAGGGGTTTCTGTAAAACAGCGTTTGGGGGGTTCATCTTGGCTGGCAAACAGCAGGTTCTTAGGGGAAGATTCCTTCCCTCAGGAAAGGGGAACATGCACCACCAGCCTGGCACTGCTCCCAGCCTGGGGAAAGCTGTCATTCCTTGGCCTCTCCAAGGGGAAGCCACCTCTGAGACAGCCTGGTGGTGGCACTTTGCTCCCACTGGGTACCAACACCATCCACTGCCCCATTCCTGGAGAGGCAGGGAACCAGCTGCCACCACTGCCAAAGATCCACCAGGAAAGTTAGAGAATCACAGAATGGATTGTGTTGGAATGGACCTTAAATCTCACATCATTCCATCCCCTGCCACGGGCAGGGACACCTCCCACCAGCCCAGGTTGCTCCAAGCCCCATCCAACCTGGCCTTGGACACTTCCAGGGATCCAG
>JAWWEE010000010.1:1532291-1545309 GCA_035221455.1 Xenops minutus | reverse complement strand
GACTGGGGACAAGGCATGGAGGGACAGGACAAGGGGGAATGGCTTCCCAGTGCCAGAGGGCAGGGATGGATGGGAGATTGGGAAGGGATTGCTGGTTCTGAGGGTGGGAAAGAGAAGCTGTGACTGCCCCTGGATCCCTGGGAGCGCCCAAGGCCAGGTTGGACAGGGCTTGGAGCACCCTGGGCTGGTGGGAGGTGTCCCTGCCCATGACAGGGGTGGCACTGGATAATCTTTAACGTCCCTTCCCACCCAAACCATTCTGGGATTCCACAAATTTATGATCATGGTTTTCCCTTTTCCCACAGCCTGGGTGGGTTCCAATTACTTGTGTTACAGAAACTGGCACAGAAATATTTCCCCTTCATGTTGAAATCTGACTGAGCAAAAACATAAAACCTAAACCAAACCAAAGCAGCAAGAAAAGCCCTTCAAACCCAGAGTGTGCAGAGAGGGACTGGCTGTCCATGCTGCATCCTCATCCCTGCAGGGCAGCTCCTCCTGCACACCATCCCCACCTCCAGCACTATAAACCATCATATGAACAGATATAAATACAAAAATCATCATAGAAATGAAACTAAATATAAAATCATCATATAAATCAAGCCAAATCATCATACAAATCAATATAAAAATATAAACAGAAATGGAAAATGTTTCTAGCAGTGAATAAATTGCAGAAAGTTCAGAAATGGGATTAATTTAAAGCACCAAGCCTGGCAGAATTGGTGCCTCAGTCTCCCCTCATCTCTGGGGGTGGTGGAAGGAGGTGGAAGGAAAAGATCTCTCTTTTTTCAGGCCACACCAATAAAGCCATTTCAGACCAATCTTCCAACCCTTCCCACCCCTATTCCTGTGCTGCCTGACACCTTGCAATTTTAAGTTGTCATAATTTACTTTTCCTTAATAAAGCTTGGAAATCTTATGCCCATCAGAGGGGAAATATTCTCTCAGGTAACACTAAGCCTGTGCTGAAGGCTAAAACCCTGTTCCTTAATGGACTGAAAGGAGGCTGTTAAAGCCTCAGGAGCAGCTGCTGGGATGTTCTGCACCCTGACAGGAGATTCAGGCTGACACTTGGAGCGAGAGGATCCCTGGAGGAGTGTCCTCAGTGCCCTGCTTGGAGGGTTTCTGTAGGCACATTTAAAATACCGTGTTGGAAACAGCTGGAAACTGGGGACAAAGCACTCCCTGCAAGTCTCCTCCAGGAAAAAAGGAGGATATTAAAAGGTATTTGCTCTACATCATCTCTTGCCTCTACAGGTGCTGAGGGGTGAGAGAAATCCTCAGGGGATTCCTCCCAGGAAGAGACACAGGGCAGGAAATTCCCTCAAGGTTTAAAGAAAAGGGGTGGGGAATGTCATTCAAGAGAGAATTTTCATTTCCAAGGGGCAAAATTATGCCCTGTTGAAACCAAAATAAGCTGAGAGACAACAAAGCTCAGAATTTGGCATTCTAGGTCCATCTGCTGTTGGAAATATGGAAATATCTTAAAATATTCTGGCTTCAAAGTACCCCCAGCATGGCCAGGTAGTGGGAAATCCCAATGAGCACAGCAAGAGGGAAAATCATACAGGAAAAATAGAGCAAACAGTAAAAAATGGGGTGAAAGGTTGATAAAAAACAAAGGCAGACGGTAGGAGAGAGAAGCCCCCAAAAATAAGATAAAACAGAGGGAAGAAATGGAGCAGAGAGAGAAAAAGGACTGGGAAAGGGCCATGCAGTAGCAGAGTGACAAGAAAAACACGGCAGTAAGTTAAAAAGAAATGAAGTTCTTTCCCACCTGGGCAGGGGTGGAGGCAGGGGCTCCCCCTCCCCTGCCCCAGGCCTCTCCCCCAGCCCTGCAGCACTGCCTGCCAAAAGATCTCCCGGAGAAACTTATGCCATCAATTATTAAACACTGAGGGAGAATTAAAAATTGAAAGAAATGTTAGAGAATTTAAAAAAAAATCAAACCGAGCTGCACGGCAGAGGGGGGAGGGGGCGCTGGGAAAGCTGGAAGAGATGCCTCAGATGGGTAAATAATTCATCCTGCATTTCATTTATTCATATTTCTTTACTTTACTAATGTTCCAGGGAGAGGAGGGTGGGAGGGATGGGGCTGCACACGGGAGGAAAGGCAATGTGGAAGAGCCCAACACAGCCCTGGCCACCAGCAGTGCTGCTCCCTTCCCTCTCCTGCACTCCCAGAGTTCGCAGACACATTTCCCTACATTTTTAACATTAAAAGGGGGTTTTGATCTCCATTTATATCAACGAGGTGTCTAAAAAGCAGCCCTACTAAGAGCCAGTGTTAATTAAGGTGCTCCTGGAGCTGCAGGGGACAGAGATGTGGCTTTGGGGGTGTCTCAGGCAGGGACAGGAGGAATTCCCACCCTCCAGGTCCTGGAGAGAAGGACTGGGAAGAGTTCTGGGCTCTCCCTGACTGGGGGGAGATGGGAATGGAGCATCCTCGGTGGGTACCACAGCACTCAGGATACAGGCTGGATGCCTCTCCTTGTTTCACTAATTCAAAGGACATTAATTAGCCCTGGGGATCATTTCCTCATCATTTGGAGGAGCTCTCATGCCCAGTCCCCTCCATGGATGAGGGCTCAGCAAGGTGTTTGTCAGGGCAGGGCACCAAAACCCTGACCCAGGGACAAGATCCCATGGGATGGCACAGCTCCCACCCTGCTCCCACTCCATGGGGATGCACTGGTGGCCACCTTTCCCCTCCCAGAATTCATGGAAACATCAGTTAGTTTGGGTTGCAATGGAGCTCCAAACTCATCTCATTCCAACTCATCTCATTCCAACCCCCTTCCACGGGCAGGAAGATCTTCAAATAAAACCAGGAAAGAGCCATCACTGAGCATCCAATTCGGATTTTCTCCCTGAACTTTGTCCAAACTAAGTTTGGGGAGTAAAGGACTTTCCTCAGCCACACATCATTGCCCAGCCCTGGATTTCAGCCCTAATTTGTGATGGTGCTTCTTGGCACTAACTGAAGTGATCTACAGCCATGGGAATACAGTCCCTGCGCAGAGGGCAGACTTATGGCGCGGGCTGGAGCAGATATTTTACTCCTCAGCAGCAATAAAGGCATGGCTGAAAGCTCTCCAGAATCAAAATAAATGCAGGCAAGGAGAAAGCTTGTCAGGTAATAAAGCAAGTTCTTGAAATCAATGGGGAATTTAAGGGAAAGGTGACTGGAGTTTTGGAGCAAGTGTTGCATAATCCCAGTAGTGGAATTACTTCCAGCAATGCCAACTTTTACTCTGTCTGTGGTTGATCCCGTGTCTATTTGATACGAGGTTTAAACTTAAGTAAAACATATTTATAGATTACATAAAACAGCTTTGTAAGGCTTTTATTTGCTCCATGACAACCAAATACCAACTACTCCCTTACATACATTGGGTGAGCAGATGAGCATGAACAGTGTCTGGACCAAAGGCACTTGGGCAAAAATTCCAATATTTGGGCTAAAATAAATCCAGGCAGAGAGTCACAGCTGCAAAAGCCTGGTTGATGCCTTGGGACTGATGTTTCCAATGCACCAAGGACTGGGAGCTCCTGATGGTCAGCAGACACATCACCCCCTCACTGTTCCCCATCACATGAAGTACCTTGGCCAACTGAGTCACTGCAGAGCAAAAATTGCAACAGAAAAATCTGAGTGTGTGAGTCACAGCAGCTCGTGATGCTCCATCTTGTCACTGATACACAAGTTAATTAATTCCCTCAGGGATTGTGACATCAAGGTAATTTTTCCTAGCTGTTAATTTAGCAGCATCTGCTTGCTCAATGCCACCCTAAATAAACGGATTTGAGCCTTCCTGTCAGCAGAGATTGACACCAAACAGAGCTACAACTTCCTAAAATACCCTCCAACAAGATCTCCTACAGCAGCTTCTTGCAAGAGTTCAAGGCCAGGTTGGGCAGGTCTGGGGAAGGTGTCCCTGATCAAGGCAGGGGCTGAGCTTTAAGTTCCCTTCCAGTTCAAACCATTCCAGGATTCCATCAGCCATGGGGTTCATGTAGTAAAATAAAATGAGCACACTGGGATACAAAAGAAATACCAAGAAAATACAAACATTCCTGTGATGTAAGGGAGCCCCAGGAGAAGCTGAGATCCAAACTTGGATGAGAGGAGCTCGTGGCATTGGGCTGAGCCCTCCTGGTGCACCTTCCCAGCTATGGGTGGTCCTTCACCCCCCATTCCCCAGCTCACAGGTGGGCACCACAGTGTGCCAGGGCACAGCCTTCCTGGGCTGGGCTTTGGGAGCACTGCAAAAAGATGGATCTCCAGTGCTACACCTGCCCCTTCATCACAGCATTGGGCTGGGCAAAGTGTCCATCAGAAGCCGAGCTAAACTCGTGGGTTCCTGCTCTTAAGAAATGCAAAGTCGTACCATAAAGATCAGAAATTCAGGGTTTGAGGTTAAAAAAACCCCAAGCAGGAATGAACTCACATTTTCTCACAGAAATGGTCCTGAGGCCACCCTGGAGCCAGAGGCTGCAGTTGAGCCTTGGGCTCCCACCTCAGGTGATGCTGGAACATGAATGTGCTGCATCTCCTCCTCCAGCTGCCCTGCAGCCTCTTGGTGCCTGGGGGAGATCCCGTGGGAACACATCTCTGACAAGCACACATTTCACCAGGTTTGCTAAGCACCCTCTGCAGAAAGCATTCCCCATCGTTTAGAGTGTTTTCTCTGGATTCATAAAGCACCAGTCAGCAGCAATAACACCAACAACCCCGTGGTGGGGTTAACCTTGGTTTGCAAACGCTCAGCATCAGTCCCTTTGCATCCTCCACACACTCAGGCAGTGTTTTACCAAGCAACCACATCCTGGCCTTTCTGCTGCTGCTCCTCATTTTGCAGAGTTAATCAGGAAGGCACAGGGTGGATTTTCCCCCCAAAGAAGTGCCAGGGGCTGTGGGTGCCGGAGCTGGGGTGGGAACAGCTGGTGCTGCTGGATGGAGCAGCGCTGTGTTGTTAACACACAGATGTTACATGCCTGGGTACACACATTATTTCAATTAAAATGTGAAGTGTTGACACAAGATACAAACCCTGTTGCCACCTTTGTGTGAACACTCATTCACCTGCCTCGAGTGGGCGAGAGCAGCTCACAAATCACACCCTGAAGGGTCCTGATGGTCAAGCCATCAGCTCATGGCTGGGCACGGTGGATAGGAGATACAGAGATGAGGAAATGAGGAAAAACTGAGAAAATTGGGATCATTTAGAGAAAAAAAAGGCTTTGGGCAGACTTAGAGCCCCTTCCAGTGCATGTAGGGGCTCCAAGAGAGCTCCAAGAGACTTGGGACAAGGGATGGAGTGATGGAACAAGGGGGAATGCCTTCTCACTGCCAGAGGTCAAGGTGAGATGGGATATGGGGAGGGAATTCTGGGCATGGAGTGTGCTCCAGGACAGAGATTGCTTGGAGCCACCTCCCTTTCTGTAAGCACAAGACACCTCAAATGGGAAATGCAAACACCTTAATCCTCCAGCCACGATCCAATCCAATGTTTTAAACTAATCCTGCGAGACTGATTAGTCTGGCCCAGGACAGAGTTCACATGCAGGGACAGAAGCTGCCCCAGTGGCACCTTCACACAGCCAGGGAAGCAGCAGCAGCCAGGGCTGGGCTCTGTGTTCCCACAGTAATTCCTGATACAACCGAGCGTAGAGTTGTTAAATGCCTCATCAGCTCTTTGTCAATGCTGCATATTCAGTGCCATAAATTGTGGCTCCCACAGATGAGACTCCATCAACACGAGCTCCCAGGTACAGCTCCCAAAAAGGTCTGTTTTCTACACTACTGAGCAAGAGCTGGCAAAAGGGAACGTGGCATGGGGGGTGGAAGAAGGCAGGAGCTGTGAGAAGGTGTGGGCAGCACACTCCTGTCCCCCACCTCAGGGATCACACAAAGAAAACCATCCTGATGTGCCACCCCCAACAAACCCTGAGTCTGGCCTGAATTCTTCTCAGCAAAGCAAGTTCTGATGTGACAAATTTCCCCCTCTTCTAAATGCAAAGAGATTTTGGTATTAACATTTCTGATGACATGGAGCTCGTGTTTTATGCTTCCATAGGTTTTTTTATTCCCCTGGTCCAGGGCAGCACGTGAGAGGGTCACAAAAATGATAATGTTTAATAGTTTGTCTCAAGAGGCCCATTATTTGGGTTTTGGATGTGCAGCACTGGAGTGCAGAGTGAGCTGCTGTGACAGCACACAGTGTGTGTCCCAGCTCTGATACTGAGCCCTGGTAACTGCCCACTCCATCTGCACCTCCTTGGAATTCACCCCTGGTGGGGAGGACAAGCTTCATTCCAGCTGAACCTCCCTGTCCTATTGCAGATGGCATTTGCCACCTGCTTTTCCCAGATTTTTGGAGCATGGGGACCAATCAGCTGCCTCCCATCCCACCCCACCTCCAGCATCCCTTGTGTGTTGCTTTCTTTCACCCAAAAGTCACGTTTTCCTGAGAATTATTCCATGACCAGGGAAAAACACATCAGTTATTTTAAAGTAAAGTGCAGAATGTAAGAGAAAGCCTCACTTATACAATCCTTACCATTTCTGGACATAGATCACTATAAAGCATTGCATTAATCCCCTTGGGGTGAGCTGTATATCCTATTAACCAGGACCAGCAGAACATTTAATTAAAGCTAGAACTTCACTGAATAGGAAACCCTTCTTAAGATGATAATTAACAGGTATTAAAACTGTAGGGGAAAAAAAATACCTACAAGGAAGACTGGATTCACTTTCTTGATTACATTTATCCCTCCTGCTGCCACGAGGTAGGGCAGTGTAAGGAGGTTTGTTTGCAAGGAATTCTTGGAGTCATTTGTCTCTGCTGAAGGTTTGGGAAGAGCCAGCAGCTCTTGTCCCAGAGAGAGACCACAGGTCATGTTCTCAACCACATCTCCCACAGCATCATTTTGTCCTTTTCTCACACTGGTGCAACTCAAGATCAAGTTTCCTTTAGTGTGAAGGACATTGTTTTTTGTTTTCTCCTCTCTTATTTGCAGCACCCATCAGATGTGGTATGAAGACCACACCACACGTGCTGTATGAAGACCCTGCCTGAGCAGGGAGGTTGGCCCAGGTGAGCCCACCAATGGTCCCCTCCAGCCTGAACCATTCCCTGATTTGGAATGGGTACAGAGGAGACCTTTCTGCTGGTCTGCACAGCCAGCCCAGTGCAGAGCAGAGCAGAGGGGGACAGTCCCCTCCCTCACCCAGCAGTGCTGGGCCTGATGCACCCCAGGACAGGGATGTCCCTCCTGGCTCCAGGACAGGGTTACCCCCAGGACAGGGATGTCCCTCCTGGCTCCAGGACAGGGATACCCCCCCAGGACAGGGATGTCCCTCCTGGCTCCAGGACAGGGTTCCCCCCAGGACAGGGATGTCCCTCCTGGCTCCAGGACAGGGATATCCCCAGGACAGGGATGTCCCTCCTGGCTCCAGGACAGGGATATCCCCAGGACACGGATGTCCCTTCTGGCTCCAGGACAGGGCTACCCCCAGGACAGGGATGTCCCTCCTGGCTCCAGGACAGGGATGCCCCCCAGGACAGGGATGTCCCTCCTGGCTCCAGGGCTCTGCTGACTTGTGGCCGACTGACCCCCAGGGCCCTTTCCTAGCCTCTCATTCCCAGTCTGTCCATACAAGAACGATGTGCAGGCAAAGCAGGAGCGTCAGAGACTCCCCATTCCCATCCTGCAGCTAATGAGGATGTGGAAAACCATTCCAGCCCTGAGAAGGCCATTTAGGCTGGCAATAACCTCCCTCTCCACCGAGCAGGACCTGGCAAGATCCAGCCTGGAAAGGACAATTCTTTATGGACTTTCTAGCTCATTAACACAGCAACCCCCTAAATTATCTAAGCAGCACACAGTGTGATTTCTCTGCATGTCTCATCATTAAATCCTCTGCCATAATTTTGGGAATGTTACTCTCTTTTTTTTTTTTTTTTCCACGGATCAAAACTTTAACCCAAATCACAATATTCAGTTCACAAAAATAATGCTTAAATGCACAGTGAGTTGCTGCAGGCACAGGCTGAGCACAGGCAAAATACAGCTTCAGCCTGGAGGAATACTGAATATTTAAAGGCAATAAAATTCTGCTCCTAAAACTAATTTATTCTGCAACCTGGCTTCTATTTATTTATCAGGGAACTTAATCAGAAAGAAACAACTGATTAGAGATGATGTAAGTCTAATCAGGGAGATTATCATCTAGTAAAATAAAATTAGCATGCTGGGATACAAAAGAAATACCTCCTGGAAATGCAAATTCCTCCAGTCCTGGTGTGACAACAACCTATTCTTGGGCTCTGGCAAACAGATATATTTAGTTTGCTGCTGAACTCCGATCAGTGAGCTCAGTTCAGCTCTAAGAAGTGGAGTCAGCACCCGAATTCATTTGCATCCCTAAGGTAACATCACTCAGCAGCCTGACAAAGCAAAACCAGGGCTTTAGTCCCGAGTCTGGGGTAACCAGCCATGCCATGCTCACTGTAGTGTGCTCTTATGTGGGAATGCTGGTGGGTGCAGCTGAATCCCCTGGAGCTGAGGGAACCCACCCCAGCTGGGGTTATTCCCACTGGCAGGAAGCAGAGCCAGGAATTGCTCAGGGAGGTACCCACGGCTGCCATCGAGCACATTCCCAAGGCAGGAATTGGTTGTGCAAAATACACCTGGGATCCATGGCCAGCCCCACTGCTGGCTCTGCAGGGCAGGGATGTCCCCATCATTCCCCCCCACAACAGGAGGATCCCACCAGTCATTCCCAAAGGGAATGGGACACCACGACACTCACTGTTGTGGGAGCACAACCATTAGCCCACCCGTGGGATCTGAAAAGCTGGAACACAGGGGGATACATCAGGAAATAAAACCACAGCCCAGCTCTTTCCAGTGGGGATCCTGATGAAAGCAGTGGTGTCATTGCCTATGGACTGATCCAATAAACCTCCAGCCAGATTTGGGGATTGTTTCTGGCAGAGGGAACTGGGACCATACAAAGTGTCCCAACGTTTCACCCAGGCACTGTTTTCACACATGTTCTGTTTTTAGGAGAAATACTAAACAGCCCATCAAGGCTTCAGTCCTTGCAGCCCACATAATCCACTGTTTCCTGGGATAATCCACTGCTTTTGGGATAATCCACTGACCCAGCCATGTTCTCAGTTCCTCATTCCCAGCCCTACAACAGCACTTTGCCCTCTCCACGTGCTGTCCCCTAAAACACCCCCAAGAACGACCTCGTTGCCTCTGCTTTGCTTCCCTGGTTAATTTGGAATAATTATCTGGCCCAAACTGGAAGATGCAAGCGAGAAAGCAGCAGCCTCAGAGCAGCTGCAGGCAGAGCTAATTGCTTGATGTGCTGGTGTCAATTAATTTAAAGCTGGAGCTGAACTCCTAGAACCTGGCTTGTTTGCTCGGAGGCACATCCATCAGTGTGATGGGAATCATTTCAATGTGTACACACGTTTTTACCCCTTTTGGGGGTGTAATCCTGTTAGTTCAGGTGAGTGGAGCCTCTGGGCATGGAGGAGACTGCAAGAGACTGAGTGGGGGATAAATAAAGGTGTAGTAGCCATTCCCCTGCTGCAAAAATGCTTTGCTGGAGAACTTGGGGCTTCCTTGGAAAGCTCCTCAGTTGTTACTAGGAGAGTATTCACTGAACCTCAGAGTGTTTTACACAGGAAAACACAAAGGTTTATCAGAGTTATCATTTTCCCCAGTACCCCCAGTGCATCAAGGAGCATATGAGTGCTCACACCAGGGTTGGAGGGCAGACACACCACTCCACCCCCTGCATTCCAGGCACAGCCTCCAAAGGTGCCTTCACATTGCACCTCTCACAGATGTGCACCCACAGAAGCTGCAAACTGTGTAAGCCACGCTTTTTAGGCAGAGGATGCTGGACCATGGAAGGTGTCCCTGCCCATGGCAGAGAGTGGGACAAGGTGAGCTTTAAGGTCCCTCCCAACTCAACCCATTCCATGATCCCACACACTAACACACCTCAAAGCTGTCACCCTGAGCAGGGTGGCTCCAGGGGTGCCCTGGCCAAAGGGCACAGCTCAACCCTCGTACCAGGAGCTCAAGAGGCAAAGCAAGTCCCACAGACACCACCAAGAACCAGCAGGGACTCTCCTTTAGCAAGGGGTGACCGACACCCCCCCCTTCCTCCCCCACCCTTTCTGTTAACGAAGGCACAGGGCTTAATTAAAAGTAATTACACAGCTCCTGATTAAATGCTACGTGTCTCACGTATAAGACCAGCCCTGGAGTAGCACAAACCAGCCCTGGGAGGGGGATGGCAGACAAGGGGTGATGGATCCTGTCCCTCTATCCCTCACCAAAGCCAGGGCAGGTGTATCTGGTGATCTGAACAGTCTTTCTTCAGCATTTCAGAGACATCTGGTATTTACCCCTGCAGAAACAGGCACAGCAAAGCTGCTTCTATATCAACCCTGAATCCCAGGAGCCCACCCAGCATCCCCATCCACCACCTTTATCCCCCTTTTTAAGAGGATGGTGCTTCATCCAAGCACAGAGAAATCATAGAATGGCCTGATTTGGGAGGGACCTTAAAGATAATCTCAATCCAACCCTCTGCCATGGGCAGGGACACCTTCCACTAGCTCACATTGCTCCAAGCCCTGTCCAACCTGGCTTTGGACACTTCCAGGGCTGGGGCAGCCACAGATTCTTGGGCAATATTTGCTGCAAACTTTGAATGAGTTCATCTTTTCCAGGAAAATCCTGTTAAAAATGCACTCCAGGGGAAGTTTCCTGAGAGCCTTTTGAGCAGCTCAGTAAAACTCCTGGCCCAGCTGAGCTGTCAGCTCCAGGAGGGGCTGTGGGTGCTGCATTCCCAGGAGCAGCAGCCTGGAAACTCAGCAGATGCTCCACTTAATTGGAGATGGGAGAGCTGGAGCAGTTGGGAAGTGGCTGTCTTGAATGCCACCCTCCCCCAGGAAAGGCTGGCAGGGATGGATGTGTGACCTCCCTGAGCCTGCTAAAATGATGCCAGGGAAGCAGCAGCCCCAAAACAAAGTGGTATTTCCAGCCTTGGAGGGACCCTGGTGGGAAAGGGAAGCTGAGAGCCAGCACAGAGGATTCAACCTCCCAGCCAGGACCCTGAAGGGAAAACGTGGAGCTGGTTTACTTGGTTTGTGATCAATACCCCAGGAACAGGGCTGGCTAATTTTAATTAATACAAATCCCAGCAAAGCAGGCTGTAACTTTTTAACTGACCTGCTGGCTCAGTGAGACATAGACAGGCTGTGGGGATGTGGTGCAGCACCTTCACTGCAGCCCTTTATCCAGCCCCTTTTGATCCCACCCAGGCTGATGCTCAGCAGTGCCCAAACAACACACGATGTCTCTTTGTCCCCCCTGTCAGGTGAGACCATGCCAGCCCTGGTGGGCAGTGGGCAGGACTGGCACATAAAAGTGTGGGGCCATTTGAGGAGTTCACAGGAGCATTTCTGAGTGTGGTACCCTGGCACTAAAATAAGAAGTCAACTGGGCGAGTGCAATGCTCTGGTGTCACCTGATGATTTGTGTTTTCAGTAAAGGAGACCAGTTTCGGGTCTGAACATGAAATTAAGTAAAATAACCCCTATAATTTTAGCAATAAATAAACCACTGATGTATCTGAGGATGTCCCCAAGTGCCACAGCCCCACCTGGGAAACCTGTGGGAGAGGAAACTCAACCAACCACCCCACATTTGTCCAGAGAGATAAGGTTTCCTCATGGTAATGACTTTTTTATCACTGCAGGGGCAAAAAGACCAATTTACTTTGCTAGTTTCCATTTCTCCATCTATTGTCCGTGAGCAGACATGGAACCTTTCCAAATGAGAGCTGGCAGGTTCAGGGGAAAATATTTTAAATATACTGGAGTCCACCACTCTCTACTTACTTTCATTCCTGGGAAGACAATTTGCAGCTCTCCCAGTGTCAGGGTTTTTTCTGGTAATTGTTAATGAAACAGCCAAACCTCCCGGGGGCAGAGGGAGGTGTTGTTTTCTAATGTTTCAAATCAAGAATATTGTAATAATCCCTCATTAATTCAATCATCTTTCTGTCAGATAACTGCTGTATAATTGAAGGGGTAAGGATTTAAATAAAGATCCTGGTGAAACCATCAGGTTGATTTAATGCACATCCTCCATCTAAGTGGAATCATAACCCCTGGAAACAAATTGGTCTGGAAATTCAAGGTAGGTGGCCATGGAAAGGTCATAACTCTTCATATACATTATGTTTTCCCTCTTTTTTGTTTCACCAACTTCTTTTGGTTTTATTTGTTACCCTTTGGACAGAAACACTGCTCCTGCCCTATGCCTGTTTCTACCATCCCCTGAGCTCCAGCAAAGAAGTTTTCTCCATCACTGCCCAGTTTTCAAGGCTGTTTAAACCTTGCAATTCACCCACCAGGATGATGATTTTAACTTGCCCCATCAAATCATTATTTGCAATTAGTACAAGTCAAGAGACAGATACTTAAATTAATTTTCCGAATAGGTTCTTGGGTAGAAAATTAGGATAATTTAAAATATACCAATGCTACAGAGAGGGAAACAGGGAAGAGGAATGTTATGGTTAATACAGATGGAGACAAACATTGCTGGGACCCCCTTTGGATAATGCCAGCCATGGTCAGAAGAGCCAGAGGAGAATATTTGACTTGTTGGTCAAGTCAATGATTTGAGCAACCTCTCCATGATCCAGACTGATGAGAAGACCAGGAGAAGAACCAGCCCCTCCTCCAGCTCCTGAGTAAGGACCTCCAGCTGTGCCCTCCTCTCTTTGAGAGTTTTAAAAGACTAAACTTCTCCAAAAACTGGGGGATAAAGGGAATGATTAGGGAGGTTGAGAGGGGGAGAATGTATAAATCATGGAATCATACAAAGGTTTGGGTGGGAAGGGACCTCAAAGCCCACCCAGTGCCACCCCTGCCATGGGCAGGGACACCTCCCACCAGCCCAG
>JAWWEE010000010.1:1521305-1532191 GCA_035221455.1 Xenops minutus | reverse complement strand
AGCCACAGCTTCTCTGGGCACCCTGTGCCAGGGCCTGCCCACCCTCCCAGCCAGCAATTCCTTCCCAATATCCCATCCCACCCTGCCCTCTGGCAATGGGAAACCATTCCCTGTCTTCTGTCATATGTTCTCTTGCCACCACTGAGAAAATGCTATTTATGCAGGTTTGGTTGTTAACTGCTTTAATCTGTTCTCATATCTAACTAAGCCATGATTGGAAATACCAGCTGTTTTCCTCTCCTGCTCCCATTTCCTGAAATCTGTGTTGCACTGCTGAGTGCAAAGGGACTCCATGGCTATTTCCCAGCTTGAAGGTTTTGTGTCCTCTGGAGAACATGGGGAATATGGTCATTCTCTGGCCCCAGTTATGCCTTGGAGTCCCACAAGGATTATCTCCTGTACCCAGTCTTGCTGGAGAGTTTGTCAGGTATTAATATTTTATTAGGATCATTATTGTAAGATGGTTTTAGTATTTTAATATTTTAACTCATGTTTAAATTCTTTTCAATCCTGTACAAGTGGGAGCAGAACTGAGGATTAGAGGCTTTGAATGTCCTTCCTGTTCCTATTTCAGCTCCTGTTGTTATCAAAGATGGACAAAAGCCATTGCAGGAAATTATTGTGTCTCCCTCTCTGTTTTTCCATGCTCACAACAGCCACTCATGTCCTTGGGACTGCTTGGGAGAGAGGAAATCAAGGAACCTGGGTCCCTCCAGTGCCTTGGGGGCCTGAGCAGGTTGCTGGGAACTCATTTATTCCCTAAATCTGTACTAATAGATGGTAACATCACACAGAATCACAGAAAATAAACACATGCCCACAAAGGTTAAGCTGAAAGCTGCTTCATTTGTATAAAATCATTGTTTTCCTAAAAGAAGGAACCGATTAAACTTGGAAATAGCAAAAATAATTCCTGGAAGAGCCTCCATAGCTCTCTTAGGACTGATCTTTATTGGCAGCCAGGAGCCCATGTCCACTCTAATGGGACAATTTAAATGCATAACAGTTAAAATAAACTCCTTAAAGTGTGTCTGCACATTCCTTATGTTGACTAGTGAGACATCACTCTTTCATAAAATGCTGTATAACTGAGAGGCCTTTAAAGCAGCAAAAAATATTGCCCTGCCTATCTCAGGCTGGTCTATAACAATTTCTGCTCTTAAAGCTATGATGGATTGTTTGAAAGGCAACACTACAATGTGCTTTGCAGGTTTAAGCCTCCTTTCTGGTTTTCCTTATGCAGAGATAAGATTCCCTGGGAATCTGCTGAGGGGAAGAATAAAGCAGCAGGAAACACGAGAGAAGAACAGAAATTAAAATTAAAACCACACAACCTCTCCAATCCCCCAAGGTAAACCACACCTCCAATTCTGGCCTTAGATTTCCTATAAACAGGTTAAATAAATGACTCTCCATTTAAGCAGATCTATGATGTGGCAAATGCCCTGCAAATGGACTCTGATGCAAAGCTGGAGCCACGAAATCACAGACTGAATGAACTGCACCCATGGGTGCTGGCAGTGCCCATCACTGCCATGCCCTGCCACCCTCTGCTCTCCTCCAGCCAGAAGGTGCCCCCTGAGCCTCCTTTCCTCTCCTTTCCTCCAGGCTGAGCCCTCCTGCTGCCCCAGCCCCTTCCCAGCTCCCTTCCCTCCCTGCACTTGCTCCAGGAGCTTTGCCCTTTCCCTTTGGGTACCCCATGGGCACAGGAAGCTTTTGGGGGTCTCAGCCCAAGCCCTGCCCCTCGAGGTGCCCATCCCTGTGTCCTTCTGGAGGGCACTGTGTGTTCCTCAGGGAAAGCAGCTCAGTGACCCTCTGCTTTTGGGGCATTCTCAGGAGTTCCCCCTCCCTCCTTCCATCTCCAATGGAAACACCTTCACTTGAGCTTCCCCCGTTTGGTGAAATTAGAACCACATCCTAATTAACAATTTGTGCACCTGAGAGATGCAGCCTCCTGTTTGAAGAGAAATGACACTTTCCCGGTCTAGGATCCCACCTAATTTGTTCTGTGCCAATGATATCTTTGGAGACAGCAGCTTTTAATTACCTGAGCAGGTAAGTCATTAATTAGTGTGTCCCAGCCCTGCTAAGGGTTCCCTTCACAGCAGGGAAGGGTAAGGAGGAGAGTTCTGCTGCTCCCTGAGTGGGAACACCAGGACAACCAGCCCTGTGTGCTGGCACCTTTAGTTTTCTTACTAAAACCATCTTCCAATTGGGCCAAAGATTTATCTCTTCCTCAACAACAGACCTGCTAAAAAATCCCTGTTTTAAACAAACCTGAAGAAAATCAAGACTATTTCTGCGACCACATCAGCTCCTCCCAAATAAAGCAGGAGCTCAGGAGTGAAAAACTTCAGCAATGGGGAAAATTCAAAGCTTGAGAGAGCAAGCTTAATGTCGGGAAAAGGCATGGATTTCCAATTTGGGGAGAGAAATTCCTTGAGAGCAGCTCGTGGTTGTCTCATAGCTTGAAGGACACCCAAAAGCAGATCAGTTTATTGACATTTCCCCCAGTGTTTGTGTGGAGGTGACACTTTGGGGTATCACAGCACCTTCCAGTGCTTGCCCACTCACAGCTTCATCCTCCCACGCTCACATTTTGCTCCTGACCAACATGGGTGGCTGGAAAGTCACGGCTCAAACGACCAGTTTCTCCTCTAAAATTAAAAAGTGGGCTCTGGCTTTCCTCAGCAGCACGACTTGAGGTAAATTAACTTTCACTTTGGCTTTTGATGGATGTCTAATGAACTCTGCATTGTTCAGCTGGAAATCTTGGAGCTATTTTTCATCCCAAATGTCTCCCAAGCAGCACGTTTGACAGGTTATTAAGATTTTAGTATCACTGTGGAAACATTTTTCCAGGCTTCTTGGCTGTGATCAGGAGAGGTTCACTGCCCCTTCTCCATCTCCACACCAGGCTGCTGATCTCCTAAAAACCTGCTGGCTTGAAAAATGCAGCTATTTTTTTTTTTCCAGAAGCTCATAGGAAATATTTAATGAGCAATGATTTCCAATCCTGGTTTCTTTGTCCTAATGAGCTGCACCGAGCAAGGCTTTCCCATCATTTCATTTAGGTGCTTAAGTGGAGGAAGTTGAGCTATTAGTCATTGGGAAAGGTCAGGTTTCTCTGACAGATCACCGAATTACAGAGCCAGGGAGATGCTCATTTAGAGCCCCAGAGCTTCCCTCTGCCAGGGCTGGGTGGCATCCAGGGCAGGTGGTGGGATGCAGACAAATGCTGGATGCCCCTGACTGTGTCCCTCTGGGTTATAAGGAGAGATTTTTTATTCTCTAAATTACTCAGGCCTCTTCTGCTCATGCCCTACTTTCATGGAGCTCCCTTTTGGAAAGGTTTTCAGGAGCTGCAATTTTCCCAGCAGTTCACAGTTTCAGTTTTCTGCTGAAGGGACACCACAAGGAAACGTTTTGCTTTTTTCCTGTACTGTGACTTTAGTGCACCAGGATGGGCAAATTGGAGTCTCATCTTTTCTGACATTTCTTCCCTGAATGCCATAAATCAACATTTTATGAATGAATAAATCCCATCTGCCATCAGTTAAAAATCTCCTTCAAGGCTCCAATATTCAGGTCACTTGGTTTCCTGACTCTGGAGCCACCAACAAGAAATAAAGTGGTTCCTGTCCAGCTGAGGGTATTTTTGTCTTGCCCCAAATGGGAACTGCCCTACCAACAAGTGCTGTGTGACAGGACATGGGAAAGGCCCTTCCCAGCAGCCCCACCATGTCCTGAGCTGCCCATCAGGAATTAACCCTGCAGTGACCACGGAAATCTGGGAAAGGACTAACTACCCAAGGAGATAAACGCGAACAATGGGATGTTTGGAATTCTCTGTGTCCTGCTCGAGCCTTTGGCAAAGCTCAGAGCACAATATTCCATAAATCATGGTATGTCCTAGACCCTCCTGGAGCACCAGTCACACAACATCATTAGAGATTAATATGTATAATATATTAATATATTGACATTTGGATGAGATCAGACTTCCAAGGCTTGCTGAAGAATAATTTACCATGAGTGAGAGGGTGGATTTTTCACTCCAAGTAAAAAACAGATGCACACACTTGATGTGCTGCCCTGCAGCTGGTGGGGACCATGCTGTGCCAGCCCAGGAGAGGCAGCTCACTGCAAAGCTCCAGCCCTAAGGGAACAAATCCTCTGCAAATCCTGCCCTTCCCAGCACCTCTTTCTCTCCCACTGATCATTGGTGAGGGCAGCAGCAGCAGCCACAGAGCATGTGGCTGATTAATGAAATATGTAAAAACCCCCCCGTCGGTTGCTGGGAATGTCACACAATCCTAATAATTTTCTGCATAATTCATGTCCAAAGCGTGGCTTTTTGTTCCTCCACCCTCCCAAGGGCAGTTTGGGTGCTGGGAATCCATTCCCAGCACTTTTAGCCCCATCCAATCTGGAGATCAAGCTTTCCAAACATAAAAGTACAGATTGCAAAGCGTGAAAGAACAATTTCTTACTAATAATCTCCCCAACGTTCCGGTCAGTTTGGGTTCTGGGGAATGGTCACTGATTATATCACACATTATTATGCTAATTAAGCATGAAATGTTATTTCCATGCTTGTCCTGAGCTGGCCCATTATCCCAGGGACAAGGCAGGGATCCTTTCCTCATGCACACGCTCTCTCCAAAATTGGAAATTCTTTCCACTAAACTAATTGCTGCACGACACTTCTCCACACGTCTGGCCTTAATTAAAGCACATTCCAATTAAAAAGGGAGAACAATTTGAAGGGAATCTTCCTGCCAGATGGCGATCCCTAATTTCCTCCAATGTGCTGGATGCAGTGAGTCACTCCTGATGAGCTGAGCTTCATCAGATGTGTAAAATTACGGGTTTGCTGTGAAAAATGAGCAGAGACGACCCCAGGGAACCACCCAGGGGGTGTTTTCTTGCCTAGATATCTGAGCTGGTGAAGAATTAAGGGGAAAGCTGACTTTGCCAGGGGGCTGGGAGTGTGGAAAATGAGCTGCAGGGAGAGGGGGTCCCACCCCAGCTTCCCTTGCCCTCCTCCCCTGCAGGAGGGCACACAATTTCCCTCAATGTGCCCCAGAAAAATAGACCCTTTTCAATAAAACAGCTTAAAAGCAACTTCACTTAAACCTCCACCAGATACAGACCATATTTTTTCACATATCGTATTTCTACACTGAATTTGTAGGAATTCTGTGTCTGGAATTCACAGCAAAATGACTTTCAAGACCTAAGCATAAAACCACACACAGACCATTAAATATTTCCAGCATGTAAAATACCCCTTTCACACCAGTGAAATACATGTTTTAGCAATTAAACCGTGCCTACAACCCTGATTTGGCACCATATTAACAGAGTAAGCATTTCAGTGTATAGCAGTGACTGAGTGCCAGCCCCAATCCCTCAAGTCTGGCATCATCCTCAGACTTCCCCTGCCCTGCTGGGGGTTACCTGCAGATTTCCACTTTTTTGGGTTATAATAACTTGGGGTTTCTCTCAACAGTGGGGATTTAGGCTGGTTCAACCTGGCCTGGGACACTTCCAGGGATGGGAAGAGCCATGGGGGCAGTTTTAGGATGGGGCACTGCTAATGACCTGACAGATTAACTCTGTGGTATTTACAACACCCCCTGGAACCTTAATATTTCCCCAGACTCCTGGGAAAAATCATTTCAAAAGCTCAGTTTGGTGGTTCTTGCCCAGCAAAGCCCAAAGTCCTTCAGCACAGGTGGAATTTTATTCCCAGCTCCTGTTTCAGCATGACAACAACCCCCTTGCACACTGGCCATGGCACACAACAACTGGAAATGCCCCTTTCCACACTCCTGGATTCCTTGGAGGGCAAACCATCCCCTTTTAAAACCTTTTCTAATTTGCATTTTAAAGCAGCTCTAAAATATGAATTCCAGGGCAAAGCATTAGCATAAAGCCATCCAGAATTATATCTTGTGTCAAAAGTGCCAGGAAAAATTCCAGAGCTGCTGCATTTCCATCTGGCAATGTCTTCCTACCTGGAATATTTGCATAAGACATTTCTGCAATAAAGAAAAATGGTGAAACATAAACTCTTTAAGTTATTTTCATGCTGGTAACTCCTGCAAAACTGTATAATTCAAGGATCCCTGATACTGCAAACAGCCTCATTCCCTCTTTTCCAACTAGTTCAGAAGAGTTTCTGAAGAACAGTCCTTAGCCTGTCTTTCCCTCAAATGTCTATGTAGATTTTTAAATAACATGCACATTAATTGATTCTTTTCCATGATGATGAGTCAAATGTCTAAGAAAAAGAGGAAAAAAGGCAAAAAAAGGGTGTTTGTGTTTTACTTCACAAGTATAAGCCCTGATATAAGTATATTGCTGCCTTTCCCAATCATTTACATCAAGGCTGATTCTCAAACACTCAGACTCTTCTCATGATTCAAAGGAAGATCCACAGGAATGAAATTCATCTCAGGCACAAGCTGTGAGTTAACCCAGTAAAGAAAACTAGCCTGTGACACCCTGCCCAGCCCTGGAAGGGGAAAAGAGAAGGACATCAGGCTATGATAAAAACTACTTTTAATTCAACTATATGTAGAGTTTAGACTTGCACAAACTAATTATTACAAAAAAAAATCCCTCTTTGAAGAGCCACAGCTTGGGAATAAAGCAGGATCCAGCAGGTGGATGAAACCTGCCCTGACATGCTTTGCTTTAAACAGGAGCTTTCTCTTTTAATGCTTCTTTCTGCTCTGGTTGGTGTAAAAAACCTTCATTCAGTGAGGCTCATGTGTCCAGAAAGAGATCCCACACATTGTCAGGCCCTTTCCCAGGGCTGGCATGGACCATCCCAGCACACAAGGCTTACACTGTGTGCCAAAGGCTTCCAGGAAGGGGCAGAGATGCTGTAGGAGACCCAAATAATGCCCTGCAGTGATGCTGGAAAATGCAGTCATTGAAAGGCAGAGGCACTGACATTCCTTTGTCACAGGGAGAGAGTTCAGGAACAGCCTCTCATTTCTTTGCCATGATTATACATTATCTCATGTCCTCTAACACATGAAATATAGTGCTCTTTTGTTGGAAAGAGTTGGGTTTAAACTAGAGGCATGGAAAAATTATCCTCCCAAAGACAAGGGCAGCTGAAAGGACATGGACACCACACAGAGACCAGGGGCAGAGCTCTGTGCTTCTGCTAAAGGCTGGGAGGGAAATTAAGTGTGAACAGTCAGAATTAAAATGTCTCCTCATTGGAAAAAAAAAAAGGGAATATTCTTAATTTTCTGGACCATTAAACCTCCTCCTGGAAAGTGAGTTAAGAAACTCGGGGATATTTTTACAGCATCAAGTTGTGTTTGGGGATGTCAAATAAGGTGATGAGTCAGACCTGTATTGGCAGTGAGATCTGAAATTCTGCTCCAGGAGGGAGCAAGAGTCATTCTGGAAAGGCCCCAACCCATGCACAAAGCACCAGTGGTCCAGTTCCCTTCCAGTTGGGTTAAGGACAGCAAAGGATCTGCAGGGAACGACAGAGCTGAAAATACATTTAACAGGGAAGTGTATTGGGATTAAATGTGCTGGATGGAAACGGGGAAATGGGGAAGCCAGGCTGGGATCTGGGATTCAGGGGGGAGAATTCCCAGCTCCTCTGAGCCTCACTGGCTCTGCCTGTGCCATCTGACAGAGCATTTGTGGCTCAGCCAAGAGGGTTTGGGGGGGTTTCAGAAAGGGAAAGGGCCCAGACCTGCCCAACAAAACCAGTGTAACTCCACCTCATGAGGTCCATGTAAGAATTATTTGGGGAAGAAATCTAGAAACTGATGATCAGGAAGGGAAACATCAAAATGGGCACCAAGTGGGTGAGAACCCCAAGAGGATTGCCAGAGTTGTTGTTGGCAGAACTTTGGCAGCCTTTGGGCAGGGCAACCACGACCATCATTTCACAGAGCCACTGAATTAAGGTTGGCAAAGAGCTCCAAGATCACCCAGTCCAACCATCAGCCATGTCCTCTAGTGCCATACCCACCCACTCTGGAACACTTGCAGGGGTGCAGACTCCACACTTCCCTGGGCAGCCTCTTTTAATTGCTTTACATGCCAATTAATGCAGCTCCAGCCCCAACCCACTGAATTCCCCACAGCACCTCCATGGTGCTTTGCAATTTCCTTTGAGGCAGGAAAGCCCTAAAATTTAGCTCCAAGCTGCAATATTTAGGTTCTCTTCCCAATTGCAATATTTAGGTTCTCTTCCCAGTTTTGCAAAATTAAACACAAGAAGAGACAATATAAAGCCCCAGCTAGCTGGGCTGCTCTGGAATGTGCTCAGCAGGGTAAACAGTGCAGTGTTCACCAATACCATGAATTCAGCCTGTAAAATATTATGACATGCTAATCTAGTTATATTTCCTCATCACACCTAATTTGCATAAAAATAAAATCACAGGGAAGGGTTTTATTCCTGCGTGCAAAACCTTCCCTTCCTTTCCAGCCTGACTGAGGGAACAAGGCTCCTTTATTGTCCCTCATTAAAGCAGGATATTTCATCCCATATCTAAGACTTCTGGACACTAATAGAATCAAACCTAACAATAATCTGATATCCCTCTCAGTGCCTCAGAGCACCGAGGTAATTTTGTTATTTTGAAGATGGTTTGAAAGCATCTTAATGACACATTTATCGAAGCCCCATAAATGCCTTCAAAGCCATCTCGGTGCCAATGCATCAAAAATACTCTTGGATTTCCTTCTTGTGCCTTGTACCTGCAAAATGCATTTGGAACATCTTCTCCTGGCCTGGATTCCTGTCTGAAGCAGCTGAGAGAGGATGGCAGGTGCCCCATGAGTGCATTATCATTTCATCCAGGCTGGCCAGAAAAGCCCCAAGGGAAGGATGCACTGTCTGCCCAGGAAAAAGAATCCAGGCTGAGGCTCGTGGCAACAGCAAGAGAATTTTAAATACCTTGGAAAGACCAAAGCCTGGCCATTTACGTGATTCCAGCAGCATTTTTCTGGCTCAGTGGCCACATTCAACCCCAAAATGAGAGGAGTCATGCAATTAAAGCAGCTCCATAATGAGGGACTGCAAACACAGGGATGAGCTGGGAAAACAAAAGGTTCTAAATGTTCAAAGACTGAAGCAACAGGACTGGGGCAGGGGATGTGGAGAAGCTTTAACTGGACACAGCAGGGAGGTGTCCTATCTGATATACTACAGGAATATTCCACAGCTCACCTCTGCCACCTCTTTGGGTCTTCCTAGCTCAGGATTTGGCTATTTCAGCTGGATTTCCCCACATAATAACAGGTTTTTATTCCATTTATTCTATATAGCTAATTCCTGCTGGTCTAACCATGACTATATTTTCCATACTTACATTTCTTACATTTTCCCCCCTCTTTCACTAACCTGGAAATAGAATTAATTCCAGTGAGTGAGGGTAATTCCCTCAGGGAAAACTGGGTTTGGAAAGCTCCCAGTCTCCAATAATTCAATGTTGGAGACACACCACTATGTCCTCTTCCCACTTCTTCTCCATTCTAAAGCCATTTCTGCACTGCCCAAATACTCGACTCTAAATTTCCCTGGTTGACCCCTGTCATCTGCTTAATTTGCCATTAAAAGCTTTCATGAATATTATTTTAATTTCTGAGGCCTGACTTTGTAAAGGGCAGGGTGTGAAATTTCTGTGCTATGGGAAAAAATGAGATTTGTAGATCAAATTATCTTAGAAAGCATTTATGAATATTCAGCCTAATTTCCTGAAGTGGAACACGTGAAGGTCTAAAATAAACCTATTATTTTTAAAGATCTCTCATCCCATAGGAGAACATGTGAACCAAACTGGTTCATCCCATTGGGAACCACCACACCAGAGCCAAAACCATTCCAGAACTACAAACCCCCTTGTTTTCAAGTGTCCAAAGCAGCACATTCCCATGGAATAGTCCTGTAGAAACACTACTCACAAATGTCTTATTAGCCATCAACCAAGATGATTTCTGAGCTGATTGTGCTGCTGCCAAACCACAGTGGGTCAAAGTGACAAATCCAGCAGTTGGTGCTCGATACACACAACACAGAAGAAGAAATTGTTGTTGTGGTGGTGCTCCCACCAGCAGAGAGGCCCCAGGAGGGCCCTTGTGTGTCCCAGCAGATAAAACCCCCATGGGCCCATTTGTAAGGGAGTCAAAATGCAGAGTCACTGCACACAAATACACATCAACCCAGCAACTATTTCCACCTAAAGCCCCCATTCAGAAGGGAAATGTCGTGCCAGGCCAGCAGCTTTGTGCATTCTCTACTCACATTTAGAGCTGAAATCATCTGAAGCAAATGAAAGGCATTGAAAATAACATTTTTTGTTTCAAGTGTTATCTCCCAGCCCACATCAGTGTTAATGGCTCCCCCCAAACCATCAAATATTTGATTCCTAATTAAGCCCTTTTCATCCTAGTGTTGGTTTTGTCTTCCTCATCTTTAATTATGTTTCCATCTACGTTTCTCAAGAGGGAGGGCAAAGATTTGCATTTTTACATGCTATAGAAACCACATTGTAAATATTTATCAGCTGATTCTCCTTTGCTGTTCATGGATTCACGAGTCCAGTTTCACAGGGAAGAGGGAATGTTCCCCATACCAACACCCCACTGCTTGTTAGGATTGCACCTGCAGGAGTGAGACCTCCCAACACACCTGGAATATCACAGAGCAACCAGGGCATTCACCTGCAGGAGTGAGACCTCCCAACACACCTGGAATGTCACAGACCCTGCAGCAACCATGGGATTCACCTGCAGGAGTGAGACTTCCCAACACACCTGGAATGTCACAGACCCTGCAGCAACCATGAGATTCACCTGTAAGAGTGAGACTTCCCAACACAACTGGAATGTCA
>JAWWEE010000010.1:1505478-1521205 GCA_035221455.1 Xenops minutus | reverse complement strand
CAGCTTCTCTGGGCACCCTGTGCCAGGGCCTGCCCACCCTCCCAGCCACCAATTCCTTCCCAATATCCCACCTAACCTGCCCTCTGGCAGTGGGAAGCCATTCCCTGTGTCCTGTCCCTCCATCCCTTGGAAATAGTCTCTCTCCATCTTCTTGTGTCTCCTTTCATGTCCTGCAAGGCCACAATTAGGTCACCCTGAACACTTGACTTGTGAGGGACAATATTTGTGTCAGTCAGGAGGGTCTGGTAACCCCTTCTGGCCAAAAATCTGCAAGGTGGTTGGTGTTGCATCCATTAGTTTGTACATTTTTGTGTAAAACTGAAATCCACAAGCAGGTTTCAGAGCTCTCTTAACTGTTTCCCCTTTTCCAGTGAACTCTCCATCAGGACTTCTGCTCTCCTTGCTTGGAGGCCACTCCAGTCCAAAATTTTCATGTGAGTCACCTTTAATATCCCACTGTACCCTCTTTCCCTCAGGTGTTTGAAGCCACATGGCATTTCATTCAATTTGCTGTATCTTTAGTGTGTCAAATCAATACTTTTTCAGTGTCAAACATTTTGTGCTGAAAAAACCCTTTGGGGACCCAGTGAAACAGAGAAGCACAGAAACTCTCAAGCACATGAGCATTTGTAGGATCCTCTTTTATTGTACTTCCCCAAATTCAGTTTTGCTAAGAAAGTGGAATCTCTATGAAATTACCTAAACCCAAGGAAAGTGAAAGGACATGTATTATAAACAGAGGCTGTAGATAATTGCAGATTATCACTGTTACTCTGACACTAAAAGGAGACACAGCATTTTGCAGAGCTATTTGGATAATTTTCTTTTGCTCCTGGAACTGGTCTGAAGCAGAGAAATCATTACAGACAATTCAAACAAATTCAACAGCAAAGAAATCCCTTACATGCCCAGAGATACCATCAGGCAGAGCCCAGAATAAACACGAGCAATAAATAATACCTATAAATACACTGAAATCCCCATTCTGCCCTGTCAGACTGTAACAAATGGACCTGGGGCACATGCTTGGGCCTGTTTGAAAATAAACAGCAATTAAAGCACGGTGAGAGCTGAAATGCTGACTGGAAATACGGGCCTGCTGGAGTGTTTGTGCCACGGATGGCTGTCACAGAGGAGCTCAGCTTGGCTGTTGGACAGCTCTTGCAGTGGCTCTGCCTCTCCGGAGGTGCTGGGACAGTGCTCCAGATCCTAAAAATGAAGCCTCTAAAGCCCTGCTTAAATGAAATTCCTCCTGGCAGATCCTGGAGGATGCTGAGACACAACCCCTTGCCCCACACACCATTTTAATTTGTGTGAGCTGACATTTACTTACCTGATACCAACAAAAATCCCCTTGAAATATGGGCTGGTTTTGGCAGGGGTTTTGTAAAGATTCAATGTATGTCACTATTAAACAACGATTGCAACAGAGCAGTAACTTGTGAAGTGTTTAGTTGCACAATGTTTAAAGAAGGCATTAAATATTTGCACAACAAGGGGATGACGGCTCAGGGACTGTTTTAAAGAAGGGGAGGACAAGTGAGGGAATTCCACAGCATTGTCTCACAAACCACCTTTCTTGCCAGGTGACTTGTTTGAAAGGGCCCCTCAGAGAGGAAACACGTTTTCAGTGTCTTGCTCACTGTACTCTCGTTGTGACCTCTGCTCTCTCTGCCCTTTGCAGGGATTTTTCCTAGGATCTGCCCTCTCTGGAGCTGTGGATGCTGAGCTTCAGGACCCCCGTGCCTGTAATTGAAACCCAAAATGGGCAAAACACTGGCAGAAGCAAGCCCAGGAGGGTCAGTCCTGCACGGTCACTGAACAGACCTGGAAGGTGCTCCTAATGATTTTATTTCATAGTTTCTGACATCTCTCAGGCAAAAGATGAAACACTCCCCAATATTCCTCATTGAAACCTTCCCTTGAGTAGCTGGGATTGTTATTTGGAAAACAGAATTTATGGTTAGCTCTCTGGCAAGAAGAAGTTCTGTTGCATGGAGATAATTCAGAGATTTATGAATTCATCTGTGGGATCTTTTCTTCACATACCAAATTTTGTATTTACTTTTTAAAAGATTTGCTCAAGGTTAAACACTGTAACTTGCATTTTTGTTAGTATATATATATATGTATTATTCAAAGGTTGGACTTGATGCTGATGGAGGTCTTTTCCAACCTTAATGATTCTGTGACTCTATTACCCAGTTTTCAGCTCACACTATAAAATGGTGTGATGACAACTTGCAGGTTGTTAATTTTACTCTTCTAGAGTTTCCTGTAACCAGGTGCTGCAGTACTGAAGCAGATGGACCATCCTGAGAGCAAGAAAGGCAAGTTACTCTTAAGAACCTTCTAAAATTATTTCAAAAACATATTAAAATCCATATGGTGATTTGTTTACACTGCGAGGTTTATATTTGGTTATCACTACTTAAGTGAAGTTAAGAAATCAACTGGAATTATATTTTTACTCTATTAGATGAACATGGAACAAAATTCTTGGAGCAGCTGTCTTTAAGTAATTAATATATATCATCTCATTTACATACTGATGAGTGGTTTGTTTTCTCAGCACACCTCTCAGTGGTCAAGAAGTTTTCTTATCATTGCTCCATCTCGTGATAATCTCGTTTTCTCAGTTCTGATCAGGAGTAATTCCTTTTTGTCCCTTTGTGCATCTCTGGGTGTTCCCAGAACTAAGGCAATCCCTTCCCCTGATTAGTCACGCTGCTCTGACACACACAGACTTGTTTCCTCACGTAAATGTACAAGCACTGTTGTGTTCCCTTCCCCACGTTGGGCTCAGCCAGCAGGAGCATGGGGCAGGCAGGAGGAAAACGCCTGTTGGGTTCAAGGATTAAAGAAAATAGGGATAATAACATCTTTTACAAAGCCCAGAGTGCAGCGTGGCCAATGTGGTGCTTTTCATGAGCATTGCAGTCCCTGGAACGCTGTTTATCCTGCAAAAGAGCCAGTGACAACCAAAAGCTCTGATCTCAGAGGGGCTTTGATCAGTAACGAGAGTGACTAAAGGACTTGCAGCCCTTTAGAGCTCAGGGAAGGAACAGTTTGTGAAGAACAGCAGAGGAGCACTAACCAGTAATTTTCAGCAGCATTAATTCCACTTGGACAGACTACAAGGGGAAAGCTCTTCCACTTTCATCACTGCTAAATGTGAGTTTGTGTAATCTGGCAGAGCTCCCCTGCCACGAGCTGAATGCTGAACAACCACATCCCAGCAGAGACTGAGCTGACCACTGGTGTGCTCACCATTCCCAGTGTGCCAGTGGGAAAGTGGCTCTTGTGCAGTTGATCCAAGATGCTGCAATGGGCATTAATGTTGACTGTTTTTCCTTTATATTAAGGGTTTTTACGAGGAAACAAAGCAAATGAAAATGGGAAGTGTTTGCTGTCATGTATGGTCTGAATGGTAGTTCTGCTCTGGAAAAAATGCATTTGGTATATTCAAATATTCATGGAATCATAGGATCATGGAATGGTTTGGGTAGGAAGGGAATTTAAAGGTTATCTAGTCTAACCCTCTGCCATGGGCAGGGACACCTCCCACCAGCCCAGGTTGCTCCAAGCCCCATCCAACCTGGCCTTGGACACTCCCAGGGATCCAGGGGCAGCCTCAGCTTCTCTGGGCACCCTGTGCCAGGGCCAAGTCATGAGAATTCACTGAAGAGCTGGAGTTGATGATCCTTGTGTGTCCCTCCCAGCTCAGAGCATTCCATGAAACAAGTGCCAAAGCAGGACAGCAGCTGGATGCTCCAAGGCTCTTTATCCCCACACTGAGCACATTTCTTGCCCAGCTGCGTTGCAGTGCTGACCTCTAGTGACACACATCCCAGGAAAAGGGGAGAATTTGTTGGGATTAACCTCCCTTCCCTCCTCTTCCCCCCACTCTGACCTCCAAAAGTACTCCCCAGCCACTGTGGGCTCCCTGTTAATACATAGAGCAGATTATGAAGAAACTGGTACAATAACTCCAAAGCCAAGCAGGTCTTGAGACATTTAAGACAAGTAAGATATTTACATCAGTACCTAGTGAGGGCTAAACGCCTTCTCCTTGCTCAGCTCATGCCTGGAGGGGGTTTGCCATGGGAAATTACCCCATTTGCAGAAGTCTACCACAGGATTTTAGCAGGACACTCAAGGGTACAGAGAATTTGGGAACTGAAGAGATTTAGGAACTGAAAATAAAGCTCAATAAAACATTAATTCCAGGGTTACTGTTGTGTCACATGTGAAACACTGACCTACAGGTGACAGCATTAGAGGAGGAGCAAGGAGATGGAGGGGATGAAGAGCAACAGAAGGACAAGAAACTAATTCCCTCCATCCCCAAGAAAAATGCATCAACCCATAAGTGGGGGAAACTTTCCCCCTGGATCCTCAAGGATACACTTCCTCCCAAACCCTCCCCACCCTCAAGGGAAGCAGAAGTTGTGTTTGCTTAAAAAATGTCTGTGTGGGTCTCACCACCCTCCAAAGGCAGCACCCCATCACTGAAGAGTCCCAAACAATAGAGGTGCCAGTGTCCATTACAAGCTTTTATTGAAAAAGACCCAGAATTCACAAGTCTCCAAGGAAACAAAGCAACTGCAACAACCTGCTGGGCTCTCAGGGGACCCAGAAAGCACCAGCAAAAACCAGCACAGGCCAGGGCACAACCTGCTGTTTGTTCTCCTAAACTGTCCCCCAGAATCCAGAGACAACAACCTAAATAGTCCTGGTTTATTCCTTCCAGGACATGATTTTAGTTTCTCAGGAACAGGAAACAATGTTCACTGAAAAATCTCTTAAAACAAACTTTAAGACCACGAGTTCCAGGTCTGCTTAAATTACTGTAGGAAAAAAATTCCATATTCTACATGTAATGGAACATTTTTATTATAGTAAACTATTTCTCTGCAGTCAAACAATGTGGCAAAGGCTCCTGAGCATTTTGTGGCACACAGGCACTCCCTGGAATCAGCCAAGGAACCTATTCCTGCACACCTTGTGCTCCACAAAGCCACACACTCCTGCTTTTTAAGGCAAGATCAGCTTAGTTTAGGAATAATCTATCCAATTACCTTGATGCGTAATTAAACCCGAGCAAAATGCACTCTGGAGGAGCTCCCAGCAACTCCCAGCTCAGCCTTCCACCAAAATGATGGGAAAGGGCTGAGTTTCAGTGTGACACTGAAAACTGCTCCTGCTGGAAGCAAAATTCAGGTCTTGCATTTCACTCTTTTCACAGTTTTTAGTCAAAGCCTCCTAAAAATACAGCAAGTTTTCACATTATTCAGGACTCACACGAGGTTATTGCTATGTTACTGACCCAGCAGAAATTCCAGGGCTAGCCCTTCCTGAACTGGAATCCTCTCCAATATTCTCTTGGGAGTTTTTCCTCCCATTTTTCTAGAAGAAAAATGAAACAGAGCATTTCCAAGGAGTAACAAAGGTGTCCAAGGTGAGAGGCTGAACAACCCCCACCTCCACCAAGGCTCAACTCACAGCAATCAAATCCCAGTTTTCCCATTTCAGACACCAAACAGGTCCAGCCTTGGCTGCTGACTCAGCTACTCACAGAGACAGGAGGGTGTAGTAGGTACTCAGGGGTTCCAACAAGGAGCCAGGTGGTTCCTCCTCAGGATCTGTGTTAATTACCACAGTGCCAGGAGGAGCTCAGGCCAAGTATTTAAAACTAGGCTCTATTCTTGCAGCAAGGCACGGAGCATCGTTCTGCTTGTGCTGGGGGTTGTGTCCCAGGAAACTCAATGGAGTCCTGATTTTCCACAGGGACAAGCTGCTATTTCAACACGCTTCTGTGTGCCAGTGTTGATAAATAGGAAGAGTAATTGTCTGGTAGCTGCAAAAAAATAAAATTAAGACATCATGTATCACAAGAAGCTCCACCTCAACTGATTTGCTTTGCCAGCCATTGATTCATGCCCTTCATTAGGTTTCTAATTACCATTATTTCCGAGCACACACTCAGGATTTCAATCAGGGGTTGATTTGCTGGCTCTCAGAAACATCCAGGTTGTTAAAATAAAGATCCCATTGTTCTATCCCTACTTCTAAACCCCTGTTGTGTTATTGATACCTGAGCTCCCAGTTTGGAGAGGTATTTATTCCTTAAACTAAAGTCATCAGCTTTTGGCAGTAATTTAGCCAAGTCATCTTCATTTTGACGTCTGAGTCTCTCCTGATCTTCTGCTCTGGAAAAGAAAACTGGTTTAAGATATTTGTATTGAGGGGCAAAGCCTTGTGGCTGAAGGTTGATTTTTAACACCTGCAAAATATTTATGGGTATCAGACTCAGGGGCACTGGGTAACTCCAGTTCAACATAAAGAAAGAGAGAGGCTGTTTTCTGCAGTTTCCTTTTATTTGGATTCCAAGATTTCAGTAGAAAGAGAAACCTTTTGGGTTTACAATGTGCTCAGTGAGCTTCTGTAACAGCTTTTACTGGCTATGAAACAAGTTTCACCTCTTCAAATCAAGATTACAATACAAACAGAATCACTTGTCAAGAAGGCAATACGAGACTGCTCAGCAGTCTGCAGAATTCTTAAATCTCCTACAAAAAAAAAGGCAATTGGAGCATTTGTAGCTCTTTTTCCATGGAAGTGTTAGGGAGAAGCAGACCCCAAGCTGTAAACACAATTAAGACAGTGGTTTGCATTAAGACAGTGACAAAAGCAGCAAAAGTGACCCGTTTCCAAGCTCTGGATGAGCTTTATCACAGAACAAAAAATGCTGTTTTATGCAGAAATCTCCACCCCACCAACATGTGCAACACATAAAGTCTGACAGAAAATGCCTGAAGGTGAACGTGCCTGTCTCAGGTGGCAGACCACCAAGGCAGAGCTGAAACAGTGCAAAAGGTTCTAAACCCAATTAAAAGATGATTTGGCATTGGTTAAAACTAGTTACAAAGCTTAAAAGTGAGGCATTTCCTGCTCCCCCCCGATGGTCATGAATCTTCCACAGGACTACTGTGCAGGGTGCAAACTAAACACTGGCACTCTTCAGGGTGCCAAGGAGCTGAGCAGGGTCCCCACTTCGGGATGGCATTTGCTACTCAGCTTTCTTTTCTGCAAAAAAGGAAGTACTTATAAGGAAAATCAAGGAAATTCGGTACTAAAGATTACTGACAACACTGTTCCAAGGAAGTGGATCCCATTTTATTGAAACACCCTGCCCTGTTTCCACTGTAAAAATGGAAACTGCCCTGTAATCAATGACCCTGATGACAGATCTGAGCCCAGACTGAGTTTCACATCAGTGCTGTAATGGAGACTCAAGCCATGGCTTGCAGAGACAAACTCAATTAAAACTTTAAATCAGAGAGCAAGAGGAAGAAGCTGAGAGTGAGGGAGAAGTGACTGTAATGTAATTTCTACTGAAAAGAGATCTAGTTTTTAATGACCCTTCAAAAACTGGTCCAGGCTTCACCTGACACTAACCCAGCTGATGTTTGCTGCTGACTGGCTCAGGTACATGGTTTGAAGTAAGCCATAAAAACATTTCATGAGGCCACTGATGTTTATTGGGGTTTATACTTACTCAGAGGCAGCTGCCTTTTGCAGTTTTTCCCTTTTCTTTGCAGACCAGTTGAGATCACCACCTGCAGCAGGAGGAATGTGCACCTTCAAACCTCTGAAACTTTATATTCACAGATTCAAGTACAGTCAAGTTTGATATGAAAAAAAAATAGAGAGAGCTTTTTCCTAATACCAAACAACCTGCAGAGTATCCTCCACAGAATTCCAAAGTTTAAATTGCTCAAGGCAGCTGAAGGGACAGGTACCCTGAGAACTTCAGGAATTATGACACAAAATACCAAGAGAAGCTGACAAGACTTACCTGTGAGGTGATTCACAAAATACAGCATGACCACAGCTATCAGTGACACTGGAAGAGAAGAGGAACAGGTTGAGCTCACAATAATTGCACAACAAGGACAGAGGAACAGCTTTGACCTACAATCAGGTATCCACCAAGAGTTTTCATGACAGGTGGAACTGAGGGGAGGTTTTTGCCACCAGCATCTCTTCTGAAAACGCCACGGTGCTCAGAGTATGTGGTGATTCAGGAAAGATTCTTTTAGTTTTAGTTATATTAACAAACAGCCACTGTAAACATAGACTTAAAAAAGTATTATTTGCCTACCCTTTTACATTTTTCTTGAAACACTGAAACTGCTTACACCAAGTCAGTTCAAGAAAGCACAGAACACTTTACTAAGTTTGAGTCACTTCCAGCATTGCCCCAATTGGAAACTCTAAGAGAGGAGTTATTACTCTTTTGCAGAAAAACACCAAATAAAGCTTCCTGAATGCACAGACTCCATTTTCAATGTGTTTAATACTTACAGCAAACACAAGCACTGAAGAAAACTTCCAGAAACAAGTACCCTCTTGTGTCCAGAATCATGCCAGCTGCTATGGCAATAACTGCCAGCCCCAGGTTCTGGATGGACTGCATGCTGAGCACAAACACAGGGTTAACATTGGCTGCAGGTTTAGTTTTTTAAGGAAACCTCCTTAGTGGCACTGAACTAACAAGGGGATGAACTTCTCCCCATTTTTCTGCCATGTGACAGTCACGAGTCCAGAGTTTTGCAGAAGTTTCTGAGCCTCTCCCTCAGCCTCTCCTCCTGAACTGCACCAGCTTTTCTGCTGCACAAACCAGGGCTCACTGATGTGTTACAACAATTCCTTGGCTCAGGAGTATCAGGGCAGGGGCACTGCAGAGAACCATGGAAGGCTGTGGGTTGGAAGGACCTCAAAGCCCACCCAGTGCCACCCCTTCCACGGGCAGGGACACCTCCCACCAGCCCAGGGTGCTCCAAGCCCCATCCAACATGGCCTTGGACACTCCCAGGGATCCAGGGGCAGCCACAGCTTCTCTGGGCATCCTGTGCCAGGGCCTGCCCACCCTTCCAGGGAAGGATTCCTTCCCAATATCCCACCTAACACTGCCCTCTGGCAATGAGAAGCCATTCCCCCTTGTCCTGTCCCTCCATCCCTAGTCCCAAGTCCCTGTCCAGCTCTCCTGGAGCCCCTTCAGGCACTGAAATGCCTCAGTTAGGTCACCCCAAAGCTTCTCTTCTGCAGGCTGAACAATCTCAACTCTCCCAGCCTTTCCTCAGGGTTCTCCAGCCCTCTGATATCTTGATGCCCCTCTGGACCTGCCCAGCAGGTGAAGGAGCACAGACACACAGATTTAGGTACTCACAAGCCATAGGCAGTTCCCAGCTGGTGCTCTGGGACAACAAAGGCCACCATGGGCCACAGGGCACAGGCCAGCAGGGAATAGGCCACTCCCAGCAAGCACTGGGGACACAAGGACAAGCAAACACATGTTAGATGAGTTGCATTTCTGGTGCCAAGTTCTCATAAATTAACATATTGGCCTTCCCCTTACCCCAAAAGGGAAAAAAGAGCCCAAGTGACACTGCTTCCCATGTCACTCCAAATAAACATGCACAGTAATTTAGTTCTAGAGTAAGGAGTCTTTTCCACCCCAAAACACAGAGGATAATTCAGCATCTCCTCCACTGCTTGTTTTACCATATTTAGCTATAAATCTCCAAGAAATAGTTACCATTGCTATCCAGGGGTTCCAGAAGGTAAAAGCCAACATAATATGAGAAGCCAGTGTGGTTATGACAGCACATAAAACCCAGATGATGTTCTTTCCAAGTTTATCCACCAGAAGTCCAAAGACTGGGGACATGGGGGCTGATATGATGTACACAATGCTACAAGAAAATGGAAATTAAACAACTGAGCACTGCCTGGTCATGGGCAGCTCCATGGACCACAGTCCCTTGTTACCTGTGAGGCCATAGGGAAAAAAACAACCAAGAAATCTCAAACAACAAACTCAGGAATTCTGAATTCCCCAAAGGTCTGAGCACATGAAAACACTCAACATCCAAGGAAACAGTGACATAGTCAGAGCTGCTGGAATCACAGAGCAGCAAGTGTTGTCTTGTTAGGTTTTATTTGGTTGGGGTTTTGCCACATCACAAATTCATCCTCAAAGTCCAAAAATTCAGTGTTGTCAAACTGCTTTTATAACTCAGAAGAGAATCACTAAATATCAAAATAAAACCCTTCAGACAGAGCTTTGTCTTTCCAGTCTGAACATCTAAGAATTTTTAATAAAAACACACCCACACCTCCCAGTTATTCCCTGGGCCATGTGAAATCTAATTTATCCACTTAAAAAACAGTCACCACCAGCAGCAGGAGATCCCAAACCTCAGATACATCCTGCACCCCTAGAAAATGCCAGTGTTACTTATTAAATCCTACTGAATCAACCCCAATATACCTGTTAATTGCACTTGCTTCTTGAGGTGAGAATCCAAATTTCTCAATAAAGAAAACCCTGAAGGAAGAAAAGAAATATTTAGGAAAATGCACATTTGAAGGACATGGAATAAAAATTAAGTTAGACAAACTAAAACCACAAGAACCTATTTTACAAGAAAATTAAATATAGCTTTGACATAAATACTACAGATCCTCATTTATAATTAATTTAGGAGCTTATTATCAGACTCCACATATTTTTGTCTAAGGATTCAAACTACATTGAGGGAAAGATACAAAGCACATAACCAACATATAACCCAAATAATGAGACATTAATGTGTAAGTATGGCAGGAATTCTACAGGACACAAATTCCACACCTAAACTACAACCATGCTTTAAATCTCTATCTAGGGCTAATCAGGAAATAAAACACCCCTCATGCTTTTGAGTTCAGGCAACTCAGCCCACATCCAGCAATGGTATTTCCCATAAAGCTCAGCAGATAAATGCAACATTTTTAAGGAGTTAGTTCAAAGCCTGGCCAAATTCCAGGAGAAAAGCAGGGGAAAAGTGAGTGGCACTTACTTTCCAAGTCCAATGAAGGGAAAAACTGCAGCATAGTAACAGACACAGATGACAAATATAAGCCACAAGGACAAGGAGAAATCCTTCACATCCGTGAGCTTGATCACTTCACCTGAGTGGGGCAGGAGACACAGGGGCTCAGTCAGCACTGGCAAGTCTGGGATCCTCCAGGGAATAAACACCCAGGAGATCCCAAGGCACTGCTGAAGCACAGCCCTGCCACTGTCTGCTCAAAGCTCACACACTGAGAGCCACTTAGAACACACAAGTGTTAAATCAACAGTGCCACAGCCAAGAACAAAGTGGATGAGTTTGGAGCAACCTGGACTGTGGAAAGTGGTGCTGCCCAAGGCTGGGGTTGGAAGGAAACGAGCTTCAAGGTCCTTCCAACCCAAACCACTCTGTGATTCCATGTGCTCTTACTTGGATCTCAAATTTAGTTTGCTTTTAATTGCTCTAAATTCTCACCACACACACTGACAGCTCCATGTTTTTGCACACCTATAAAGAAAATAAGATCAAACCCAGCAAAACAAAGAGCCAGTGGCAACGGCACACATGAAACTGGTGTGAACTTTTATTTTTGTAAATAAAGCAGATGACAGCACTTCTGCCTGTTAAACTGGTGTCTACAACTTCCTACTGATATAAAAGCAAACTAAAAGTTCTGATTATAACTGTGAAGGTGTCAAGCAGCAGTCACTGCATTTCCCCCAGTGCAAACCTGCAGAATGCAGAGGAACTGGAAGAAGAGTCTGTTCCAGAACTCTGAAGCCCAAGGCAGGTCCAGCCCCATCACTCACCTGTTTTGCCTTGCTCTTTACAAAGGAGCTTCTCTGCTCTCCTGTCCAGGTAAGCCAGGATTAATGCACAGGTCAGTGAGAAAAGACATGTTACACCCCCTGCAGGAGGGAAAAGCCACAGGGTTAAGTGTAACTTGGCTTTAAAGCCCAAATAGTGTAGTTTTTGTTATACAAGTGATGTTTAACACTCACTTGTCTCATGTATAAGGCTCAACATCTGAACAACTCAAAGAGCAAGGTGTAAAGCTGAAGCCTGACACAACAAACACCTGCCCTGGGGTACAGACATGCAGCTCCATTTATTCCATTTAAAACACTCCCAGCACTCCCACTCAGCACAGCCAGGCTCCTTGTCTGTACAGAACACAACAGAAGCCAAGCCTGGCCTTGCTCCCAGCCCAGGGAACCTTTCCTTCATATTCATGGCTTTGAGGGAAAGGACACACATAACAGCTGCTGAAACTTCATTTTTGTACATCAGACAACTACACACCAGATCTGAAATCCTTCAGAAGACATTTCAAGTCTTGAAACATGGGAAATGTTTTATCTCTTTAAGACACAAACTTGAATTTGTCAGCCACAAAAATCCCAGAGCATTTTATCAGCTGCAGTGACCACACACTCTTGCAGGGAGACATGAACCATTGATACAAACAGTACCTGAATTGCTCTCCCTGGTCTCAAATACACTTGTCCTCTTTTCATGTGGTTAATAACTCATTAACATGCATGCTGTGCAAATCCAGGAACCCAAAACAGCAGGTGACATCAAAAGATTACTGACCTATCATCAGAGCTAAGCCCAGAGTGCTGGGACCAGTATGACCCAGGAGATCTTGAACTCTTGAGTAGATCCATCCCATGATATTCATGTTCACTGTGCTCCCCTAGGCAGAACAGACTCACGTGAAGAATAATTGATTTCACAATTATATTTATTCAAAAGGAACATCAGGCAGAACTGCTCATTGAAGGCAAACAAGTAAGATGCTCCACAGGGAACTCAAACCACCAGGAACAATGATAAAATCATTCCCTGCTGGTTTATAACAAATTAATCACTGTAACAATAACAAACCATCACAAATGAAATGTCATACAACTATTAGTGTTTCCATGAGGAGTCTGGAAGTCCCATAAAAGCCACCTCACACACTGCATTATTCCCAAGCTGAGCTGCATTTAATACATCAGAGCAAGCAGCATTCCCAGAAAGAAGCACTTCCTTCCCTCCTCCTTCCCCCAGAGGAGGGATCCATGGCTGCAATCCCAAAACTCTGAGCAGCTGATTTCAGCTCAGCTGAGATGAGGAACTGATGAGGAGCCCCAGCCTGGCCAGGCCCCATCCCCAGCTGTGACCAGCTCACTGCTCTGCCCAGGTGATCCCAAGTACCTGCAGGGCTTCAGGACAGGACAGGCTGCTGAGGAGCACCCCAAGCACGAGGCACAAGGCCACTGTGCACCCTCAGCTGGGCTGCCAGTGCAAACCCAGCCCAGCAGCTCTTTAAGTGGCTGCAACAAACCAAATGAGGGTGAGATGCAGCCACACAGTCCCCACCAGGACCAGCACCATGGACAGAAACACCTTCCACTAGCCATAAACACTGGAGTTTCTTAAAGCAGCATCTCAGCCTGGCCTTGGACACTCCCAGGGATCCAGGGGCAGCCACAGCTTCTCTGGGCACCCTGTGCCAGGGCCTGCCCACCCTCACAGGGAGGGATTTCTTCCTGATGTCCAATATAGATCTACCCCCATTCAGTTTGAAGCCATTCCCCTTGTCCTGTCGCTCCATCCCTTATCAATAGTATCTCTCCATGATTCCTGCAGCCCTTCAGGTTCTGGAAGGCCACAACTGAGTCACCCCAAAGCTTCTCTTCTCCAGCTGAACAGTCCCAGCTCCCCTAGCCATTCCTCCCAGCAGAGCTGTTCCATCCCTCTGGTATCTTGGAGCCTCCTCTGGACACACTCCAGCAGGTCCCTGTTCCACACTAAGAACATCACCAGCCTTCTGACAGGGTCTAAGAAATCTCACAAACCCATTTCCTTCTGTCTCCTTTGTCTATTCACCTCAAATCTTCTACATTTGAAATTTCATTTACAACTAAAACTCCCTGGGAAGCATGAGAAATGCTGTTTTTCACCTGCCTGCCTGCCAAGATGAGCCACACTCCTTAAATTCTATAAATTGAAGGAACAGTTGGACACTTACAACTCTGGCCATGCTGAGCTGTAATCCAAACACCAGGTTTAACTCCTTGCCTTTAAACCAGCTCACTGCATATGTGTTCTGGGCCACTGCCAAGGACTCCCCCCCTATTCTAAAAGAAAAGGAAGGACAAAAGCAAACACATTAATTGCAACAGGCAAAGCAACAAAGTCCACCAGCTGCTGGCAAGGCCAAAGTGACAGAACTTCAGAGAAATTTCAGTGTCTATAGGTAGATTTAATGCAGAGATACAAAGCAAAAGTCTTCAAAATTCCAAATAGAACTGCAGACTCTGAAGAGGAATTAAAAGTACCAGGTATCTCAAGTAGTGTAGGAGTGATTATAATTGCAAGACTTGCAAAGTCCTGTTTTTTGTTTCTAACTTTAAGTTACACCAGGAATGCCACTGAGGCTCAGCTTTACAGAGGCCTCAAAATCCAACCCTTTTGGTTCCAGGTGTAAACAAGGCAGCAGTTTTGTAGGACACCAAGGTGCTCCACCCCTCAGAGAGCACAAACATGCTCTTCTGGACTCACCCAAATATGAACCTGCCCATGTCCATCAGCCAGAAAGTATTAAAGAGTGCTCCCAGGGCAAATATTACCTGCCAAATAAATATTTAAGGAAAGATTACAACTGTGTAACTCAAGTATGGATCACAGAACTATCTTAAACAGGAACAAAAATGCTTTTCCCTTCCCAGACCTGCAGAGTGACTTCACACCCACCTCCTGTTCCTGCTTTTTGGCTTTGCTCTCCCTGCCTTATCCCAAATCCTGCTGGCTACACAATGCCCAGCCTGAAGCTGCACCCAGAAAACACCTCCAAGGCTCAAATCAGGCTTTAGCTTTATCATCACCCCCAGCCAAATACACCCACGTGAGAGTTTCAAACCCAAGAGGGAACAAATTTGGTTCCTTCACATTATTTCCCTCATTTCTCAACCCAACCGAACTCAGGGCTCTCCTCCCCTGCCTAATGAAACACACCCTGCTACAGAAGCAGTGCAGACCCAGCTCAGCCCTCAGCCCCACCTTTGCCCTTACCTGCCCAACACACACAAAGATGCTGAATATTATAGTGCCCAACCTGGAAGAAAAATAAAATCACTTAATGCACAGCTGGAGGCTTTTTTTCCTCTAAAACACTCTGTCACAGCTGCAGCAAAGAAACGAGGGGAGGCTGATGTGCAATAAAAGGTCTCTGGAATGAATTGTCCAGCTCAACAGTTTGCTTAAAGAAAAGGGAGAACAGGTGGTGTTTTTGGAGCCAATTTATTTCAGACATAAAGGGAAGGAAGATCATTTACTGGTGGAAATTCCTATTTAAATATATACTGTAACTTGAAAAAGCTTTGTATCATAAAGCCTAAAGTTCACGAGCACTTTTGGTCTCCCATCCATGGAACAGGAGTGACAGAAACACAACACTCACCGGATTCCAAACACTCTGTCTATGAGAAAACCTCCAAAGAAGCAAAGAACCACATTGGGCCAGGAATACCAGGCATAGAGAGCCATGAACTGGGCTGTGTTCACCTTCATGTCCTGCAGCACGGAGGGGGAATGAAAACAAGTGAATACCCATAAAACAATTGCAGGGACACAGGATAAGTCTCCAAGGAGAAACAAACACATTGTCTGACCTGGCCACTGCTTGTAATTCACGTAATCATGGAATCCCAGACTGCTTTGGGTTGGAGGGACCTCAAAGCCCATCAAGTGCCACCCCTGCCATGGGCAGGGACACCTTCCACCAGCCCAGGGTGCTCCAAGCTCCATCCAACCTGGCCTTGGACACTCCC
>JAWWEE010000010.1:1466547-1494191 GCA_035221455.1 Xenops minutus | reverse complement strand
CCCAGAGAAGCTGTGGCTGCCCCTGGATCCCTGGCAGTGTCCAAGGCCAGGTTGGACAGGGCTTGGAGCAACCTGGGACAGTGGAAGGTGTCCCTGCCCACGGCAGGGGTGGCACTGGATGCTACTGAAGGCCCTTCCAACCCAAGCCCTTGTGGGATTCCATGATCACTCCTGTATTGACCCAAACAATTGGTACTTAATTGGTGGTTTTCATGGCCTTGCACTTTTCATTTCCTGGCTCTCACAGATTTACTCAAAATCAGAAGTGTAACAGGAGGCCAGTGAAAGGCCTGGATGACAATTCCTGTCACAGACAGTATTTCTAGGCTTCAACTGGTTTCTTCTTGTTTATTTTTCCCTAGTTCCCTGTGGAGCTATTACAGCAAAATTGCCATTTGGCCAATCTTATGATAGACAGGTTTGTAGAAAACTTGTCTACTCTACACTCTCAAAACATAAGAGAATTATTTTGGCTTGAACATAACTTGCCCTTTTGTAAAAAGAAAAGGATCTGTCTCTGCTGACACTGAACATAAATGTTTCTCTTTAAAAAAGAATCCTGTCCTTGATTTAAAAATAATCAGAAGCCTTCAAAACCAAATTACCCTGAAAAAAATGAGCCACACTAAACCAACATACATATTTTTATGCCTACAGGCAAGGTCAGCCCAGCAATGCATCCGAAGATCACCTATCCTTGATTTATCCAGAGGAATATTTGGAGATAATTAAAAATAAGCCCTTGGGATTAATTATGGAGAATAAATCAAGTGATAATTATTGATGAGGGTAAAAAAGAAAGCCCTAAACAATTCAGTTAAAATCAAGTAACAGAGCTGGTTCTTAACTACAGCAAGATGGTGAAGATAAAAGTGGAAAAGTTGCACAACAAAATAAACTGACTTTTGTCCAAATTCGTTGTATTATATTACAGTCATCTGGTAGTGATTATGAGCCAGTGAGGTCTGTTCTATACAAAGGGTATGGAAATAGCCTTCAAATATGAAACAAATTAGGAATAACTGGCTTCTAAACAAGCATTTGATGTATGAAAAAAGAAAATGCAAACCTCAGAATGCTTTTTAGACCAGCTGCCTGAAACAACCCTGGTTTCCAGTTCCAAAGGATCCAAGTGAGCTGTGACACAAGCGTGACACAAACAGCCTCACGATCCCAGCCTGGGGAGACTTCCCAGAGTGTCCTGGTTCCTGAAGGGGGACAGAGCAGGGAAGAGGGAGAGGCTCAGTGACATGGGGCTGACACCAGCACCATCCCCTCTGAGCCTGGACCAAGTGAACTGGGATGAGGGAAAAGTGCTGTTGAAGGACAAAACTTACACACACCACATCGTAATGAACTAGAATGTATGGAACCATGGGATGGTTTGGGTTGGAAGGACCTTAAAGCTCAGCCAGTCCTATCCCCTGTCAGGGGCAGGGACACCTTCCACTGTCCAACCTGGCCTTGGACACTCCCAGGGACGGGGCAGCCACAGCTTCTCTGGACACCCTGTGCCAGGGCCTGCCCACCCTCACAGGGAAGGATTCTGTCCCAGTACCCCACCTATCCCTGCCCTGTGGCAGTGGGAAGCCATCCCCCCTGTCCTGTCCCTCCAGGCCCTTGTAAACAGTCTCTCTCCATCTTTCTTGTAGCACCTTCAAGTCCTGGAAAGTTATAGGGAGGTCACCCTGCAGCTTCTCTTCTCCAGGCAGAACAACCCCAGTTCTCCCAGGCTTTCCTCACAGCAGAGCTGCTCCATCCCTCTGACCAACTTGGTGCCTCCTCTGGACCCCTCCAACAGGTTGGAACACTCACTTCAGCTCCTTTAGTCCAGTCTTACATGTTGTAGAGCTTCATTTTGCTGTCACACATGATTCTGAACCAGCATACCTTGAAGCCTGGCTGTTGGGAGGATGCTCTTCCAGCTTTTAAGGGTCAACAAACCCCAGAGCTTAAAATAAATACCTTTTCTAAATGTTGTGGAAGCAGCAATAGCTGTGCTTATACATGTTTACAAACATCCCCCCAGCCCTGACCTGGACCTGTTTGGCATCTGGGCTTTTGCTTTCCGGAGTTAAATTGTTTTGTAAATTCAGAGTCAGGTTGAATCAACAGCAAATTACAGCAGCATAATATCTGCAGAAACCTAGGATATTGCCATGGAATGTCCCTCCTTTGTGACACAAGTTCCCTGCCCTGGGCACACTAATCCTCCCCTCGGGAGGAAGGAAATAGCCCTATCACTGCCCTCGGGGCTGACGGCGAGGGCAGGAAAAGGAGGAGGACAAGAGGGAAATGGAAGTGCACAGAAAGTCAGGGATGGGTCAGCGCCTCAAGGCTCAGCTCTGAGCCTCAGGGACTTGTAGGCTTTTCCAACAGCAGTGACAAAACTGGATGTACAAGGTTTTACCTCTTTTGAAGCTCTTCCCTCCCATTTGAGCCTCTGAGCTGCTGCCAAACCCAAAGTAGCAAAGCTGTGAGAGTGAAGGCTCTGCGCAGGGTGGGTTTCATCCTTCCCTGGAGCAGCTGCAGCTCACGGGAGCGGGAGGAGCTGCTCCCTCTCAGCCTCCCTACATCCTGCACGAAGCTTTCCTCACCGCAGATCCCTGCTCCACCTCGCTGCTTGCCTTCCATGGACCCTGGACCCGCGCTTCCTCTGCTCCCGGGAATCCTCAGGGCTCATCCTGCATCCCGACTGCCGCTGCAAGGGCATGAAATGAACATCAGGAAACCATTGGCACTGCCCAAGCCCCTCCAGTGTCAGCCGAGGAGAATCACCCTTTGGATTTCATTTTAAGAGGAATATTGGAGCTGTCATCATAGGGAGGATAAAATGAGAAAAGGCCGGATCTTGGTTTCTTCCAGCTAAACAGAAAATATCAAACATGGCAAGCATCTCAATACGGAAAAAAATTAGCCTTCTCCCTCTCCTAAATTCTGCACCAGACAGGGACACCTTCCACTAGTCCAGGTCTCTCCAAGCCCCATCCAAGCCTGGCATGTGTGATACATGGATGGGAAGACACAAACTCTTAATTACAGAATATATTTCAGGAAGGAAAATCATAATCACCAACAAAATCAGGGCAATTTATTGAGCGGGGTGGCACAGAAAACAGTGTAATAAAGAATGATATTATACCTCTGTTGTAATAATTGCAATAATGTAAAAATTGTAGTAATTTCCCTCACTGAGGAAAGCCTCAGAAATACTGAATTTGAAGTTCTATGAAGAAGCATTACCGTAATAAAAAGAGACTTAAAGCTCCACAGGAGACAGTTTGAGTCTTTAACCATAGTTCTGACTCACTTCTTTGAGGTCCCAGCCCAGAACTATGCCCCAATACACATCCAGAAGCACAAAAATAGACTCCCAGCTGCACATGCAAATCACTGTCTGCTCCATGGTCACAGAGCAGGTCATGAAACCCAGCATTTTTTAACACAGGAAGTGTTGCAGTCTTTTACATTTTACCACATTGAGTCTCTCCAAAAGAGATGCTTCCAGGAGTAACAAGGCAACAAGCCCACTCGTATCCCAGAAATCATCTTAAGGGAATCTGGCTGCTGTCTCCGTTCATTTTCTTCACGTTAGAAGAGATATGACCACAGTGGTTCCAAAAAGCTTCACTCAGTGAGATTTATTTCAGGGAGGAATGCTTCCCTCTGCTTCTTGTGCACAGCACTTGGAATATTTCAGCTGTGTCCCGGGGAAAGCACGTCTGGGTCTGCAGGAGCCTCTGTAATTTTGGGAAGTGTTGAGTTGTTGTAACGCTGAGAAGGAGCTAACTGCGCTTCTCCAAATAATTACCTGTATTTGCTCTGATCTCTGCCATTCCCAAGGCACTCCTGTCTGGAGCAGCAGGCTGGGGCACTGGGATTGTCTGAGGGTCCCCAGCCCCTCCAGAAAACCCTGCCTGCCCTTGGAACCCCCGATCCCTCTTAACATCCCCAGCTCCCCTTGGACAGCTCCTATCCCCTCACAATCCCCAGCTCCCCTTGGACCACTTGTGTTCCCTCAGAATCTCCAGCTCTCCTAAAACAATTCCTGTTCCCTCAGAATCCCCAGCTCTCTTAAAACAACTCCTCTCCCCTCACAATCCCCAACTCCCCTTGGACCACTTGTGTTCCCTCAGAATCCCCAGCTCCCCTAAATCTGCTCCTATTCCCTCAGAATCCCCAGCTCCCCTTGGACAACTCGTGTTCCCTCAGAATCTCCAGCTCTCCTAAAACAATTCCTGTCCCCTCAGTCTCCCCAGATCCCCTCAGTCCCCCTCAGGTCCCTCTGGCTCCCCCCAACTCCCCTAAATCAACTCCTGTCCCCTCAGAATCCCCAGCTCCCCTTGGAAAATTCCTGGTTCCCCTCAGAATCCCCAGCTCCCCTAAATCAGCTCCTGTTCCCTCAGAATCCCCAGCTCCCCTTGGACAACTCCTGTCCCCTCAGAATCCCCAGCTCCCCTAAATCAGCTCCTATTCCCTCAGAATCCCCAGATCCCCTCAGTCCCCCTCAGATCCCCTCAGTGCCCCTCAGAACCTCCAGCACCCACCAAGCCCCCCAGCTCCCCTCAGACAACTCCTGTCCCCTCAGTCCCCCCAGCTCCCCTCAGACAACTCCTGTCCCCTCAGTCCCCCCAGCTCCCCTCAGACCACCCCCAGCCCCTCCCAGGTGCCCCCTCAGAGCCCCCCTTTCTGTCCCCCCGCAGCCCCTGTGCCCCGCTCCCCTTCCCCGTGCCCCGCGGGCAGGAGGGAGGGCTGAGGGGAGGGCAGGGCAGGGGAGGGGAATGGAGAGGCGGCCGGGCCGGGCCGGGGCTCTCCCCTCGCCGCAGCGGGACGGGCCCCGCTATTAGAGCGGGCTGCGTGCGGGGCCGCCCCACTGCCCGCCGCCTCCCGCACCTTCCCGGGGCTCCGCACCTCCTCGGGGCTCCGCACCATGCCGCCCTCGTCTCCCACCGTCCTGCTGGTGCTGCTGGTGCTGCTGCCCGGGCCGGGCCCCGCGGAGCCGGCGGCGGGCCGGGCGCTGCCCCCGGGGAGCCGGCGAGCGGCGGCCGCGGCCAGGCTGGCCCTGCACTACCGCAACTCGCAGGCGGCATCGCCCGCCGCGCTGCGGGCGCTGGGGCAGCTCCGCAAGGCCACGGTGAAGGTAAGGGCGATGGGGAGCTGGGGCAGGGGGGGAAAGTGCGAGGAGCGGTAATTGGTGTGGTGCTGGTGTTATTAGCGACAGCCGAGGGTAGCGCCGGGCACCGGGAGCCCTCCCGCTCCTCTGAGGGGCCGCTGTGCCGCTGCCTGTCCCCTCAGGGGCTGCTGTGCCATCACCCCTTCCTCAGGGACACCCGGTCCCCTCAGGAGCTGCTGTGCCATCATCCCATCCTTAGGGACACCCGAGTCCCCTCAGGGGCTGCTGTGCCATCACACCTTCCTCAGGGACACCCGGTCCCCTCAGAGACACTCGATCCCCCTCGGGGCACCAATGTCCCATCATCTCTCCCTCAGGGACACCCACCCCCCCTCAGGGGCTGCTGTGCCATCATCCCGTCCTCAGGGACACCCGGTCCCCTCAGGGTCTGCTGTCCCACTATCCCATCCTTAGGGACACCGGGTCCCCTCAGGGGCTGCTGTGCCATCACCCCTTCTTCAGGGACACTCGGTCCCACCATCCCTCCCCTCAGGGACACCCGGTCCCCTCAGAGACACTCGATCCCCCTCGGGGCACCAATGTCCCATCATCTCTCCCTCAGGGACACCCGGGTCCCCTCAGGGGCTGCTGTGCCATCATCCCATCCTTAGGGACACACAGATCCCCTCAGGAGCTGCTGTCCCACTATCCCATCCTCGGTGGACACCCAGGTCTCCTCAGGGACACACGGATCCCCTCAGGACACCAATGTCCCACCATCCCATCCTCAGGGACACACAGATCCCCTCAGGACACCAATGTCCCACCATCCCATCTTCAGGGACACACGGATCCCCTCAGGACACCAATGTCCCACCATCCCATCCTCAGGGACACACGGATCCCCTCAGGACACCAATGTCCCACCATCCCATCCTCAGGGACACACGGGTCTCCTCAGGGACACACGGGTCCCCTCAGGGACTGCTGTCCCACCACCCCTTCCACAGACCAAGAGCTTCATCTAAAAGCAACGCAGCTCCCATCAGAAAACACGCCTTTATCTTCCAAAACCCGCGTCCAAGTGAGGTGACAGAAAGGGGCAGGAGCAGCCACAAGGACAGCCTGTGCAGGATGCTGGAGTGGTCCCGGACCCTGAGCCCCAGGATGAGCTCTGTGCCACACAGCCCGTCTCTTCCTCCAGGTTTGGGGCAGTTTTACAGCTTACTCAGTTTCTGAAAGTAAGGGATCAGGCAAAAACTGCTGAGGAATGTTTGTGCCGGGCTGTAGGTCCTGGGAGGAAAGCACTGCCTTCCTGGAAAGCTGAGGGGAGGGGATTTAAATGCAGTCCTGTGGTGCTGCTGCTGGGCATGTTCCCTAAAGAGAGGGCTGCTTGGTTTGGATTGCCAGTCCAAGGAGCACTGGATTCCACTGGATCCTTCCCATGGCTCTGGAGATCTTACAACACTTGTCCTCCAGCATCTGCACGGCATGTACGATCCAGCCCCTCGCTCCTGAAACTGGGAATAACACAGTGTAGTGTGAAATGTTCCCTTTCAAGAAAGAAGTTCTGAGACAGCTTAAAAAGCTTAGGATGTGCTGTTGCAGTCTTTACAACATCAAACTTGATCCTCAGTCTTTCTCATATATCCCACCTGGCAGCAGTTCCAGAACAATTTGAAGCCTGTTTGAGCTGCACATGATATTCAACAGATCAAAATAGTTTCCAAGTTAATCTGACAAAACACCAAACACTGTGTAAAAGCTCACACTTTGGTGTAATGCAAGGCTGAAAGACAGTGTTAACCATGCCTGGCAATCCTGCCACGGATTTACCTGGACCCACAGCTTTCAGGTAACTCTGTTCTCATCATCATTCCCAAATATGTCACTCATTTGTTAGGTGGTGAGCATGGACATGCTCGTGGGACATTCAGGTTTCCTCTGAAATCCCTGCAGACACCTGTGACAGGAACCTTTTGCGTTATTTGGTAACACAAACGGCCAAGTGCTCCCTCTGTATTTCCCGGGGCACTTTGCATATGGATATATTTACACATAGAAATGCTTGTGCCTGGCTGAAGAACAAGCTGGCAGCACTGCAGTTCCCTGGGGGAGAGATACCAGTAGGAAGAGGTTGATGCAGATCCCCTTCCCAGCTGAATATTTGTGAGTTACTTTGGGTTGTGGGAAGGGAAAGGGATTCTTCCAGCTCCCATCAGCCAACTGCCTCAATATAGGAAGGAAATTAGATGGTTTGTTATAGAGAAGTGAAATTTCTCATTTCCTCCCAGCTGTGGATGAAGAGCTCACTGTAACCACTCTCTGCAGTTTATTTCCCCTTTTTCTTTACACCCACTGTGAAAAAAAGGGGAGAAAAGTACTAAATGTGGTCACTTCCTTCTTTCCTGTCCTCCACTGGGAAAAAATGAAAAGAATTTCCTGGAAGGAATGTGCTGTATTAGGTGAAGGCAAGAGACAGAAATGTGGGGGCTTGGGGTTTATTTGGTTTGTCTGAGTTTTAATAATCTTTTTCTAAGAAGGCAAATTTCCTATTGGTTACTACATTACTGGATCTCATAAACCAGGATAATTTTATCATGGAATTTAATAATAAGCATTGTAATTTAAAACTAACATTATTAGCCTGCTAGCTGGTGAAACTGTGGTAATTGGAAACAGGGCTGGAGACAGTCCCCACTCTGTTGATGGGAAGGATCTTTCAAGTTCAGGTAAAATGAGACTTCAGGGCTTTTCTTTCCTGGCAAAAAAATAGCAGAGATATGCCAAACATGGAATAATTCCTACCTTGCTGGTTGCTTTTTGTTGTCCCTTCTATTTTCTTCAGCGAAGATCCTCTAGAAAACAGCAGCTCATGGAACTGTTGACAGCTGCACTTTAAAATACACTTTTGGTAAGAAAAGGCTTAGTTTGTGTCAGCTGAAGATCCCAGGATTCAAGAGGGAAGCTTTCAAAACACTGATGTAGCAGCTTCCCATTCCAAGCTGTCCTACAAATCATAATTTAGGAATAGGAGGGTGAAGGGTAAAGGTAAAACCAGGTAATCTTGTGGCTAAACTGCATCATTTGCTGAAATTGAACTAGAAAATCCCATTTTTCAGATGGATATTTCTCCTCATACCCTCACCTAGACACAAACCAGTGCAATACCAAACTCTGGTCCTAATATTTGAAGTCAAATAAAAAATGTTACCCTCCCTTAGAGAGGGAAAGGCAGAACCCATGGCAGGGACAGCTCTCCCTCCTCTGCACAGTGCCAGCTTTTCCATGCCTAACAAACTGGAACCAGGAAGAAATGATGGTGGAAAAGCCAGAGGGGAAGAGAGGGAAACCTGCAGCTGGGGGTGAGAGAGGGATCCCCCTTTCTGTGAGAGCAGTGCAAGCTGAGTGTAAACTGATGGCAAACTGATGGCAAACTGATTGTAGACTGACTCCCTCCTTTGGGACCTGCAGTGAAGCTGCTCTGAAGTTGCTGGTTTGGCCTCCACAGCACCAAAAATCTGTCATGAAAGCTACAAGAATTTGGAGCCCGGAAATACAACAACCCCGTGACCCAGATATTCAGTGGAAAAATGAATTACTCACTTGTTTTCTTCTCTTTTGGACACTTTCATCTTTGGCTGCTTTCAGATATGCCTGAGCTCCAAGGAACTCACACTCTGGGATGGTTTACAGATGATAGAGGGAAATAAATGGGAAAGAAAAGTGATTTTTTTCTTCAAAACTATGAATATTTTGTAAATTTATGATGGTTTCATGCCAAATGGACCTTCTCCCCGGTGAGCTCCAAGGAGCCCACCCAGCTCAATCTGTATTTTAGCTGTGTAGCACCACTTAAAAGCTTTCTAGGCTGTAGTAGTACAGTAGTAGTAGTACCTACTAGCAGTACTGTGGTGGAGTTGGTGCAAATGAAGAGAGAATACCTGCTTCAAAACCACAGAGTTTATTCTTTTCAAGTCCTGACTATTTCAGGTTCTCTCATCTGCAGTGATGGCCCCAAAAGGAGTAAGTCTGGGTCACTGTGCTTAAAAATACCCAAATTTGGTCAAATTAAGAATGTTACAAACCATTGCAATAACACCTCTTGTGTAGCTTTACAATAATTAGAAACTTAGTCTTAAGTGCAGTGATTATTGTGAGACATTAGACGACTCTTTCACATCATTTCATTTAATTACTGATTCTTTGGCATTTCAGAGTCAGTATTTGCCATTTTGCTGTGCTGAGTGTCCCCTCCTGTCACAGTTTCTGTCATTTTGAGGACAGTATTTTAGGCAACACACAAAAAGGGGCAGGAGAAGGGGAGAATGAGGAGGGAAAGAAGAAAGGAATTAAAAAATCTGAGCTCATCCTGTTTCCTCCACCCCTTTCACGGTGGGATCTGGCTCCAGCTCCACACTGGTCTCGCCTCATCCTAAAGCTTCAGGAGGGGGTTTTATGAAAGTAGAACAAGTGACTAAAGCAATTCATCCTCTTTCCTGCAGTTTACAACTCTGTGTAGGCACTCCAGGCAGGTGGGTAGGGGACTTTGCCCACCTTATGCTGTTAATAACTTCCTGGGAGGAAGGGGATGGGCACAGGAGGGCCCAGGGCTAGAGGAACACAAACTCTGTTTGCTTTGGGTCCTGCTCTGCACTCTGCTGCAAACAGCCACAGCTCCCCTCCTGCTCCTCTGAAGGGCACCACATCCAAACCCCAGGGAAGAACAAGTCAGTGCTCTTGCACTGAGAAACACACACATTTCAGAGCTGAACCTAAAAGTTGGCAGGGAAATAAAAGACTGCCTATGAAATAAAGAGCAGATAATGCAAATACTTGTTACTGGGCTCTGCTCTTACACAACTGAATGAGGTAATCCCAGGGAAATGAGTATTTTTCATGGCCAGCATTAAAAGAGAGTGTCTGTTTCAGCCTGCTTGGAGCTGAAATAGAAGATCCCCCACCAAAAGGCCCCTCTGTAAACTGAAATCCTCAAGTTAAAAAAAAACCCAAGTCTAAGAAAATGACAGATTTCCAAGGTGTGCATTTCTAAGGCTTTCCTGGTGTTTTGTCCTCCTGGCTGCTTCCCAGCAGCAAGGGGGATTCTTTTCTTTTTCCTTAACAAGTAGAATCTTGGAAAATGGAAGGGGATCCTTCAGGGCTGGTATTTTCAGGGCAAACCAGAGCAGACAGATCAGAATCTTGCAGCAAACTTAGTCTTTTTCCAGTCACAAATGGCCCAAAGTTTAGATATTAAATAAGCCTGTGCAATTCCTGTTCAGCTGTGACTCAGAGCATTGGATTCATTTAGATATCCAAGGGCACTCTGATAGCTTGTACAAAAATACCTCCTTGGACCCTGAACACTCACTTGTCATTTATTATTTGTAAAGCTACTCTGTATCAGTCTGCCCCCTGAAGGACTTCCAGCTGGATTTTTCCTCCTGCCTGTCTCTGGGAGGAAAGACTTTATAACACCCCTTGATGAACACAGTACTTACTGTTTCCCTCCTCAGTGCTCATCACAGAGCACGGGGCTTTAGTTCCACTGATGGCTCCCTCTCTTCTCTTCCAGGACATCCCAGACTCTGGCCACAAGTACTACCTGCAGTTCAGCACAGAGGACTACAGGACTGGGGTGAGTGAGTGTGTGCTCCCCTGTGCTTCTCCTGACCATGTGCATGAAATGAACTCCAGCAGCTCCGAAACAGGGACATCCTTGAGCTCAGTAAACAGATCTTTCCCTGTGGAAAGACCTCTGTGCTCCTCCCTGTCTGTCTGGCAGGTGCTTTGCTCTGAGGAGCACCTGAGTGACCATCAGCCCTCAGTCCTGAAGGATTTCAAGTCACATCAGGCAATCAGGGGGCTGAGTGAAACTTCACAGTGGCCCAAGCTCAGTGGCATTTGACAGCATGGTCCTCATTATCCACTCTGCTCCTTATTATCCCACTGTAGCTCCTGCTGTCCACACCACACCCTAAAACGGGAATAATGAGTTGGCAGCTTTGTGTTCTGTTCAATTACAACCCCCTGCACTCACTCTGTCACAGCTGTCACCAGCAATTTTACTGCCCTCTTCCTTCACACACATTGTGTGGAATTCAAATTATTTTCAGAACTTAATATGAAGCATTAGATTATTTTTGTGTCAAGGCTGAAGTATCATACAATGAAAATCCCTGTTATCAATTAATGTTATTTCTTAGAACTCTCAAACATATTTCCAAGATGGCTTAGTGCACTAAAAACTAAAAATTTCTGTTAAGTCCCTTTGCCTTGTGGTTTTAAACCATTTACTTTTCTTGGAAAAAAATAAATTATATCCTTCTAAAGACTTTCCTGACCCTTGAACAGCTTCATACAAAGGATGAGTTGCTGAGAACTAAACTCTTGATTAAAGGTAACAGTTTGAAACTCTCCCTTGGCAGGAAGATGCTGGGAGCTGCCTGGCCACAGTGTTGTATCCAAAGAAGAAGTCCCCTCCTGTTGTCACCATCAAGTGCTCGCACACCAAAGACCAGAATGAAATCCAGGAAGAGGACAACAGACTTTACCAAAGAATTAGGCAGCAAACCAAACCAATAACTGGAAGCAATATTCCAGGTACACTCCTCCAAATAATCAGCTGTATTTCATTTTATCCCAGAGCACTTTGAAGAACACAAACATACATGCACCTGAAGGAGACACATCTCTTTACAGCAGCACCCTGAAACCATCGTGCGGTCAAAACCATTCCACCTTCTAGGGTTTCTTTGGCAGAACAAAACCCCCCTGCATTTAACACTGGCAGTCAGCACCATCTTGTGAAGGTGGTTCAAGTTTAAAAGCAAGTCCACACCTTTTTAAAGTCAAGTAAATGCAGAATGTGCTCCAGAAATAACAACTGCCCTAAGCCACACACCTCCCAGCTGTGGCTGGAAATTCACTGGGCATGACTAACAGAACTTTTCCATGCTGGGAACATTCCATCTTTTCCTCCCAGATAGGTAAAGAGTTCCATTATTGTGGATTTTGGGGTTTCTAGCCCGTTGTGGGGCCCCTGGGAAGTGTCTTTTGGCAATATCTGCAGGACTGCCATGGGACTGCAGGTTCAGCATCCCTCTCCTCCCTCTTCCCTGTGACACATTGCAGGGAGAGTCTCATCCCAGGACTAGTGCTGTGCCAGGCAAAAGTGCTCTGTGGTTCCTCATTTTTCAGCTGAACAGCCAGAATTAATATTTTTTCTGTTTCTGTGTGCCCTGCAGACAGCTATGGCAACATTGAGCCTGCCTTGGAGCCAGCCTGGGCTCTGGCTGTCGCTGGGAGCAGCTCCATCATGTGGGAAAAGTCAACAGAGGACCTGGGATACTTCCTGGCACAAGTGAAGTCGGTGAAGCAGTGGGTGAGTGGGGCAAAAGCAGCACAGAACACACCAGCTCTCACAGCTCCAGGGGGTGTGATCCCCCAAACCCCAGGGCCTTCCCATCACCACCATCTCCACCTCTGGAGCACTTTGTCCAGGTGTTGGTGGGAAAATTTTACTCATTTGGACAAAATTTGGTTTTCCTTGTTGCACAAGTGGCTTGTGCAGGATCTGCAGTTCATCATCCCCACACTGAGTCACTCCTCACACCCTCTGACCCCAGCCATGCTCCTACCTGGCCAAACTGCCTGGCTGGGGAACAGCTCTTACACCCCCAGCACATCCAGCAGCAGCTGCCAAAGCTCTGTGTCCCTCAGCCAGCTCTGATCCAGAGCAGGGTCCTGTTTTTGCTCCACAGCCATTCAGCACGAGATTTCTCCGAAGGAGAGATTAACAGGTAACATTCTCCAATCTATCTGAGGGTTAAACTCAGTTAATTAGCACCTGAGCCAGCCTGGTTTCGAGGCAGAGACAGCTCAGCTGCAGAACCACACAGCAGTCAGTGCCTTCAAGAATTCCGTGCAGGAAGTGCTCCTAATTCCCTGTCTTTCCATGGTCAAAACCCATGTCACTGCAGCCAGCAACCACAGCCAGCAAGCCCTGCTCACCTCGAGCCCTAAGCGAGCTCAGGGCAGCCAGTTAAACCAGAGCACACATTCAACTGCCACAGTCTAACTTGTGTTCTTGAGAGCTCTCTTTTTTCCATGCCCAGATGAGGAAAGATGATTTCATCGAGTTTGACTACACTGTCCTGCTGCATGAAATGCCCACACAGGTAAGGGAACACCTGGGTAGTCCCTCCTTTGCCCCGGAGCCGGGCAGTGCCAAGGTGCTGGAACCTGTGTATTCCCAATCCCTCCTGCAGGAGATGGTTTCCTGCCACATGCGCCTCACGTGGCTGCCCGGGCGCCCTCTGAAGGTGAAACACTTCTGTGCCTCGGAGCACCGCGGGCCCGAGGATGGATCGGGGCTGGGATCGGGATCAGCAGCCGGGCTCTCAGAGGAAGGGGGAGCCAACTTCTGAGGGACACCGTGAGCTGGGTGGATTCCAGGGAAAACCCTCGTGCTGCCAGAGCTGGAGCCGGGATCGTCTCCCACACAAGTCCGTGCATTGGGATGCTTTCACTCCCCTGTCTGTGCCAAAATCAATCACTTCTCAAACTGCAAGACTCAAGTTCTAGAGTTCTGCCTGAAAACTTTGCTACCACGTATATCCACAGGTGACCATACCCGAGTTGATTTCATGTCACTAATTAACTGTTACCTAGAGTTTGTAAACAAAGTTAATATATTTGGATAGAAATCTCGAGGAAAGTATTAATCTGTCATTAAGAACTATTTGCCTACTAATTGTTTTGGTAATTTTTTGGGATGGAATCATGCTGATTTTTAACTCACATCTCCAATAAACCAAATACCATCACTCAGGGCCGAGGCTGGGTTTTCTTTCACTGTGCTGTGTTGGACCCCAAATTTCCACCTTCTCTGTGAACTCAAACCAAACAGTCCTGCAGAGGCAAGAGGGCTCTCTATGGATGAATTCCCATGTTTAGGCTTGGCAGGACACTCACTAAAGAACAATTCCTTTAGTTCCTGCCCTGTTCTATTCCCATCCTAAACACCACAAAGTCATGGGTTTGTCATTTGCCACCAAATTCTCCAGTTGGGTTCCCAGTAGATCCACCACCATCCCACCTCTGCTCTCTGAGATTGTGCCAAAGTGTCCCAAATTCACCTTTTTTCCTCCATTTGCCAGATTCCTGCCAGGATAGATTAAATCCTTACCAAGAACATCACCTTCCTGAGGGAAGCAGGTGCTGGCATGGCTGTTCTTTGGAATTTGGGCTGGTTTCCATTATCCTTGAGCTGTTCTCAGTAACGACGACTCCAGGATTTCACATGGCAGTTTTCCCTGGATGTATTTAGGCTGGGTCATGTTAACCCATCAAATTTCAGCATTTTCCACATGTGTATTAAATCCCATTTCCCAACCAAAGCTTTTTCTCTCATCAGGCATCACAATAAATTCAGGGAAGCAACATCCCACATCCTCCTGGTCATTTCTTCTGTGCTGGTAAAACATTTCTCACCATCAAAAGTATGAAACCAGGGCTTAGAATTTCAACATTTCTTAAGGAAGCTGGTGATTAAAATATTTTTTGGAATTAAGACAAGTAAATAGGATGGACTTTGCACATTAGGGCTCCACTTTAGTTTCCTTACCTAGTTTTTGCCACTGCTCTGCAGAAGATCAGGCTCCTCTGCCTTGCCAGGTTGCTGTTATTTCAACTACTCACAAGCAACACCAACTTGCAGCAGTTAAAAAACTCCACAGGAACTTCTGGACAAGTAGCAAAGCTGTTGGAACTCCAAGGCAAAGTTGCCCCTGGCTACTTTTAGCCCAAGATTTCAGCCTAAAACCTAAAATCATACAGCCAAGTTCTTGGGGTTTTGGTTTTTTTCTACATTTGTGGAGAGCCAGCACATGTGGCAGCACCAAGAGCCAGGAATTCACATCAGCACTGGCCTGAGCAGGACATAAACCCCATAAACAAAATCACAACCACCCCATTCCTTTCCTGTTTCCACACTGCTTTTATAAGACAAGGCTGAATTTTGGTAAAAGGTTGCTGAAGAAAACCTCCCAATGTCTGACAACCTGCAGGGTTTTTCTGGAAATGAATTCCAGCTGAGCATTTGACAAGGAAGCTGTGAATGCAGGGGAAGCAGGGATTTGTCCCACAGCAACAGCACATGGATACCCTACATCACACCTGAGTCCCCTTAGCATCTCCATGCCCTGCAAATCTGTTCCCAAGGTGAAAAGAAGTCCTTTTCCCTGCCTGTCTGTGAGGGCTGAGGAGAAGCCTGGCTGCTGCACTTCTGGGAACCAGCAAGCCCAGTGCTGTGCCAGGAATGTCGCTGGTTTTGAACTGGAACTTCATCCCTGTTTACTGGAAGTCTGCAAAAACACTGCTAAGCTGAGTAAGGTCAGGGAGGGAGAGAGAAAATTCAACGTGGAGCTCCTGGCAGTAATTAAAAATTGAGAATTACGGGAATGTCTCCTCTTTCCCATGTAACTCCAGGGTCCTTGTTTTGTCTGCAGTGAGTCAGCAGGATTTAGTCAACTGATTCCCGTGTTGAGCGTTGGCTGCGACACGGCCCCGGGATTGGGAGATTCTAGGAAAAGAAATCTTTGCCTTGGTTTCCTAACAAGGAGCCAAAAGCCAAGTCCATACAGTGGATCCACATCACCAAGCCCATACAGCAATTCCACGCTGTTCCCAGCTTTGGGAAGGGTTAGCTCCTACCAACATTCTTGCCAACTCTTCTTGTGCTGCCCATGCAAGTGGCTGTGGTGACAAGGCAGTGGCACATAGCAACGGCCTTGCACAGTGGGTTGAGACTTTGGAGGATCCTGGGTCACTTCTGGAGGGCTTGGAGGGAAAAATGCCATTGTCCCCTGGAGGGGACACCACGTGAAAAGTGCTCAGTGTGGGGAGACAACTCAGTCCCTGTGCCTGTCCAGCTCTCATCTGGGTCTCCTGGCCTAACCTTTTTACATTTTCCAAATTAGGAACTAACCTAATTACACAATAATGATGTGTCAAGTAAAAAATACAATTATTTTAATAGAACTTCATGAAGACAAATTTCAAGCCAAACCATCAGCCGTGTTTTAACATCTATTTTGTTAATGACAGCATTTACACGTGAACAATCCTGTGGTGATCCCCTGCTGGCTCCTGAGAATTCCACAGATGAAGGGTACGATGACAAAATTCCAAGTCCAAATCCCACTGCAACCTGCCTCAGCCAGCCAGCCTTGCCTGCTTCCATGGCTTGGAAAACTGAGCTGTTGGAGTAGAGTGTGAAAAACCGTTCAAAGGCCTCCAGAGGAGCCAAATCAGCTCTTGGCTTTGCCCTTTTTGGCAGGAAGTCGCCCCGTTGCTTCCAGGTATTTGTTGATTATTTCTTCCTGAGTGCTGGGTGAACATGGGTGGTACCTGGAGTATTCCATGGTGTATTCACCTTTTCCCTGTAAAATTGGGACAAGAAAGTCCAGGTGAGGATAGGACATGTGTGATCCTGCTGAGCAGCAGCTCACACCCTTGTCTGTGAAACAGCATCCACTAATCCTTTACAATCCTACACCGACAAAACTCCAAGGATGATGCAAATCAGCCCAAATTTACAGAAATACACACATTTTAGCAAAAAGGGCAGTGAAGACTTACCTCTGTGGAAGACCTCAGCTCAGTGGCATATCCAAACATATCGTTCAGGGGCACCTAAAATCCAAACACAGGCTTGTAAAAACAAAATACCTTTCCATCAGCTTTGGGTTATCATCTAATTAATCCCAGTTATGATACAAAGAGTCAGTGCTGTCTGTAAAAAGCTCTGATTTAATGACCTCTTGCTGTAAAGTACCTGTTACTTTAACTAATTTCTGTTTGCAATGTATGTTCAGCAGGAGACCTCACGAATCTGGGAGTTTGAACATCCTGAGCTCAGTGACGTGCCACCCAAAGACCAGAAGGTTTGAGATCACTGCAGGCTGGGGCTCCAAGCACAGCTTAGGGAGCAGAAGGGAAGTAGTGCAGGCTGGAGGCTTTGCTGAGACCACTTACCCTCCCACCACCCCACAGCAAAACACACGTTATCAGAAAGAACATTAAAGAAGGAACACTGAGGATGAGTCCACGTGGCTCCAGGCTTATCCACACAAAGTAAGGAAAGCAGCAATGGAGTGGAAAGGCCACCCAAGGAAAGGAGCAGCTGGGAACACGACAAACCTCAGCATAGAGGGTGAAGTAGCCCTCAGCCCCGTCCTGCCCCGTGATGACCCCGTGGCGCCGGTTGATCCCAGCAATCACAGCGCCCTGGAATTCCGTGGGAGCCATCACCTCCACAGCCATGATGGGCTCGATGATCCGCACCGTGGCGTTCTCCATGGCTGCAAAAGAGAAGGGGATACCCCATCCAGCACCGAGGGACCAGCCTGGGGAAAGCCAGGATACTCCCATGCACAGAAACATATGGTTTGTGTTAATGCCCAGAGTTTCCTACAACAGCAAGGGAAAACAATAATAACCTTCATGGAATTCCAGCTCCCCTGCCTTTTAGTCCTGAGACTGTAATCACAGAATCATTAAGCTTGGAAAACACCTCCAAGATCACTGAGTCCAACCTTTGACCCTAACCCATATTGTGAAGTGCCACTGGTTTTTGGGGCACTTCCAGGGATTGTGACTCCACCAATTCCGTGCTTCACCACTCCTTCAGTGAAGGAATTTTTCCTAAAAAAGGCAATTTGACCAAAGTTCTCTTCCTACCCTTCAAGGATGGTGCTGTTGGTGTTTCTGCACTGTATTCCAGGAAAATAGCATTTCTTTCACACAACCACAAGAATTGTTGTGCCTCCCCCCAAACTTCTATGAACTCTTGCATATATTGTGCTCTATGCAAGTGGCCAAATTTTGGGCAGGTGGGTGGGTGGACGGATACCCCAGGTAGCAAATGAACCTGCAGAAATGAGGTTGTTAAATTCAGCCCAGCAAGAACAGCCACAACACATCCAAACAAGAAGCTGACACCTTGTCTTAGGGCTCCTTCTCCTGCCCTGATGAAGGAGATCTCGTTGGAGTCCACCATGTGATGGGCACCATCTTCCAGGACGAACCGGATTCCGGAGATCTTGTGTCCTGACACCAGACCCTTCTCACAGGCATCTCGGAACCCCTGCAATGACAGCTCCAAGTCAGCAGCAAGGATTTGGAACCTTTGTGCTGCCAGTCTTTGGCACCTCAGCTTGAAACTGATACTTTTGAAAACTAAAAACCACGGAATAAGGAAAACTGCCCTCTGGATTTGGCTTTAAAAGGGACTCTATGGCCAAGGCCCCAAAGAATGTTGTGTGTGGAAAGAGCTCTCGCCTGAAGAACAACATTCCTTTAAGACTGTGTGTTTTCTTCAGGATTTAGCAAAAATCTTCAAGTGTTGCAGCATAGAATAATGAAGGAATTATTTTAGGTTATCATAGGAATTCCAAGATAACAGCAGGTTAATTAAAGAAGTATGTGATAATTAGACAGAGGGACAGTCACAGAGGAAACCCAGAGACTGAAAGAGAATTTGGGAATTCAGGCGGGAAATGCAGATTAATTACAGTTGCCTACAACACTGGCCTCAGAGAAGTCACAGAAAAAGTTCTGTATTTTGGGGTTAGGGATGAGAATTTGGGGCCACAACCAAAAGCAGAAGAGCCAGTAAGGAGCAGACTGAGGAGGAGGCTTGTTGGGCTGTAAGCAAGGAAAGGAGGCACTGCTAGGGAACAGAGCCAGCACACACCACCAGAGAAAATACAGCAGCTTCTGAACTCGGGGCAAAACCCAGGAATGCAAGACATGAAACAAAGCCACACAAATGACTCTGTTTCCATGGAACAAATGGGAAAAGCCTCCTCGCCTGTGGCAAGGCCGGCACAGCAAATGTGGATGACATGGCAGGAAAACATCAAGATGAGGATTTTCTGTAGTACACAAATGGTTTGTACCTTTTCTACAGCGGGCACGAATTGTTTGGGAATATTTGTGCCAACAGTTCTGTCTTCAAATTCTACTTTAGTGTAGTCCTCAGGGTCCAGGGGCTCCAGCACCCCGATGACCTTGCCGTACTGGCCGGCTCCTCCCGTCTGCTTCTTGTGTGTGAACTCAAACCTAGGAACAACCCCCAAAGGCCACGTCAGTCACTCATGACACAAACCTGCTGCAACCACGGCTTGCCGTGGGCAAACACCCCTTCTGCATTTCACGGAGTCCCAGGCTGGTTTGGGTCCAAAGGCAATTTAAAGGTTACCGAGCCCACCCCCTGCCATGGGCAGGGACACCTTCCAGTAGCCCAGGTTGCCCCAGGGCTGGGGCAGCCACAGGCACTGCCCCCCTGGCAGGGAAGGGTTTCTCCCCAGTGTCCCCCCGTCCTCCTGGCAGTGCACACCTTTCTTTATCCCGCGCTGTGCCCGCAGCCCCTCCCGGCCCCGCCGCTCCTCCCGCGGCCGGCCCTGCCCCTGCCGCTCCGGGACCGCCTCCTGCGGGACGAGGAAGCGGCAGCCGGGCCATGGAGCTGCCCCCGGGCCGGGTCCCAGCGGGCCGGGTGGCCGCGGTGGCCGCGGGGTTCGTGCGGTTCCAGCGGGGCGGCCCCGCACGGGCCCTGGCGCTGCGGGCACTGCGCGGGGCGCGGGCACAGGTGAGCGGGGCGGGGGGGACACCGGGGCTTGGGGACAGCCCCTTCCCGGGCCGGGCACGGCGCTGGGACAGTGTCCCCCTCCGGGACATCCCAACCCCGCCCGGACCACACCTGTGTCCCCCCCGCGCCAGGGTCACCTGCCCCGGGTGTCACCTGCTCCAGGTGACCCTGCCTTGGGAGGGGGTTGGGCTGTGTGATCTCCAGAGCCTGGGATTTTGGGTGACCAGTGCGATCTCCGGAGTTTGGGATTTTGGGTGACCAGTGCGATCTCCGGAGTCTGGGATTTTGGGTGACCAGCGTGGTCTTCAGAGTCTGGGATTTTGGGTAATCAGTGCAATCTCCAGAGTCTGGGATTTGGGGTGACCAGTGGCCCTGCCCACCCAGCTCCCAGAGGTCGCAGAAGGAGCCGTGTGTCCCGCAGGGTGGAACACACCCCGTGCTGTTCCCAGGGCACAGTGCCTGGCATGGGGCACGGGGAACCTCCCAAGGACGCTCACTGGGGAGGGTGCTTGGACTGGGGCTGCCAGCACACACCTCACTGCTCACCTGGGCTGGGCTGGGCTGGAGGTGAGGCTGGCAGAACAGGGCACAAAAAACACAGGGTAATCCCAAAATAGGGGCACAGCAAAGCCCACCTGTGAGAGCAGGGCACAGAAAACCCTACCTGGCAGAACAGGGCACAAAAAACCCAGGGCAATCCCAAAACAGGGGCACGCCAAAGCCCACCTGTGAGAACAGGGCACAGAAAACCCTACCTGGCAGAACAGGGCACAAAAAACCAGGGTAATCCCAAAAGAGGGGCACAGCAAAGCCCACCTGCCTCCTTCAGTTGTCATTGGAAATTGCCAAACGATCCATAACATGATCCAGTTCCTAATGAACTCCAAAAGGGACTTGATTTAAGGAATCACTGAACACTTACTGAGTGTTTAACCAGCAGCTGAATGGAATCACAGAGGGAGCCCAGAAATGTCAATTCAGGGGGACTCAAGGCTAGAAATGAGGGTGGGTAGGCCCTGGCAGAGGGTGCCCAGATGAACTGTGGCTGCCCCATCCCTGGGAGAGTCCAAGGCCAGGTTGGAGCAACCTCGGCTACTGGGAGGTGTCTCTGCCCATGGCAGGGGGTGGCACTGGATGAGTTTTAAATTCCCTTCCAACCCAAACCAGTCTGGGATTCGACAATCTTTTTCACAATGCAAAGTCATTCAACATTTAACAAAATAAACATTCTTAATGTTTTCCCTTTCTTAGGACATCAAGGATGTTGGGCACAAGTACTACCTGGACCTGGAGCTGGAAGATGTCCTGGACAAAGTGAGTTCAGATTGATTGAATTAGATTGGTTGGCAGCACTGATGTGTATTAAACTCACTTTATGCTGCTGCTCCTGGCTCGGGCCAAGACACACACCAATAAATAACATTTGGAATCATATTGCTGATTTTCCATACTGCAAATCAGGCAAAAAAAGACTAAATTTTACCAACAGGAACCCACCATAAAAGCCCTAACCACGTGGTACCTTCCACTACAGCACCAGACAATGCTAAAGGGATGACAAGGACGTTTCAGTGTCACTCAGCTCCAGCTGAGCAGCACAAAGGACATTCTGCATCCCACCCACTGCCCCTTCCATCACTGTAGAAAGCAAATCACCTTTATACATTCACAGAAACATCAGGCATTTAACCTTGTCTCAAATAATCACAAATCTCTCTGGGCCAGACACAGAGAAAATGGCAACTACATAAAAAAAGACATTTTAGAAGTGCAAATTACCCACATTATACATGTACTTAATGAAATATTAATGCACATAATTAACTCTGTCACAGGACAGTACTGTTAACTGCACTGCTGAGGTTCTGTATCACCTGGGCAACAAAAACATTGCTCCAGATGTGCAGTTCACACTGGAAAGAGAACTTAAGAGCACAGAGGAAGCAGATCACATGTTCTACACTCGGATCAGGAGCCTGGAGAAAGAGCTTGTGGCAGAGAACATTCCAGGTACAACCACGGGCTGGGGAGAAGGATCAGGCCTTTACCCTGCTCTGAACACATGCTGCTGGGGCTCTGTCAGTCTGAAATCCAGAATCCATGCATGACCTGCATGTGCTGTTCTGGAGAACCACCTGCCACTGTCACCTCTTCCTGCTCGCTCTGAGCTGCCCTTGGCACAGCACATCCAACTGCACAACGAGGCTCTGCTCTGACTTCAGAGCCCTGAACACTTTATGGAATATCTGCTAAGGGAAAGAAGTGGAGAACACCCTAGAAGTGTCCAAGGGCAGGTTGGATGGGGCTTGGAGCAACCTTGGCTAGTGGAAGGTGTCCCTGCCCATGGCAGGGGGTGGTGACTGTGTGAGCTTTAAGGCCCCTTCCAACCCAAACCATCCTGGGATTCCATGGGAGGAAAACCCTGTGGTGATGTAGAGGCTCTTCCAAGACCCTGGGGAAGGTTTTGTGACATGGAAGGGAGTGCCTTTAGCACCAAAGCCTGCACTAGGGGATAAGGCTGTGCTGCTGGCTCCTGTCTCACAGCCAGGATGTCTCTGTTTCCCAGACAGCCATGGCCACGTGCCCCCCGAGCTGGAGCCCATCCACCTGCTCGCCTGGGTCGCTTCTGGCTACGTGACGTGGCAGAATTCCACGGAAAACACCCAGCTCCAGCTTGCCCAAATCAAACATGTGAAGCAAGTGGTAAGTTACCAGCAGTCACAGAACCCCAAGGATGGTTTGGGCTGGAAGGGATCTTATAGAAAGCAGGACTTAATTTTTAGAAAGCCCAAAGCCCAAATGTTTTGCTGCTCAGAACAGCCAGCAAATTCCCAAGAAGTGCTGGGTTTGAAGGAAAGACAAATTCCTTTAGGGAGCAGGATTTGTGAATGTTTTGCTCCCTCTGATGGCATCTTGGAGCAGTTCACAGCTGCTGCAGTGCTGTGCTTCCAGCAAGAGTTTAAAGATTTTAAACCCCTCTTTAACAAATTCAGGGACAAGACAGACAGGAAACTATTAAATTAAGCCAGCTGCCATTTATCTTGGGGAATCTTGTTCCTTTTTCCTGAAAAATATGTATGGAAAGAGTATATTCCAAAGGCCAGTGTGTATTTTGTCACTCACAGAATCACTGTAAGGGCTCTGGGGTGTGTCCTTACCCTACTGACAATTTTATGTAGGGTTATTTGGGTTAAATTGACACCTTGTAGCAGCAGGTGTTCCCATCCCAAAGGAGTTCCAGAAGTTGATATATATCTAATTTCCTTAAGGGAGGAATTAGCAGAGTTTTAAGCTTCACGTTCAGTCTCTCCAATGCAATTTTGGAGTAACAAAAATACAAACCAGGATCTTTTTGTGTTGTGACAGTGTCTGAGCCCTACCTGCTTTATTTGTTATAATAAGCTGCCAGTTTTACCTGAAATACATCACAGAATTCTTGTGATAACCAAAGAGAACTGACTTTTTGTGTGGGGAGAAGCCCCAAATTCACTCCTTTTCACCTTGTCTTTCCAGAAAAGAAGTGACGAGTATCTGCAGTTTGACTATGTGGTTCTGCTTCATGAAATGGTATCCCAGGTAAATCATTTTAGTTCCAAAAAGCCCTTTTTTGTTGTTAAGACTGGCAGCTGTGCAAGCTCCAGCTCAGGCACACAGCTCTGACTCCTGCAGGTTGCTCAGGGCCACCATCCCTGTCCATCCCACCATTCCAGGAGACAACAGCAGCAATTTCCAGCTATTTCTGGGCTTTCTTGGGGATGGCTGAGGTTCAAAACACTAGTGCTTCACAGGCCTCTCCTCTTGGGAGATGCCAGTGCCAAACTGGGCAGGGATCAAGGGCAGAAGCAGCTGGCAGGATCCTGGAGTGCTCAGTAGAATTCCAGGGGGGCTGGGAGTGCTCCCATGCCAGAGGACAGCACTGGTGGCCCAGCAGAGATTCCTCATCTGTCCCAGTAACTCAGCCCAAACTGGCTCCAAGCACAGTATTTACACTTTGTGCTGTTCTCCATCATATCTCTGTCATCTGAGCAAGTGTTTTCAGAAGGAAAACACAGAAAATCTGACAGAGAAATTCCTGATTGTGCAACCTCCATAAAAACCAGCCAGGATCTCCCTCCCAGCCCCAGCTCTGCTGCTCCCGACTCCTGAACTTTCAGTGTTTAAACTAACAGAATTCTGGAGCTTTTCCCAGTTTCCCTGTGTATTTGGAGAAAATACACTGTGAGTTAAGGAGAACTCCTCAAGTGATGGTCAGCTTTGAAGTCCTGTGAAGATCACTTGGGGCACCTACAGTGGGGTTGGTTCCTGAGTTTTCCATGAGGAGAAATTCCTGACTAATCAGAGAATGAAAGCTCAGGTTGTTCACTGTTGTCACTCTCACAGGAGATGATTCCCTGGGAGATGACAGTGCTGTGGCACCCTCGGGATGGTGTCCAAGTGACCCGGGACAGCCGCCAGCCCCGACACACCTCGGGATAAGGGACCCCCTGATCCCACCTGGAAGCAGCTCTGGAGCTCCAACAGCCTTTGGAGGGAGGGCAGAGGAGGTGGAGGGGTGGGGGCAATCAGGGTACAAACACATTAAATGCTCCTTTTCCTGTGCCTTGGGCTGTGATCTGCTCACCCCAGAGATCAGAGGCTGCATCCCAATAAATACATAACTAACTAACTAACTAAAGCAATTCCCAGAAGGAATACTCACGGCACGGGGGCAGAGATGTTCTCCCTGAAGGCGACTTTTGGCTTTCCCATGGTGCAAGGACAACCATATTCCCTCTCCATTCGCTGCAGGAAAAAAGCCAGAGTTGTCCCATCAGAAATTCATTGGAAATTATTTTCTTAACTTAGTCACGGTTAACCAGGGATTTTTTGGATTGATTTTGGGGGCTTTTTTTGTTTGTTTTTAATGTAACAAATTATTCCCTGTCATTCTACATCTCCATCTTGTTTAAGACCTTTTGACAAAGGAAAAGGCATTAATTATTCTATAAAATCTCAGTTTTTTCAATACAAAACCATCTTTTCTTCATTCTCTCAATGTTTCAGATACATCTCGTGTTAATTAAAATATAGATATTATAGACCTCAGCTGGAATGAAACTCATCCCTGTAAGTAACTATTCCCTCCTGCCTGCATCAGCTGTTATGATGGGATGATACATTTAAAACCACAGAAACACAGGATTTTTCTGTAGTAATTAATTATTAATTATTTATAAGCAAAGGCTGCTAAAGCAAAATGCAGCATTTAATACATTTTTTACGGATTTGAACCAAAAAAGTAAAAATATTCCAGGCAGAAGTTTCCTTTAAATAGTTTAAAGTCCTTCAAAATGGAACCATTGGAGACAACCTTCAGAAGTTGACTTAAAAGTTAAACTCTTGGCAAAGGAGCTGGAAGGAAGAGTGAAGAGGAGGAACAGCCTGGAGAACTAGCTGGAAAACCAGTGAAAAGCAGAGGCCATGGAATGTGTTCTCCCAATTACCTGGGCATAGATTTCCAGGTGCAGCTCCCCCATTCCAGAGACAATGGTCTCCTTGCTCTCATCATCAAAGTGGACTCTGAAAGTGGGATCTTCCCTCGTGAAGCGGCTCAGGCCTTTGGAAAACTTGTCAAAGTCGTTCTGAAATAAAATTACACAGGAGAAGATTAACTCAAGAACCAGAAATCCAAGGAAAAGGCCTCAGGCTTTCCTGTCAACTGCTGGGCACTTCTGCTCTCTGAGGTTAGTTGCTGAAACATTTGTAACTGTATTTATTAATGTATTCATTAGGACTGATTTCAAGTTCAGGTCAAATGCATCTTATTTATGGCTGAGTGACACCACCCAACCCACCAGGTTATCCCAGTGATATGATCTTCAGGATTTGGGATAACACACTTGAAAGCAGTGCTGGTTTCAGCCTGCTCCTTATGTAACCTGGATAAAAGCAGCACAGGGAGGGGACTCAGAAGGGCTGATCCACAGGCTCCTACCTTGTTGGAAGGCTTCATGGCCACGGAAATGACGGGATCAGGGACATGAATGGATTCCTGCAGGGGCCAGCAAGGAAAAGGTGATGGTTACAAACCTTCCCAGCAAAATCCTGCTGAATCCCTCTTCCCAGGGAAAGGGGAACTCACCATGGAAATGGCAGTGCTGGTTTTATCAGTGAATGTGTCCCCGCTAGCACAGTCAATCCCAAACAGGGCACAGATGTCTCCAGCATAAACTTCATTCACATCCTTGGGAAAGAAAAGTTTCCTGCTTAGACAACACTGAAAGGTAAGAAAAGCTGTGGCTGCCCCATCCTTTGGAGTGTCCAAGGCCAGGTTGGACGGGGCTTGGAGCAACCTGGGCTATGGAAGGTGTCCCTGCCCATGGCAGGGGTGCAACTGGCTGAGTTTTAAATTCCTTCCAGCCCAAACCATGCTAGGATTTCTCCTATGATTCTGTAACTTACAAACTCTACCTGATTTACAGAAAATACATAAATACTGTGTTTTAAAGCTTGACACAAAGCTCCCATAAAATTCCAGCTGTGATAAAATGTTCTGTAAATCTCCCCCCTTTCTTCCAAGCACAAAAGGAGCGCTCAGCTCAGATGTCATTTGGTTTTAGTTTAAGGCTGTGAAACAAACAGTGTGCTGTGCTCCAGGCAGTCCTGAGCCACTTCAGGAATCCCAAAGAGTGGCTCAGAGCCCATCCCTGGAAAAGCATCCAGGCTGATCCCAGGGGATCACTCACCTCCATGTTGTCCGAGTGCATCCGCACGAGCCTCTGCACTCGCACCCTCTTCCCCGTCCTGGTGTTGTAGATATAATCTGACTTCTTCAGCATGCCCTGGTACACTCTGATGTAGGTTAACTGCCCAAATTTACCAGCCTGGAAGCAGAATCCATGAAAAATCACGTGTGATCCTTCTGGGAATCAAGACCACTGTTATTCAAAGCATCACCTGTGCTCACTGAATGTTTCTGGGTTGAATTTACACACTAGAAATGTAAATGAAACATTTTTAGGAGTCTCAGCTTTCCCTGGCTCTGGGAGGGAATGTGGCATTTCCTGGCCATTTTCTGAACTCATTTTATCACTCCCAAACCTGCCCCACAGGGCAAACATTAACATGGAAAATGGCTGCCCAAATTCCATAGGAAATCTGACATGCTGCTCTTTGGGCAGAAACTACTTGTTTGCTTAGAACTGTGCACTGGATTCTCTCGAAGCCTCTCATGTTCCATTGTTTTCAAGCCTAGGATTTTTCTCTGCAAGTATCTGAAATAAACCCCTAAACCCCCCTAAATGTTCAAGCTTTAACTAAGAAAACCATGAACTATTTCACACCCATAACCCATTTTAAACTTCCAAATTAGCACTGCTTGGCACATCTGTGGATTTTGTGATGGGAACCAATTTTTTTAAAAATTAAGTTTAAACGACATTTAAACTGATTTTAAAGCCTGCTCTGCCTATGTTCTGGTAGCACCATGTGTTTGCATTCCCTCTGTTAGGAAGGAACACAGTGGACTCACCTCCAGTTTGAAGGCAAGGCCGATAAAAGGTTGGGAATCATCACGAGCAGAGTTCAACAGGAACTTGGTTTGATCCTCAGAATCCCTTAAAAACAGGGATGGAGAGCAGGTGAGGTTATGAAGCAACGTGGGAGCCTCCTCTGAGCATCTCCTGGCTCTTTCCTGGCTCCAGTGTCACACCCAATTGTTAGATCCTGCTCCAGGGAACAGGGACAGGAGGAGAGGGAACAGCCCCAGGCTGGGCCAGGGCAGGGGCAGGTGGGACATCAGCAGCAATTTCTCCATGGAAAAGGTGGTCAGGCCTTGGCAGGGGCTGCCCAGGGAGGGTTGGAGTGCCCAGCCCTGGAGGTGCCCAAGGCAGGACTGGC